>OZ025253.1:13324196-13658895 GCA_964019135.1 Arenicola marina
ACATGGATCCCGATACGCTTTCTATAGCATGAATGATCCGTGTGAGGCTCTCCCTCTCCCTCTTCCGGATTGCCGGCGCAATGTGTGACAACGCATAACCATCCGACAAAGTCTTGGATCTCTGGATCTCCAGGCCTCTGGCACTCCGGATTTCTCATTCGATCTCCAAATTCCTGGATTTATGGATCCCCGGGTCTCTGATCTCTGGATCTCTGGCGAGTTTATGGCCTGGTCAACATGATCACCGGATAATCACATAAAACTCTCATCCTGCCAAACTCTCATTCCGGATCGAGTGTCCGTTTTGACCTCGACCTTTGTGGGTTCCGGATCTTCGGGATCTGCCCCCCTCCCCCCATCATCAGCCATGTTTCACCTGGGAGATAGGATCAAGAGACACATGCGAGGCCTGGGATTCTACGTGAGTGAGCCACATCATCCGCGAGATCCTGACTTACTCTCGTCATCGGCAGGAGCCATGTGGCTCAGTTGGTAGCACACGAAGCTTCTAGCTAATTAATGCCCGGTCCGAATTTGGTGCTCGGTATCTGGATTCGGATCTGTGGGATTGGTCCAATTAACCCGCTGTGAGGCACCACTGCATGCGCTATGCATTCTGGATCTTTTTGCCACTTGAAGGTGGTGTCGTCGCTTGGCAACCAATTATTCGGCCAATGAACGTCTCTGTCTTGTCATCCATATAAAGAAAACAATATATTCGCTGACGGTCATTTAAATGAAGTCAATAATATGATACCTCCTTGGCCAATCCACTGAATTTTGTTCGTGTTTATCTGTAGGAGGGGGCCTCCCTGGTGTAGTGGTTAGCGCACTAGACCGCAGATCAATAGGTCCTGGGTTCGAATCCGGGCTCGGGCACCTAATCTGGGGCATGTTTCATTCCTTCATCCTTCATCGTCCCAGGAGGTTGCTTGGCCCAATTTAGCCTGTATGTGCACAAAAGTGGCCTAAAACACCAACATTTCATTTCATTTCTATCTGTAGGAAAATGGGAAAATATAATACCAAATTATTTGCCAGAACTCCTGGCCCCAGCCATTCTTTTTTAAAGATGGCAGATATTTGCGAAGTCACTGGCTTGTCCCCGGAGGTGTGCTGATCCAGCCCACGTGGCTTAAAACGCCAATTCATTCATGCATTGTTTTGTTATCCAGGAATAAGCCATACATTCAACACGTAATTTTACTCTATAAATGTATTTTTCCGATATGCTCAAGTTGGGCCATGTTTGTTGTGATTATAGGAAATCACATTATAAGAATATTGTAAAATGCTACTAAAGGAGATTTTTGATCGTGACAATTTTTGATATTTTACGAAGAACGCCTCGTCTATATACTTAATATCGTTGTTACATGTATTTATCAAAGATAAATTCATGGATATATGCATTTTAGGCCTTCAATGTGCACACATGGGATAAACACGACAAAAATTGAAGAATGCGTTGGTCATTACGAGATGCGTCTTGTAGGTATAAAACTGTGGCCTGGGGCCTGTTGATCCGATGACGTAAAGACTCACTGAGCTAAGGTTTCCTTTACAGAAAGGTGATCTTCAACACTCTTTCGCTGTGCGTTCTTTAATTGCGCTTTAAAGGGTTAGTCTTGAAGTTGTATTTCGACATAATGCGCAACACTGCTAAGTCGTCTAGCTGTCGAATCTCTCGAGATGTTGTATCGAAGTTTTATCGAAGTTGTATCAAAGTTGTGAGAATGTCCCCATGTGCCCCTACCGTCCCCTCCCCTCCTCTCCCCCCACCGTCATCCCTAACACGTGAAACCTCGCCATGTGACCTATAACGTCTTCACTCCGCAGAAACTGACCTCCCTTAGCCTGGCCTGCCTTAGGTTTATGGTGTGATGACGTGTGTGTGGTATCGTGACTCATGTACCTCTGTCTCTGTACTTCCACAGGCTAAGAACGTGGCCAGCAAGACCAAACACAAGTCAGCTCTGGAGGACGGGCCCCAGCCACCCACGTCACCCCCCACAGCCTCACCCAGGGCCCACCCCCTGGATCACCCCAACACCAGCCCCAGCCACAGCCCCAGTCCCAACCCCCACGGCAGCCCGACCGCCGGCCCCTTCGCCAGCACTCACGGCGCCAGCACCCCCGCCAGCGCCGCCACCGTCAGCGCCGCCACCGCCAGCGCCAGCGCCGCCGCCGTAGCTGGGGCGCCACCTAGCGGCATGGAGAGTGAGACGCGCTCTCCGGCGCATCAGCCGAGCCCGAGTTCCGGTTCCGGATCCGGCGCCAACACGAACATGAACAACACAAACTCGGATACGTCTAGCGTCGCCGTCACCGTCACCGCCGTCACCGTCACCACCGCCGTCACCACCGCCGCCGCCGCCAGCAGGACTAGTATCATCAGCAACGGCGGTGGCGCCACCAGCGGCGGTGGCGCCACCGGCGGCATTATCGGCACCAGCGCCAGCGCCGCCTCCGCCGCGGCGACCACTGGGGGCACCACCATGCAGAAGACGCAGCGCTTCTCGACAGTGAGCGAGCTGCGCGAGGCATTCAACTCGGGGGAGCTGCGGTCATACGGGTCCCCCGTCATGACGCTCAAGGAGACGATCGACCGCATCCAGTGGAACGGCGACTTCGGAAGCGCCCTCAGCGCCGACTACTGCGTCGGGAACAACCGGCAGTACCCCGCGGCGGGGGTGGCGGGGGCGGGGGCGGGGGGCCGGGGAGGCGCGCCCTACCACCGGCAGGACTCGGCCACCGAGCCTCACACCTCGCCACGTGTCGGAGCCAGTCCCGATGTACAGCGCACGGTACGTAACATTCCCCTATTATCGCCCACCCTTGACGTGTCGCCGAAGTTTCAGTGTGGCATCACTTCCGCGTCTTAAACATATTTCTCTGACTGCCTTCCTCTCCCCCCCCCCCTCTCTCTCTCTACAGATATATATATATATACATTTGTATATATATATATGTTGCCACGTGGTATCAATTACTATCCTACTTATCGCCGATTTTAGCAATCCGTCGCGGATTCAACGTGTCCCCGTTGTGTGGCTCATGCCTTATGTACTCCATGCTACCTGACACACACGTCCCGATGTGTATCCTGATCACTGGATCTTTATTCTACATCGTATGGTATTTCGTGACTACTGTCCACATAGTGGTGGAGGCTGCTCTTGGCGCTGTGTCGCTGTGGTCATCTAGGGGTGGGGGGGGGGGTCGGTGATCAGCTAACGGGGTGGGGGTAATGCTTATAGCTGACATATGCCAACTGGATCATTTTGTTGATGGTAGACTGAAGCATTCGTGAGGCAGCAGTCTAATGGATCTGGTATTATTCCCGACCTCTGCAGTTAGCTGATTGCGCAATATATCTCTCACGTATCTCTCACGCACGGCGTGTGACCCCGGCGCAGCCCAAGACGTCAGACCATCCAGGAAACTAGAAAGTATCACGACGCTCAAACAGTTTATGATTCATTACATTATTGGTGGTTCGATCAACACTTTGTTTCTTTATTTTGACCGTCTGATATGTCATAAATGATAGATCATTGACAAAGATAACCAGAGTTGATACGCCCATTTTGTCTGTTTGAATTGTGTATATCAATGTTTTAATATGATTTATTTGCTTCTCCAGCACATAAGCGAATCTTCGCCCGACTTTTCCAACCGGCCGCTGCCCGCGACGCCCCCTAGCAACGGTCAGAGGCCAAAGGGGAAAGGTCAGAGGTCATCTTCCAGTCGCAAGTTGTCGCCGCCAAGCGCCCTGCGTCAAAGCGGCGCTGAACCGGGGTCAAGGTCATCGGCAGCAAATGGGCACGGCCTGTTGAGTCACGTGGGCCGGACGCAGCGACCCGTTTCCGGTCGCTACCAGAACGACAGTCCGCTGGAGTCTCGAAGCGGAAGTGAACCTGAAGACTGCGAGGAGTACCAGGGGCCGATTGCAGCATTCAGGTGGGTGCGGAACGCTGCCGCTTGTAACATTAACCTCGAGTGTGTTTCTAGTACCAGAGGCCGCTTGCAGCATTCAGGTAAGTGCGGAACCCTGAGTGTGTTTCTAGTAATATGACCTTGAAATAGGACAGTGACCTTCAGAAGACTCGCAGACGCTGTCCGCTGATTGCATCGGTTCATATATTTCCTTGGCACATGGTGGTGTGAGACCTATAATGTGTGGTGTGTAGCGGCCATGGGCGATCATGCCTGACAACTGAGAGGTATCTTGGGCTATCAAGCGTGTGTTTAAATGGTGAGAGTGGCCAGACGTTACATCGAGATATTAGCTGTGACCTGAAGGCACTAATAGCACCGTTGCGGTGTATAATGAGAGGTAAAACCGGCCAGGTGGAACCCTTTTGATCGTTTACCAAACATACGTGGCCACAGTTTGACATTTACGTCTGAAGGAAAATGTTCGATTCTATAGCTGGAGTACCATACTTTTGCCAGCGCGCGATCGTGTAGTATTTCCGTATGGCGGAGATATTCGAACTGCTTGAATAGCATGGCCTCGCCAGTTTATGATAGTTTAACATTTCCTCATGGCGGAGGAAAGCTAAAGGTGTGCATAACTCGCTGTGCTTAAAGTTGTTGGCTCTGAGAAAGGGGGTGGGGGTGGGGGTGGCTGAGTCTGGCTCATCTTAACCCACCGATATACGCTGTCACTTAACCGCGCAGTCAAAACAAACACAACCCCCTCCCCCCTCTCCCCCGCCCTCCCATAGCCTCTCCCCGGCCCTCCTCCCCCCCCCCCCCACCCCCGCCGTGGTTAGCAAGCGCCCGTCAGGTTCGCCGGCTGCCCTCATCGTCTAGCGCCGGAACTCTTGCTTACCGCTCCAGCACTCAGACTTCCCTTTTATCGCCCCCCTCAGGTGGCAGTGAGCATGCTATAATATAGTTTGGGCAACAAGACGCTATGACGTAGGCTGGCGCCGTCGGGCGGCCCTTTCTTTGAGGAAGCGTGGTCTATAGAAGGTTAAGCCGTCTGGAACAGCGCTGTGGTCTGTGTAGGTGTAGGTGCCTAACAGACACTTGTCCGATCTGTATCGCATTGCGGTGAATGTAAAGGTCTGAGTTACCAGAGGTAGTGTAAGGGTCTGAAATACCAGAGCTAGTGTAAAGGTCTCAGTTACCAGAGTTAGCGTAATGTCTGAGTTACCAGAGGCTAGTGTAACGGTCTGAGTTACCAGAGGCTAGTGTAAAGGTCTGAGTTACCAGAGGCTAGTGTAAAGGTTTGAGTTACCGGAGCTAGTGGAACGGTCTGAGTTACCAGAGTTAGCGTAAAGTCTGAGTTACCAGAGCTAGTGTAAAGGTCTGAGTTACCAGAGGCTAGTGTAAAGGTCTGAGTTACCAGAAGCTAGTGTAAAGGTCTGAGTTACCAGAGGCTAGTGTAAAGGTCTGAGTTACCAGAGGCTAGTGTAAAGGTCTGAGTTACCAGAGGCTAGTGTATAGGTCTGAGTTACCGGAGCTAGTGGAACGGTCTGAGTTACCAGAGTTAGCGTAAAGTCTGAGTTACCAGAATTAGTGTAAAGGTCCGAGTTACCAGAGCTAGTGTAAAGGTCTGAGTTACCAGAGTTAGTGTAAATGCCTGAGTTAGCAGAGCTAGCCTAAAGTCTGAGTTACCAGAGCTAGTGTAAATGCCTGAGTTAGCAGAGCTAGTGTAAAGGTCTGAGTTACCAGAGTTAGTGTAAATGCCTGAGTTAGCAGAGGCTAGTGTAAAGGCCTGAGTTACCAGAGCTAGTGTAAAGGCCTGAGTTACCAGAATTAGTGTAAAGGTCCGAGTTAGCAGAGCTAGTGTAAATGCCTATGTTACAGCAGGCATCCTCTCGAAGCGCCGCCCCCGGCCGGGTAACCGCCGCGTCCACCGGCCGCTCTGTCTGTGGTGGCAGCAGGCATCCTCTCGAAGCGCCGCCCCCGGCCTGGGTAACCGCCGCGTCCACCGGCCGCTCTGTCTGTGGTGGCGGCAGGCGTCCTCTCGAAGCGCCGCCCCCGGCCGGGTAACCGCCGCGTCCACCGGCCGCCCTGTCTGTGGTGGCGGCAGGCATCCTCGCGAAGCGCTGTCCCCGGCCGGGTAACCGCCGCGTCCACCGGCCGCTCTGTCTGTGGTGGCAGCAGGCATCCTCTCGAAGCGCCGCCCCCGGCCGGGTAACCGCCGCGTCCACCGGCCGCTCTGTCTGTGGTGGCAGCAGGCATCCTCTGGAAGCGCCGCCCCCGGCCGGGTAACCGCCGCGTCCACCGGCCGCTCTGTCTGTGGTGGCAGCAGGCATCCTCTGGAAACGCCGTCCCCGGCCGGGTAACCGCCGCGTCCACCGGCCGCTCTGTCTGTGGTGGCAGCAGGCATCCTCTCGAAGCGCCGTCCCCGGCCGGGTAACCGCCGCGTCCACCGGCCGCTCTGTCTGTGGTGGCAGCAGGCATCCTCTGGAAGCGCCGTCCCCGGCCGGGTAACCGCCGCGTCCACCGGCCGCTCTGTCTGTGGTGGCGGCAGGCATCCTCTCGAAGCGCCGTCCCCGGCCGGGTAACCGCCGCGTCCACCGGCCGCTCTGTCTGTGGTGGCAGCAGGCATCCTCTCGAAGCGCCGCCCCCGGCCGGGTAACCGCCGCGTCCACCGGCCGCTCTGTCTGTGGTGGCAGCAGGCATCCTCTCGAAGCGCCGCCCCCGGCCGGGTAACCGCCGCGTCCACCGGCCGCTCTGTCTGTGGTGGCAGCAGGCATCCTCTCGAAGCGCCGTCCCCGGCCGGGTAACCGCCGCGTCCACCGGCCGCTCTGTCTGTGGTGGCAGCAGGCATCCTCTCGAAGCGCCGCCCCCGGCCGGGTAACCGCCGCGTCCACCGGCCGCTCTGTCTGTGGTGGCAGCAGGCGTCCTCTCGAAGCGCCGCCCCCGGCCGGGTAACCGCCGCGTCCACCGGCCGCTCTGTCTGTGGTGGCAGCAGGCATCCTCTGGAAGCGCCGTCCCCGGCCGGGTAACCGCCGCGTCCACCGGCCGCTCTGTCTGTGGTGGCAGCAGGCATCCTCTGGAAGCGCCGTCCCCGGCCGGGTAACCGCCGCGTCCACCGGCCGCTCTGTCTGTGGTGGCAGCAGGCATCCTCTCGAAGCGCCGCCCCCGGCCGGGTAACCGCCGCGTCCACCGGCCGCTCTGTCTGTGGTGGCAGCAGGCATCCTCTGGAAGCGCCGTCCCCGGCCGGGTAACCGCCGCGTCCACCGGCCGCTCTGTCTGTGGTGGCAGCAGGCATCCTCTGGAAGCGCCGTCCCCGGCCGGGTAACCGCCGCGTCCACCGGCCGCTCTGTCTGTGGTGGCGGCAGGCATCCTCTCGAAGCGCCGTCCCCGGCCGGGTAACCGCCGCGTCCACCGGCCGCTCTGTCTGTGGTGGCAGCAGGCATCCTCTCGAAGCGCCGCCCCCGGCCGGGTAACCGCCGCGTCCACCGGCCGCTCTGTCTGTGGTGGCAGCAGGCATCCTCTCGAAGCGCCGCCCCCGGCCGGGTAACCGCCGCGTCCACCGGCCGCTCTGTCTGTGGTGGCAGCAGGCATCCTCTCGAAGCGCCGTCCCCGGCCGGGTAACCGCCGCGTCCACCGGCCGCTCTGTCTGTGGTGGCAGCAGGCATCCTCTCGAAGCGCTACCCCCGGCCGGGTAACCGCCGCGTCCACCGGCCGCTCTGTCTGTGGTGGCAGCAGGCATCCTCTCGAAGCGCTACCCCCGGCCGGGTAACCGCCGCGTCCACCGGCCGCTCTGTCTGTGGTGGCAGCAGGCATCCTCTCGAAGCGCTACCCCCGGCCGGGTAACCGCCGCGTCCACCGGCCGCTCTGTCTGTGGTGGCAGCAGGCATCCTCTCGAAGCGCCGTCCCCGGCCGGGTAACCGCCGCGTCCACCGGCCGCTCTGTCTGTGGTGGCAGCAGGCATCCTCTCGAAGCGCCGCCCCCGGCCGGGTAACCGCCGCGTCCACCGGCCGCTCTGTCTGTGGTGGCAGCAGGCGTCCTCTCGAAGCGCCGCCCCCGGCCGGGTAACCGCCGCGTCCTCCGGCCGCTCTGTCTGTGGTGGCAGCAGGCATCCTCTCGAAGCGCCGCCCCCGGCCGGGTAACCGCCGCGTCACCGGCCGCTCTGTCTGTGGTGGCAGCAGGCATCCTCTCGAAGCGCCTTCTCAACCGACGGAATGAAACCCAAACATTGTCGGCCCGAGTGGCGACCCCGCTCGTAATAACGGACGGGCCGTGCTGTCATAGCCCCAGGGCGGGGACGGGGACTGGCAGAGGGGTGGGGGGGATGAAGGGGGGTGCCCGGCATAGAAAGGGGTGGGGAGCATGGAGAGGGGTACTCAAACCTTCATTACCGGCAACGATTGCCATAACAACGAGGTCGCAATAGCAGTTCTCCCCACGCCCGTTGGTGGGCGAAGTAACAAAGTGATATCAGAAATAAAAATAAATCGGTTAAATTACTAAATCTAAATATTGTACATCCTGTTTCAGCTAACACCAGGGCAAAAGAAAATAACGCGTTACCCCCCCCCCCCCCCCCTCCCTCACACACACCGCCCCCAGTCCCCTCTCCACCACCCTACCGCCACTGGTTATAAATGGCCCACCCCTAACTGCCGTCCTGCAGACCCCTACCGGCTGTGTGTGGACCGTTCCACTCCGGATGATCCGTCCTGTCGGTCAGTCCCGAGGATCCGGGCAGCGCTCCCAAGGACGCCAGGATGGAAGGATCCTATGTTGCCTCGATATCTGGATCAGAGTGGGTCAGAGGGGGTGGGGGTGGGGGAGAGGGGTAGGTAGTTTTGTAAGTACGACGGTACTGATAATATATGACAGGAGGTGATTGGTTGGTTGGTTGTATATTCAGGACGCTTCAACCACTTTTTGTCATATCGCGTCAATGGGAGAAGGAAGGGAGAGTAGAGCCATGTCCCCATGGGTAACCCCCTACTCTTTACGAAGAAGGACATGGGATATGTATCCTGCGACCACACAGACATGGCCACAGCGGGGCGCGAACTACCGATCCACGTGCCGTTAGGCTCTCGAGTCGCCACAGCGCTCAATGCGAGCGCTCTAGCCCACTGAGCTACAGTCCTGGTCGCGACAGGAGGTGAACGCGGGAGCGAAACGTTGGAACCAAATATATGGACATCGTTGAACTTCTATTACGACACTGATCACATTAACCCTGTATTGTCTAGGACCCTTCCGTGGCATGGGGGGCCTCCCTGGTGTAGTGGTTAGCGCACTAGACCGCAGATCAATCAATAGGTCCTGGGTTCGAATCCGGGCTCGGGCACCTAATCTGGGGCATGTTTCATTCCTTCATCCTTCATCGTCTCGGGAGGTTCCTTGGCCCAATTTAGCCTGTATGTGCACAAAAGTGGCCTAAAACACCAACATTCCATTCCATTCCCTTCCGTGGCATTCCAGTTTCCGTGGTATCACAATTTTGCAAGATTACGTGGGGACGAGCTACATGTGGACAGTTGATTTTTTGAGTTGAAGACAAGGGAATACAAGTGAGAATTCGGTCTCGTGGAACACATGTAGTTCCAGTTGAGGCAGACATAACGTTTGTCATAACACCCCCCGCCCCCCTTCCCATCCTGCATTCGCCTTGAAATGTGCCGCAATTTACCAAATAGACATTAAATTATGGAGCTATTTTTTGCGGTTAAAGTATATGGTTCAGGAGTCACATTATGAACCAAATTCCAGACTGATTTTGAGCGTTTGTGAAGCACATTATGGAAATGAATATTTCTTCCGGATTAAGGTGATAAATATACTTGGGGGAAGTATAAAGCAGCATTCTCGTCGGATCAGATTGTGGCGGGGAGTAAGGGGGGCAGGGGACAGCTGTAAAGGTTGCCAGGGATGGGATCCTGGTGATGGATGGTGGGGTCGGGGGGGGGGGGGGTGTCCGGACTGCGGGATGATGGTGGAGCGATCCGGATTGTGAGGAATCCGGACGGCACTAGATAAGCGGTAGTGGAGCTACCCGCAAGGTGATCCAGAGGAGCGCGATCCTTGTTTATAGTGGGTGGAGCTAGCCAGAGGGTGATAGGGGGGTGGGGGAGGCGGGAATACCAGGGGAAGGAAAACAAAGGCGGAAGGGGGTAGGGAAGGGACGGGGGGAGGGGGCAGGGGGTGGGAGGAGGGGGAGAGTAAAAGGGATAGGAGGGGGAGGGGCCGATGGTTAGTAAAGGATTAACGGGAATGATATCGGTAGGAGGCGTCATTTATTCAGTCGTACCCTCCCCCCCCCGACCACCCCCACCCTCTTTATGGATGGGCAGCACTCGAGGGGGAGGGAGAAGGGGGGGGGGAGTGTGTTACTGCACAGACCCCGTGGGAGAGTGGCCAGACGCCAACGCCCTGAATCGCAGCGGGGGAGTCCTTTCCCTACCCCCCCCCCCCTTCATTCCCCCCATTCATTCCTCCCCGCCCTTTCATCCCCTCCCCCTTCCCCGTCTTATAGGAGGATCCATGTCTAGGGTGGCTCATAGGACGTGGCAATTAGGCCGAGAATCGCTACAGCACTGGGGTGTCTGGTTCTGCTCCCACTTCCCGTCTCCTCCCACCCACCCCTCTCCTCCCACCTTGTGTTTTGTCCCTGGAATGTGGGCTTGTGCTCCCGCCCCCCCCCCCCACCTTCACACGCCCCCCCTCGGAGGAATTCTGGTCGTATAATTAGGGTGGATCCGAGGATTCAATCTGGATAGATGAAATATAAATGTAGATATCTCTGATGTGGGCCGCTGTATGTGCGGAATGTTACCAGCCTAAGTGTCCAGACCAAGTGCCACGATTTGCCAGCGGTAAGGACCACAACCTCTGTGTGTTAGGGGGCAAGGGGGCGACCTCATGAATATGTTTAGCAAAGATATATCAATATATATACCTCTAAATAATGTACATTTCAATATGATGTCACTGCAGTTTCCATAGAAATAAGCACCTGGCATTATGACGTCATCTCGCGTTCGTCCTCGCCACCGTGTCACGTGACATCAACATGGCGTCCCTGCTGTGTTGAGATGTTACACGAAGATACCAGTCCTTGTTGCTGTATTAGTGCAGGCGATTGGCTCTCAAAGACGGCATTAAGGAGAGATGGAGGGGGGGGGGGGGGTAGGGGTAGGGGCGATGAGGAGTAAAGGGAGTGAAGCGTATAAATTGTGTCGCCTGGAAGGATCGGCGGATGGGGGGGGGGGGGGGAGGGGCGGGGAGAGGGGAGATGGAATGGTGGAGGGGTTAGGGTAAAGCGAGGGCGGTGCAGTTTATGGTGAGGTGCGGGGGGTGGGGGTGTTGGGGGTGTATGGAAAGGCTTTGTGTTTGTGTGTATCACAGGGATAACGAGGGTATTAGCGCGAGCTTCCAGGGACATTGATCGATGGGCTATCCTCAAACCCTGGCCTTGTGAAGCCCTCTCTCCCACCCGTACTCGTACTCACCACCCCCCCCCCCCCACACACACCCAACCCCCACCCCACCCCCATCCCCACATCTTCTTCCTACTTATCTTGTCAAGTGAGTGATGGGAAGAATTGGTGATGAGATCGGAAGGTCAAATATTGTCATTGCTTAGACTTAGAGTTTGGGGAAAGCACGTGTTAACTTACCCATAATTATAATATACCGAGGTAATGTTGTTCAGTGTTACTCAAATAAGACATTCAATTGCACCATCTGTTCCTGCTCTGTACAAATTTCGGCGACTGAAAGCTGCTATCCGCCCTGTCTTCCCATACCTATGCTACCCCCTCCCGCACCCCCATTTGAGGACCGCCCTGGCTCGCAGCCTTCCCATACCTATGCTATCCTCCCGCACCCCCATTTAAGGACCGCCCTGGCTCGCAGCCTTCCGATACCTATTCCACCCCTACCCCCCCCCCCGCACCCCCCTCCCCTCTCCCTTTGTCTCAGCCAATCAATAGCCTTGTTTGTAAATGGGCCGTCGCCTCATACCACGGATATGGTAGGCGGTGTTTCCCTCTAGTGGACGGCGCGGAGCATCAATGTGGGCCGACAGTGTAGGTGGGGCGGTTACAGGGAACGTGGGGCGGTTACGTGGGCCGAAAATGTAGGTGGGGCGGTTACGTGGGCCGACAATGAAGGTCGGGCGGATACGTGGGCCGACAATGTAGGTGGGGCGGTTACGTGGACCGACAATGTAGGTGGGGCGGTTACGTGGGCCGACAATGTAGGTGGGGCGGTTACGTGGGCCGACAATGTAGGTGGGGCGGTTACGTGGGCCGACAATGTAGGTGGGGCGGTTACGTGGGCCGACAATATACGTGGGGCGGTTACGTGGACCGACATGGAGATTGAGATGAAGACGTCCTGTGAATTGTACTTCGTTTGCCCACTCGCCATAGTTACACAAGCTGAAATGTGAACGAATGCTACACCTGTAGGCGGCGCCTTGTGACCAACAGTACCATAGCCTCGACAGTCGTGTGAACCGGGGCAAGCATTGTGGCGTAGGGTTCCATCGTTGGCGGGGGCTGCGTACCCGAGCACGATCCACCGCCGCGTACAATTTTAGTCACCCGGAACTTGCTACGGAACGACATTGGTCACATCGAATTATTTGCATTTGGCGCGGGGATATCTACTAAATAAATATCCTTACTTTGGAAATAGCAGGACATTCTAAATAGTGTAAATATTGATAAATAAAAGCGATATTTACGGGTTATCCGGCCCACTTATTTGGGAAGAATAGTCGTCCAGAGTTTAATATTATGAGGCAGGACTGCGTTTGATCGCGGCGAACCATTCCCCACTTCCGCTTGAAAATTGAACGCGTTCCATTTGTTGTCAATCTCCGTCGCCACGCCTCCTAGCGACGGGCGGCCACAATTATCGAGTATCCAAGTTGAGCAAATAAGGACGCACAATAATACCATGCCGCAGCGACACCTGCGGGGAGAGTGCGTGGGGGAGCCCTGCCGCAGCGTCACCTGCGGAGAGAGTGCGCGGGGAGCCCTGCCGCAGCGACACCTGCGGGGAGAGTGCGCGGGGAGCCCTGCCGCAGCGACACCTGCGGGGAGAGTGCGCGGAGAGCCCTGCCGCAGCGACACCTGCGGGGAGAGTGCGTGGGGGAGCCCTGCCGCAGCGACACCTGCGGGGAGAGTGCGCGGGGAGCCTTGCCGCAGCGACACCTGCGGGGAGAGTGCGTGGGGGAGCCCTGCCGCAGCGACACCTGCGGGGAGAGTGCGCGGGGAGCCCTGTCGCAGCGACACCTGCGGGGAGAGTGCGCGGGAAGCCCTGTCGCAGCGACACCTGCGGGGAGAGTGCGCGGGGAGCCCTGCCGCAGCGACACCTGCGGGGAGAGTGCGCGGGGAGCCCTGTCGCAGCGACACCTGCGGGGAGAGTGCGCGGGGAGCCCTGTCGCAGCGACACCTGCGGGGAGAGTGCGCGGGGAGCCCTGCCGCAGCGACACCTGCGGGGAGAGTGCGCGGGGAGCCCTGCCGCAGCGACACCTGCGGGGAGAGTGCGCGGGGAGCTCTGCCGCAGCGACACCTGCGGGGAGAGTGCGCGGGGAGCCCTGTCGCAGCGACACCTGCGGGGAGAGTGCGCGGGGAGCTCTGCCGCAGCGACACCTGCGGGGAGAGTGCGCGGGGAGCCCTGTCGCAGCGACACCTGCGGGGAGAGTGCGCGGGGAGCTGGTCGAATACACGTCACGGAACTGCTCTGGTCGTATTCATACATTGGGAGGGACGAGGAGGGGTGGGGTGGGGGAGGAGGTGATCGTTCGGGGCTGTGGCCAGGTTTGGTGTCTGTAGGTCTATTTGGTTTGGGATGGCTTGGTTGGGGTTAAAGCAAGGATGAACGCACACACGCACAGACACACCGACGTAACGCTTTCAGCGAAAAGACCGGAGCAAAGAGATAGTGAGAGAGAGAGAGTGAGTGAGAGAGATGGGCAGATTGGTTGTGAAAGAGATCACCTGTATTTGTGAGCCAATCGAGGGCCATCGACCCCGCCTATACACCGACCCTCACTCCTGCCCAAGCGCTTAGGAACCGCCCCTCTTTCCCCTGCCCCCCCCCCCACCCATGACACTCTGTCCCGCCCCCAGCCGCCCGCCCCCAGCCGCGCTGTCCTAACCCCCGCCCGGCCCCCGGCCGCGCCTTCCCCCACCCTCCAGGCTGCACTACGGCCCGACTGACGGCCAGCCAATGGCAAGGGGCATTGGTGGCATTCTCCAGCGTTGTTCGACGTTCCACCGGCAGGCGGCGCCACTCCCTTTGGCTGGCGCTACTTGTAGTGAAGTCGCGCGGCGCCGCTACGACTAAGCCGTGGTATCTGTGGCAAGTCGCCCCTCGTCTCACTGTGTGTGGGAGTCCGTGGGGCTACCGAGTGTCTGCTGACTTTCTGACCCTTGTTCAGTCAAGTGATGATCGCAAAAGATGTCTTGAGTTTGGAAAACCTGTCTATCTGACGTCACGGGTGTGGCGTCTCCTGCCATGCGGGAGGAAGTGAGTTCTACTAGATATACAACGTAGCCTTGATGACGCCCACGACCTCACGTAGACAGTGACGTCACTACGTCGGATGTCCCACTGTCAGTAATTCACTACGTCGGAACGTACACTTTGACGTCAGTATTTCGAAACGTACACAGTGACGTGACTATCCCGGACCATACACAGTGACGTCACTATCTCGGATCTACACAGTGACGTCACTATCTCGGAACGTACACAGTGACGTCACTATCTCGGAATGTATACAGTGACGTCACTATCTCGGACCATACATAGTGACGTCACTATCTCGGACTGTCTCTCCGCGTTCGTGACGTCACAATGTTACGATTCACGCCGTTGACAGCTGGCGTCGACATGACATTACGCAGCCTATGATGTCACGCAGCCCATGACGTCACGCAACCTATGACGTCATTCAGACCCTGGGCGTCCAGCGACTCAATGGCGCGAGACGTGATGAAATGAACATCATGATAATACAAAATTCAAAGGATCGATATGTTGGACTCGCCTCAGTGACTTCCGGTCGGCATGGGTTCGCCGAGAACGGGGGGGGGGGGCGGACTGGGATGGCGTGACGTCACTTCCGGGTTGTAGTGCCCAGCGATCGACATGAGAAGATTGATCGGCCAACTATATCGCATGGCGAGTCTGTTTCCATCCATGTCGAGCAGATCTCGGAATCTCATCAGTTGTTCTGGATACACCGCGGATTAACGTTATCAGCTACCATCCAGTGATCCAAGAAGCCCCAAAGTCTTTTACTTTAGCAAGATATTCGCCTCATTACATTTTCATTGAGAGATAATCACGGAGAAATTCACTTTCTTTATTGCTCTCTGTTTTTGTCTCTGTCTGGCTGTTGTATCTCTTCATCTCTCTCTCGTTTCTCTCTCATATTACTCATTCGCTCTATTCCCTTTATCTATACTTGTCATGTTTGATTGACCACCACGTGGACGTTCCTATGACATTACCATGACGACAACGTCGGAGAGGGATGACCAGGACAAGACGAATCGCTAATAGATCTCCCCCGGGGATACCAGCGGACTGCCTGACCGGGTCTCGACGGCCTAATCTACCCTGACTGGTCTGTAATGGAATGCCGCTGCCATTCACGGCCAATGGATGAAGGGAGCGGCGTGAGAAGCAGCAGCGGACGTCCCTCACACAGATCCCGGAGACATCACCCTGGCTCCTGACGCCAACGTGTGCCTGTCCTGGATGTCTTTAGGACCAGTCTGACTTTCGGATTGACATGGACGGATTGGTCATCACTGGATTATGCCTTAATCGATCCTTTCTCCGGACTTAAGCCTGAAATACCTGATCCTGAACATGCTTTGTCCTCCCCGGTGAGGAGTCACATACATATGGTACAGCATTGCTGATCCAGACGTGTAAACACTTCCGGGATACTTCCGCAGTCCGGACGCAGTCTGGATTTTGCTCAGCGATCGTGGCTCGTAATCCGGAACGAAGCCAGTGTTGGATAAGTCCGCCAATCGTGGATACATGTTGTTCACTACGCTATTGTCGATCCTGATTGATCCGGACTCGGTGGGAGCCGTTATCTCGGATACTGACTTCCCCACCCCAGTGGAGTGTAATCCCGAAGGGGAGAGGCGGTCACTCGGGGCATGTGCGAGTCTGTCTGGATTAGTCGTGAGGATTCCCGGATGTTTGATAAGCGATGATACAGCGCCCTCTGGCGGCAGTCTCGAGCACCACGTGCACGGCTCGGCGCTGTGACGTCACCATGGATCTGGTCACGAGGTATAACACGTGGCGGAAGACCAGGCGGAGGCCTCAGTCCCTGGCTGGGCCGCCAACCTGCAGGTACTGCCTCTCTTCCCCCCCCCCCCCACCGGCCTGCACCCTCCAGACCCGGCCTTCACCCTGCAGGTACTGCCTCCCCCTCCCCCCTCAACCCCCAGTCTGCACTCTGCAGGTACTGCCTCGCTCTCTCGCCCTCCCTCCACCCCTACCCCACACTACCAGTTACTTTTTTGGTGCCGGAGTGCCGTAGTGAACTAATGATTACCCCAATATCGTGGGCCGGCAACGACTCAATGTTTATAGTATACACCTGTTATCGCCCACACGTTCGGCGCTAACATCGTTTTCAAGGTAACCGACCAATCCGAGCACGTTCGTGACATGACGTCATCACGGTCGGTATTGCGCAACCCACACGGCCAGGACAGAGGGTCGATATTCCGGTAGGGGGCGGTAGTGATTCTGGCCGTGATGCTCTGAGGAACGAGCGAACCCTGCTGGGAGAATGGATCGAGGTCGGATTACTCCGCTTTAATGGAATCCACAGAAAAAGTGACATTCTTTAAAAAACAAATGTTTTACATTCACTAAACTTCTGGTGTATGGTCACAATAATGTTGTGTCGGCTGGCGTTCTTTCCAACCAAGGCCTGTATGTCGGATGTAGTGCCGTGGATTGCATTATACGGGTGAAACACTCCAGTATTTATTGTATATCCCGCTGCCTCCTTTCAGATATGATTCCTTACGACAACTAGACCGCAGCGACGCTCCAATCGATGACGACTTGAAGAGCGCCCCCTGGTATCAAGCCGGCATACCACGGTAGGAGACTGATCAGATGTCGCATCTTCCGATATGGGACAATAATATATTTGGCGCAACTAGTCAATATACAAATTAGTCAAAACATTACATAGCATTAGATATCCTAGTGTAAATCACAATTAGTTAGCTTTGTATTTCATGGTACGATGGCACTGTGTATTATGGCATTCTTCTTATTGCTTTATGCAATCAGCTTGAAAATGTCATTGTATTTGGTTTGAAACTAATATTATATGGAGATACCAGTTCTAAAAGTCACGTGGTATACCGCCCGTGCTCTGAGCCCGACACTGCGCCCCCTAGCGGTTTATAATCAATCGGATCTAGGCTTTTTGATCGGTATATGTTTTCTAACGTCTGTGTTTCCTCTTCAAGGAGATCGCTCTTAAGATCTTGATACAGGAGTCCCGTATATGTTATCTTAACGTTTGTGTTCCTCTTCAGGGAGATCGCTCTGGAGATCTTGATGCAGGAGTCCCGTATATGTTATCTTAACGTTTGTGTTCCTCTTCAGGGAGATCGCTGTGGAGATCTTGATACAGGAGTCCCGTATATGTTATCTAACGTCTGTGTTCCTCTTCAGGGAGATCGCTCTGGAGATCTTGATACAGGAGTTCCGTATATGTTATCTAACGTCTGTGTTCCTCTTCAGGGAGATCGCTCTGGAGATCTTGATGCAGGAGTTCCGTATATGTTATCTAACGTCTGTGTTCCTCTTCAGGGAGATCGCTCTGGAGATCTTGATACAGGAGTTCCGTATATGTTATCTAACGTCTGTGTTCCTCTTCAGGGAGATCGCTCTAGAGATCTTGATGCAGGAGTTCCGTATATGTTATCTAACGTCTGTTTTCCTCTTCAGGGAGATCGCTCTGGAGATCTTGATACAGGAGTTCCGTATATGTTATCTAACGTCTGTGTTCCTCTTCAGGGAGATCGCTCTGGAGATCTTGATGCAGGAGTTCCGTATATGTTATCTAACGTCTGTTTTCCTCTTCAGGGAGATCGCTCTGGAGATCTTGATACAGGAGTCCCGTATATGTTATCTAACGTCTGTTTTCCTCTTCAGGGAGATCGCTCTGGAGATCTTGATGCAGGAGTCCCGTATATGTTATCTAACGTCTATGTTCCTCTTCAGGGAGATCGCTGTGGAGATCTTGATGCAGGAGTCCCGTATATGTTATCTAACGTCTATGTTCCTCTTCAGGGAGATCGCTCTGGAGATCTTGATGCAGGAGTCCCGTATATGTTATCTAACGTCTGTGTTCCTCTTCAGGGAGATCGCTCTGGAGATCCTGATACAGGAGTCCCGTATATGTTATCTAACGTCTGTGTTCCTCTTCAGGGAGATTGCTCTGGAGATCTTGATGCAGGAGTCCCGTATATGTTATCTAACGTCTGTGTTCCTCTTCAGGGAGATCGCTCTGGAGATCTTGATGCAGGAGTCCCGTATATGTTATCTAACGTCTGTGTTCCTCGTCAGGGAGATCGCTCTGGAGATCTTGATGCAGGAGTCCCGTATATGTTATCTAACGTCTGTGTTCCTCTTCAGGGAGATCGCTCTGGAGATCTTGATACAGGAGTCCCGTATATGTTATCTAACGTCTGTGTTCCTCTTCAGGGAGATCGCTCTGGAGATCTTGATGCAGGAGTCCCGTATATGTTATCTAACGTCTGTGTTCCTCTTCAGGGAGATCGCTCTGGAGATCTTGATGCAGGAGTCCCGTATATGTTATCTAACGTCTGTGTTCCTCTTCAGGGAGATCGCTCTGGAGATCTTGATGCAGGAGTCCCTTATATGTTATCTAACGTCTGTGTTCCTCTTCAGGGAGATCGCTCTGGAGATCTTGATGCAGGAGTCCCGTATATGTTATCTAACGTCTGTGTTCCTCTTCAGGGAGATCGGTCTGAAGATCTTGATACAGGAGTTCCGTATATGTTATCTAACGTCTGTGTTCCTCTTCAGGGAGATCGCTCTGGAGATCTTGATGCAGGAGGATATCGGATCGTTCGTGGTGCGGGACAGCACCACTCACCCCGGGTGCTACGCCCTCTCGGTCAAGGTGCCCAAGTTCGACAACCCCTCTGGCATCTCTCACTATCTCATCATGCGCACGCTCAGGGGAGGATTCCAGCTCAAGGTCAGCTACAAGGTCGATCCATAAACCACTATATAGCCGTTTATAGCCATATAACATTATTGCCTTTTCATATTATTAATTAGTAGTTACAATTATATTATTAATTAATAGTTAATTTATATCATTAATTAGTTTAAATTCTATTGTTAATTAGTAGTTACAATTATATAATTAATTAGTAGTTAAAATTATATCATTAATTAGTACTTAACATTACATCATTAATTAGTATTTAAAATTATATTATTGATTAGTAGTTAATATTATATTATTAAGTAGTAATTTGTTATTCGTGGAACATACCTTATGATGCCGTCCATCAAAGTTAAACGCGTGTCACGTAGTTCTGTTTATCTCATCTATGTGGTATATTCTCTTACTCACTTCCGTAGTAGACTAAACCACGCGTGTTTGCTTTAAACCCATGTATATATAGGTCTACATTATCAGTGCAGATGTCTACACATGTAGTGGCTTGTATTGCCCTATTAGTTTGCAAATAGAAACTAAACAAGTTGTAAGCAAGGTATATCAATTGCAAATCCTGTAAGTAACATAATTACTTAAAATGTATTATGTGTATATGGTTTTAACTTTGTGAAACTGTTAGAACATAAAGCATACCACGTGATATATGTTTGGTAATTTCGTGTACCGCGTCCTTGACCTCGACTGACGCGGTGTTGCCCATGCGCATGAGCTCAGTTGGTTAGCAGGCTGAGCTGATGGTCGTGGGTTCGCGCCCTGGCGCCTCCGTCTGTGTCATCTTTCATCCAACTTCATGTTATTGTCCCGGGGAGGTTTCTTTGCCCAATTTAACCCAAAATGGCTTAGAACAAGTCAACATTTTAATGTGTGTGTGTGTGTGTTTTTTTTTGTATATTCCTCCAGCAAAAGGACTTTGTTCCAATTACGAAATACAAATATGTGTAAAATATGTTTAAACCCACATTTTGATGTGACAGGGCCTGGAGAAGGAGTGGACCTCGCTGACGGCTCTAGTCACGCACCACACCGTGATGCCCGAGATGTTACCCTGCACGCTTCGGCTGCCCCACAACTCGAGCAACCCGGCCTTCAACGAGGCCGACCGCGAGGAGAAGGAAGAGGACGAAGATTACCAGCGACTGGCAGACTTCACCCACATGATGCAAGACCTCAAGATGTGACCCCGTGTCACCTCTCACCTTGTGACCTCTGTCTTTCTCTCTTGGACCACCAATGGCCAGTGGTCGCGTCTTTGTGTAATATTCGGGGATATATTCTCATCTCAACGGTAGACAAGGACACTGTACCCCGACGCGAGGGATCCTCTAGTTATTCGAGGAGATGTGTTTTGGCATCTGGCCCCGACGGGATCCTGTCGTTATTCGAGCAGCAGGGCGTCTTGTCATCGCTGTAGCCTGTGATTATTTAAATACATTACTCAGTTTTATTATTGCGGTCTGCCTGCGTAACTACATTGCCCAGTAATTGCACATTGCCCATTGCCTACGTAACCACGTTACCCAGTTGTACCAGGCTGGTGACTTTTTAACTCCTTTAACGTGGAAGGGCTCGACAATTACTGGTGAGTCACATGAAAGCGTGTAGCCACTTACATTTTTGTTGGTGCCTCACCTTAAGCGATGTGGCTTTACTAATTGCCGACGTGAATAGCAAGTGTTTCGTCGCGCATATAGTTAATCCATTAACAATATCTTGTATACTTCAGCGCATTATCAAGGAAGCCCGAATGAATAAAAAAAAGACGTGTACATTAAGTTGTTGTGATTATTGTCCCGCATGACGGCAGATTTCGTTGTCAGACATAGCGATCCCGCTCTAGGCAGCCTTGGCGGTTTGATGTCCTTCTACGATGCAAGGACAGGAACCTAAAGGGTCATTACTAACAACTTCTGACCCGACTCTAATACATCTTCACTAAACCAAGGGCAAGACGCTCGTGGGCGATATTTAATTATAAGTGTTTTTGGCGCCATTGCCAACGCTGGACTCACTGTGTATTTGGTGGCAGATGTATGGGAAGCTGTTGACGGATTAATTCATTAAATAATTCACCCGCGGATGGAAGACTGAAAGCTGAGTTTCAATGATTTCGAATGTGTTATATTGAGAACAGTAGACTCGTTTGGATCAGAGCGAGAGCTGTGACGTCACGGTGGCGCCAACTTTCGGATTTGCAGCGATATGCCTCAGCTATGTGCGGGAGTCTGTCATCTCGGTTGATTTAAAACTAAATGTGAAGACAAAGATGTTGATATCACAGTTGGAAGTGTGGTTTCATTCTGACGGACCAGCCGCTGTCGCCATCTACCGGTGTGTGGCGAGTGTTGTATCGAGTATCGGTTCAGTAAGTTAGAAGTCGGACTAGAGTTCAGTGATTTATTTGACTGAGATGTGAACAATCTAGTGGATACAGGTATGCTGCGAGGAGAGGATTTGGTGCTGTAAATTTCAATATATTATACGAAGGACGTTTTCTGTATGTGTATTTAATGCGGATGTATGTTTATGATCTATGATGGCAAAAAAATAAATAAAAGGTTTGTTCGTCTATCTATCATAGCACTTCGGCCTTGTTACTGACAAATTACTTCACCCTGTTGCCGCGTCCACTCTGGAAGCGACGGTGTTTTTCGCAATTTCAGAAGGAGGTCACAATGAAAAAAGAATAGAAGAAAACTGGAACAAAATATTCATAAGTTGTATTATCTATGTCACTTGTATTTATATTTTGCCATTACTTCTTTCGCCCCTTTATCTTTAAACGGACCAAATGTAACAGAACAGCAAAAATAACAATTTCCAGAAGTTCACGACATTCTCCCAAGGTGAAAACGTTGGCGCAGCGCTTCCAACGGAAAACTGACAAAGAATCAAGAAACTTTGTCTTTTCGTGATAAAAGCATCCAACTGGTCTTGTTTTACCTTTACCATGTGGTTTAATTACGCATCCGTGTGTTGTTACTCCATGCACTGCACATTTTTACAGCGGAATGGCTAAGTCGATCACTTGCTCTCCCCATTTGTGTTACCGCTGAGGCGCGTGGGACTTTGTGACGTCACTCGCTGTTCGGGGGAACTCTCGAAAGCCCCGGCGCAGGGCTAAATTTATAACGCTATTTTTAGTTACCGAGAGTTTTGAAGATGGATTTTTCCTTGTATATTCCGATAGTTCATCGCTTCATCGCCTTCAAATAGTTTAACGTATACCTCCCATAGCCATGCTGAATGAAATGGAACTCGTAGTTTTTAGAATAAATATGGAACGAAATTGACTTATAGCTGCCTATGCTTCAACAATGACAACACGTGTATGGGTCCGTTATGCTTTTACAACAGCCCATTATAGCGAATGCCGCAAATGTTTATCACGTGCAGTAAAACACAGTTGCCAAACCGAATACACCTATATGATTTAAGCTAGAGACTAGACTGCATATTCCGTAGACACTGCTGCGACCAATGGGAAAACTGGTGGCAGCAGTGTCGTTGTGTGTCAGAGACATGTCCCTCAGTAACGCCGGGTTTACACGGTACGATCATTTTATCGATAGTCGTAACAACGGTCGAAGTATTAACTGGCCGGTTCCTTGCACACGGCTCACAACTGGCTTGACTGTTGTCTGGCTGGTCCCCAGCGGCGAGAAGTATCGGTTGGTCAATTGTTCACACGGTCAAACCGTGTATCCTGTGTATCTACTGACTCAACAATTATCACTAACGCCACCTAGCGAACATACCATTCGAGTATCATTCATAACGTCATTCATACAAACGACACAGTCATGACAGTCATAATGCAAACAATATCAACGTGATCATCTCAAACGCTGGCTAAAATGCTCGACGCTGATTGGTTGGTAACTCCCAAATCGTGAACTTGATTGAAACTTTAGAACATGCGGTAAGCTTATAATACGGCTATAAAGTCTCGTTCGCTTAGATATCCGGTTTACTCATTTTGGGGACAAACAAAGGAAGCACGTCTTTGGAACGACTTTAGAATCTCTGCGCACACTAGTATCCTGACTATATGTGACGTAGGCGTGACGTGTATGTTACGCAAAGAGAGAGACTCGGAACCAGAATACCTGCGCAAAAGCCAGGCGCCGAGGGCTGCGGGGCCATTACGGAAGGCCTAGCGCTATGATTAAGAATATTTAAGAAATATAGCTTCACAAAACAGATAGATGACATATTTTTTATTCGTTTGCGCCATCACAATGACGAATATTTGTTACGACGGTATAATACGACTGAGAAACTAACGTTTTATTGCATTTCCTACGAAAACGAGGCATTATGACGTCACACGGATTCTCCCCGGAGACAACGTTGGCGCAACGCTTCAAACAAAAAACTTACAAAAATGAAGAAACTTGGTCTTTTCGTGATCCAAAAGTGATACGAAAACATCCAACTGGTCTTATTACTGACAGAAGTCTAAACTTCTGTCTGTATACTACTCAGCTCGGTTTGTAAATTTGTTACTGACAGAAGTTGAAAACTTCTGTCAGTATAGTACTATGTTCGGTTTGTAAATTAGTTTGTATGTTTGTTACTGACAGAAGTTGAAAACTTCTGTCAGTATAGTACTATGTTCGGTTTGTAAATTAGTTTGTCTGTTTGTTACTGACAGAAGTTGAAAACTTCTGTCAGTATAGTACTATGTCTGGTTTGTAAATTAGTTTGTCTGTTTTTGTTTGTTTGTCAGGGCATTGTAGGGCGCACGGTTACACGTAGGAATGTTATATTGCACCTAGAGATAGATATGAAAAATTGTGAGGCTAAGTTCGTTAACGGTGTATGTAGGTCAAAGGGGCAAGGTCACAGCGATTTTTTGAAAAAATAACGTAAAACGCTCATATCTCCGTTAATAGTAGAGCTAGAGACGTCGGATAAGTTTCATAACGTGCTACTAGATACGGCGCAACTTTCATTCATTGTTTACTTTTTGACGCGTCATACTCATTTTCGAGGAAAACGACGTTTTATGTTTTTCGAAAAACGCAAAATATGACCTTGAACGGCGTTTCTATAGTTTGACCCATTTTGGTTGAAGATATCGCTCAATGCCCCTAAAACGTCTTAGAAATATGGATGATAATGAGTTTTGTGAAATCTGAGATTTCGCGGATACGTGCTATGACGTCACGGTGACGTCACTTCCGGTACATTAAAAAAATCGCCCAAAATCAGAAAAAAATTCCAAAAAATTGCGAGTAGACTCATCTTGCGTCAAATGTGGTCCTATGTTTGCTTGTAACATAAAAACGGTATGTTCCTATCTTACTTTCGATTCTAGAGCTGGCGCAAAATTCTCTATGGGAATCTCCATGTTAAAAACCTCAATCCTTTATCATTACAGTCACATTTTGTCGCATAATTCAGAAGTGACTTTTTCAAACAGTACACAAAAAATTTACGTACTGTAAGACGGTACCCAGCAAAGGTTGTCCATTGCCTGTGTGATTCGACCCGGAAATGACGTCACAGGAAATTGTCAAATATTTCCCCATTGTGAAAGATAGGGATTTTTGGTGCTTGCAGGGGCTCCCAAGGGCGTCCTATTGAAGCCATCGCTCTATGCTTTCAGTTGTAGATGGATAGTAGTAGGATGAACCATTAACTGTAAACAAGGCGATATAGCCCTGTAACTTTTCGGTATATAGTCGAACGCGTTTAACATGGGACCCTATGGAGATAAAACTTCCTTCAATATGACGTAGTTCCGGTTATGCAATCTCACTTTGTTTTATCTCGGTGCGAGATCAGGACGTGTACAAGAGACTCATGGTAGGCTGACGGCAAACGTTAGTCTCAGTTTCGTTTCCATGGCAACCGAATATTTTCCCAATGATAAAGTATACAAATTCCCTCTAATTTGGAAAATTCGTCAAAAATCGGAAAAGCTAGGTAGGCCTTCGATCTTTGCGTATAATGGTAGGGAAGATATGTCTCCAAATTACTGTTGGCAGTAAAGCATTATTACCTTTTACATCTTATCTACAGAGTCGTTTCTTCGTCTGCTTGTTTTTCACTTATCCGTAATGGTGAAGAATAGCAATTTTCGGTAATTAGGTGAAGCTATATCTGAAGAACTAACAGACCTACCGCGGTTCTAATCAACATTTTTGATTGAGGGCATAAATATCTGTGTTTAGATATTTGGACGTTGCCGTGCGTCATGCCATGACGTCACCATGACGTCATGACGTCACCATGACGTCATGACGTCATAATTTTATAACCTTTATTACTCAACTATTATACCTCATAGCGACTACCGGTTGATTTGACACTGCACCTTATATCAAGGGACAACTGCTGCGATGCGTAACTTTGCAGTACCGAAACGTGTGCGTCAAAAATGACGTCATAGCTAACGTGCTCCTAAGAAATGTTGGGTTTGCTTCATTTTCAGCCACTTTGGCAATAGCTGTCATAACCCGAGTTGATAAGTAGGTATATTCAAGAAATAGAAGCCATCTTGAGCATTTTCGCGAACGTCAAATGACGTATTATTAGATAAAAAGAAAAATTCGTAGCGCCATTCATAACGAGTCGAGCAATCGCTCTTGAGAACGAAATTTCATGTTCACTTAAACTCTAATATAGCATTAAATTGGCGAGCGGAAGATGCGTTACACGACGCGATCCTCACGTCACCGGCACAAACAACGGTTTTACCTGTAATTCCGTTAATATCGGTTAATATCTGTAATTCTGTAATATTGAGCAATGTGCTCATTGCACATTGCTCAAAATAGAGCCTGCGGTGCGCACGTTGTCGGATGAATGCGCTATTTGGCTTAAATTTCCCGTGATGCGCGCTGTTAAGCCCGAATTGTCCCCGTATAGGCGCTGTTTATCCAACATTGCCCCCATATATGCGCTGTTCAGCTCAAATGACCGGATATATTCGCTATTTAGCCCAAATTGCCCGTTATGTCCGATATTTAGCTCAAATTGCCCGCCGAAAGCTCCAATGTTTGAACTAAAAGCTCCATTTTGCCACCAGAAAGCCCTATTTTGCCAACAAAAAGCTCCATTTTGGCAACAGAAAGCTCGATTTTGTCACCAGCAAGCTCTTTTGCCAACAGAAAGCTCCATTTTGCCCGCAGAAAGCGCTATTTTATCAACAGGAAGCTCCATTTTGCCACCAGAAAGCGCTATTTTGCCACCAGAAAGCTCCATGTTGCCAGCAGAAAGAGCTATTTTGCCAACAGAAAGCTCCATTTTTCCCACAGGAAGCGCTATTTTATCAACAGAAAGCTCCATTTTGCCAACAGAAATCGCTATTTTGTCAACAGAAAGCTCCATTTTGCCCACAGAAAGCTCCATTTTGTCAACGGAAAGCCCTATTTTGTCAACAGAAAGCTGTTTTGTCAACAAAAAGCTCTATTGGGCATAAGTTGCTCTTCCAGGCTGCCAGCTATGCTGAATTGCCCTCTGAAGGCCATATTTGGCCCGCCGAAAGCTCTGTTTACCTCAAATTATGCCTTAAAAGCTCTATTTGGGCCAAATTGTATGTGTAATGGCCTACTTAGCCAAATTTACTGACTAAAACTCTATTTTGCCCGCTGAAACCTTTATTTGACCCAACTTGTCAACTGAATGCACTAATTGACCCCTGATATCCCAATTTGACCTCTAATATCCAGATTTGACCTCTCGGATCCAGATTGACCTCTCAGATCCAGATTTCACCCTTCAGATCCAGATTTGATCCCTCAGATCCAGATCTGACCTCTAATATCCAGATTTGACCCCTCAGATCCAGATTTGACCCTCAGATCCAGATTTGATCCCTCAGATCCAGATTTGACCTCTTAGATCCAGATTTGACCTCTCAGATCCAGATTGATCCCTCAGATCCAGATTTCACCCTTCAGATCCAGATTTGATCCCTCAGATCCAGATCTGACCTCTAATATCCAGATTTGACCCTCAGATCCAGATTTGACCTCTTAGATCCAGATTTGATCCCTCAGATCCAGATTTGACCTCTCGGATCCAGATTTGACCTCTCAGATCCAGATTGACCCCTCAGATCCAGATTTGACCCTCAGATCCAGATTTGACCCTTCAGATCCAGATTTGATCCCTCAGATCCAGATTTGACCCCTCAGATCCAGATTTGACCCGCAGATCCAGATTTGACCCTTCAGATCCAGATTTGATCCCTCAGATCCAGATTGACCCTCAGATCCAGATTTGACCCTCAGATCCAGATTTGACCCTTCAGATCCAGATTTGATCCCTCAGATCCAGATTTGACCTCTCAGATCCAGATTGACCCCTCAGATCCAGATTTGACCCTCAGATCCAGATTTGACCCTTCAGATCCAGATTTGATCCCTCAGATCCAGATTTGACCCTCGGATCCAGATTTGACCCTTCAGATCCAGATTTGATCCCTCAGATCCAGATTTGACCTCTCAGATCCAGATTGACCCCTCAGATCCAGATTTGATCCATCTGGTCCAGATTTGACCTCTTAGATCCAGAATTGACCTCTCAGATCCAGATTGATCCCTCAGATCCAGATACCATTCACAGACGCCTATTTTGCCTCTCAGATCCAGATTGACCTCTCAGCTCCCCATTCGACCTGGACATCCACATTTGCCCTCTCAGATCCCGAGTAGTCATCTGGCATCCCCACTAGACCCGTCAGACCCAGATTTAATCTGTCGGATCCAGATTGGACTCATATGATTCTTATTGACTCCCTCATAACCTGATGGAAGCCGCCAGATAGAGATTTGACAACTAGGATGCAGATTGACCCGTCGTATCCCTATTTGACCTTCAAATCCCGATTGGACCTTGGTGATCCTGATTGAACATTGCTAATCCAGATTGAACCCAACGAAACCAGCTTTGACCCGTCGTATACCAATGTGTCCCACGGATCCCGTTTCGAACCGTCGAATTCGACCCTGCACATCTCGATTTGTCCCACACAACCCTGATCGACCCATCAGATCCCTATTGGTCCCATGAATCCTGATTAGAGCTCCCGCATCCCTATTCGAACACCCTGCGGACCCTCACTTGCGGAAGACAACCCAAGGCATCCTCGATACACGCCTCATCACTTCAGAGGGGTGATTTGTTTAGTCCTCTAATGAATGACCAGTGGCCATGGTGCTGGCTTCCCAACGCACACCCCCAGGAAATCCGGTCCACACTAGGTCGGCACGAGCATTTGTAATACCATTCACTCAAGCCGCTCACCTAATTCCGAGGCCCCGTCTTGACCTCAAAACCACGCTATCATATTCAATGTAAAGTTCAAGCCAGGGGACCGAGCATATGTACTCAATGTACCGGAATCTAGAAATGGCCCTCATTCCCTTAATAATCATCGTGGAGGGTCGCGGTTTGGATCACCATGTTCAGAAAGACACGCTCTTTGACCCAAAGTCCATTTTCGTCATTATCGTTTGCTTAATAGCGACGCTAGAGAGTCGGGACTGGTTTGAAAGGACGGGCAAACGTCGACTTTGGTGAGGAATCCGCATTCGCCTCTAGCCTAGCACGCTTAGTTTTGACGCTGGAGGGCTCCGTAATTTAGCAATGATGAGTCCGAGAACAGGCATTAGGGCGGGACCAAGCACACGTAGAAAGTCAGGATTTGGACGAATGCACTCAAAATGGCGCCCTCTATCTGGGAAAACAGCCCGCGTTGAACAGCAGCCGTTAGATTATGCAAGTCCAGCATCCGCATCGTAGAGGTCTAATTTGGGCCAAATTGCGCTTTCAGTGGGCAGTGTGGGCTAGAACGCCTTCGGATATCGGCATTATTGAGCCCAAATTGGCCATTGAAGGCCATGTTTATCCCAAATTGGCCGCTGAAGACCGTAATTATTCCAATTTGCCCGTTAATAGCCCTATTTAGCCCACGTTGTTCGTTCAAGGAGTTGTTTAACCCTATATGCCCACTGAAGGCATCATGTAGCCCGCATGAGGCAAAATCAGCTTATAGTATATGTGTTTCTGCATGTCATCGCCTGTACCATAGTTTCGGCGCATAAATGGTGAAATGAAGATGAAGTCACTTCTGTCAGTACCTCAGCCTACGGCTGTTTGTTTGTCAGCGCATTGTAGGGCGCACGGTTACATGTAGGAATGTTATATTTCACCTAGAGATAGATATGAAAGATTGTGAGGCTAAGTTCGTTAACGGTGTATGTAGGTCAAAGGTCAAGGTCACAGCGACTTTTTGAAAAAATAACGTAAAACGCTCATATCTCCGTTAATATTAGAGCTAAAGACGTCGGATAAGTTTCATAACGTGCTACTAGATACGGCGCAACTTTCATACATTGTTCACTTTTTGACGCGTCATACTCATTTTCGAGGAAAACGTCATTTTATGTTTTTCGAAAAACGCAAAATATGGCCTTGAACGGCTTTTCTATAGTTTGACCCATTTCGGTTGAAGATATCGCTCTATGCCTCTAACACGTCATAGAAATATGGATGACAATAAGTTTTGTGAAATCTGAGATTTCGCGGATACGTGCTATGACGTCACGGTGACGTCACTTCCGGTACATTAAAAAAATCACCAAAAATCGGAAAAATATTACAAAAAATTGCGAGTGGACTCATCTTGCGTCAAATGTGGTCCTATGTTTGCTTGTAACATAAAAACGGTATGTTCCTATCTTACTTCCGATTCTAGAGCTGGCGCAAAACTCTCTATGGGAATCTCCATGTTAAAAACCTCAATCCTTTATCATTACAGTCACATTTTGTCGCATAATTCAGAAGTACCTTTTTCAAACGGTACACAAAAAATTTACGTACTGTAAGACGGTACCCAGCAGAGGTTGTCCATTGCCTGTGTGATTCGACCCGGAAATGACGTCACAGGAAATTGTCAAAATTTTCCCCATTGTGAAAGATAGGGATTTTTGGCGCTTGCAGGGGATCCCACGGGCGTCCTATTAAAGCCATCGCTCTATGCTTTCAGTTGTAGATGGATACTAGTGGGATGAGCCATTACTTATAAACACGGCGATATAGCCCAGTAACTTTTCGGTATATAGTCGAACGCGTTTAACATGGGACCCTATGGAGATAATCAAACTTACTTCAATATGACGTACTTCCGGTTGAGCGATTTCACTTCGCTTTACCACAGTGCTAGATGTGGATGAGTACAAGAGACTCATGGTAGGCTGACGGCAAACGTTAGTCTCAGTTTCGTTTCCATGGCAACCGAAGATTTTCCCAATGATAAAGTATACAAATTCCCTCTAATTTGGAAAATTCGTCAAAAATCGAAAAAACTAGCTAGACCTTCGATCTTTGCGTATAATGGTAGGGAAGATATGTCTCCAGATTACTATTGGCAGTAAAGCATTATTATCTTTTACATCTTATCTGCAGAGTCTTTTCTTCGTCTGCTCGTTTTTCACTTATCCGTAATGGTGAAGAATAGCAATTTTCGGTAATTAGGTGAAGCTATATCTGAAGAACTAACAGACCTACCGCGGTTCTAATCAACGTTTTGGATTGAGGGCATAAATATCTGTGTTTAGATATTTGGACGTTGCCGTGCGTCATGCCATGACGTCACCATGACGTCATGACGTCATAATTTGATAACCTTTATTACTCAACTATTATACCTCATAGCGACTACCGGTTGATTTGACGCTGTACCTTATATCAAGGCACAACTGCTGCAATGCGTGATAATATACAATGTATATCACCTAGAAGTACCTAAACACACAATCAGAAATGATAGGCCATTAGAGCAGGAGCCGATATTACATTTATTTAGACACCTACCATTTCTTTATTATAGCCTGTAGATACTTAGAGTAGGTGATCTATTCCATATTCAACGGAGTTTTGGTGGCAAAGCAGTTTCAAACCCAAGCCAAGAGCCCAAGTTCGTGCGTAATGAGATCACTGAGGCCTATGCCACGTCACCTTGACGTAACCTGAATGTTGGTCGACTTGGCCTTTTACGGGTTGAACGTGTCCCGAAAATGTACACAGGAATTCAACAGTCCATGCTATTTTCCAAGCGACATATTATTGACCTGTATATAATAAATATGGCATATACCATACAGTTACGCTTCCAGACCCCCCCACATTCTCCATAGTTTAAGGTCTGGTGCTACATCAATCTACTTAAGTAGTTTAGTTTATCCGTTTATGCGCGGACAGAAAACTGAATCCTCTAGTGGACAAAGTAACTCAGGGTGCAGGAATCCTTTCAAGGGGGGGGGGGGGGTGCACAATAACAATTTGACGACCGGCGGGGGGGGGAATTCGTGCAATCTTGCGACCGTAAGAGGGGTGGGGGGGGGCGAGGGGCTGAGCGAAATTGCAACCAAGGACTCCATAATTTTTTTTATTTACGACCGGGGGGGGCGGGGGGCACATAATTGGAAAAGAGGGGGCACAGATGTACTTCAGGGTCTGAAACAGGGGGCACGTGCCCCCAGTGCCTCCCCTGGACACGCCCATGTAACGCACATAAATACGTCATGAAAATATTGCATGAATCCCCCTGCCACCTGGCTATTCCACTCCGTGGAGGGGGCTCCTTTGTCTATGTACTCTTATGGCAGCACTTAAGTTTTATGTTTTTGTGTAAGCTGACTTTGTATTTGTATTCTATGCTGTATGGCTGTTTTATACCGGCCTATTGGGGGTGGTGGGGGGGAGAGGGCGAGAGGTAGTTCCGTTCCTTGGAGACGGGGTTTTATTTCACGGTGAACGGGGAGTTGGATATTAGCCGATCGTCGTGATCAAGGATTTTCATTAATTGTGAACTGAGAATTGTAATATTAAATAAACGGTTACGCTGAATTGTGAAATCGCCAATTTATATGATGCATCAGACCCGGGTATTCGCCCCTTCCATTGTAAAGTGGGAGTTCTGGATTTAATTCGTCCGTGATCTGGAAATAAAAATCTTCATTCTTCATGATCCTTTGACCCCCCCCCCCCCCGCCTCCATCACTCCTTCATGTAGAGTCCTTTTCAAAAGCTCTCGGCGCAAATGTATATTTATAATTACCTTTTTTTCATTCTGCAAACTGTATTCTAAGTCCCAGCATCTTTTTTAAAGTGCAACGCCGAAACAAATATGCGCTAGGCCCAAGATGTGAAACATAAGCTATTTACGAGTTCAGCAGTTTGCGTATGCCGGCTATGCTTGTTTTCTAGATCAAAAAGCGTTGTGCTATTCAAAATATTTACCTTGGTGGTGGTTTTGATGTCAGAAATAGTCTAGATTATGTATATTGAAACGAAACCGCCTTGTCCAGTTTTTCTTCCCACCTCATAATGTTAAATCGTAGCACGAAAGCATTTCCCAAGAGAATCCTGTGAATAAATAGCTTAAGAAGCCAACCCAGGCCTGAACCTCCAGCCTGACACAGCTAGGCGGCACTGACACTGTCACTGCACTCAGTGACTGGAAAGCACATGGCTTTTGTTACAAGTTTTGATTGTTATCTACGAATCAAGACTTTTATGAGTCGACTTTGTTCCACCCGAGGCTGGGCGTCAAATCTTGCTGACTACATGAGTAAAAAAGTACAGCTTCTTCCCCGTCACCAAGGTGTATCCACGGCAAACAGGAAATGGAATGAATTGGAGTTTTAGGCTTTTATGCACACGACGATGAAGGATGAATGGATGAAATATGCCCCAGTGACCAGGATTCAAACCCGGACCTATTCATCTGCGGTCTAGTGAGCTAACACCCCCCCCCTAAGCCCCCAACGTCAAATAGATCATGGGCTCGAAATCAGGCCCTTTAAACAGCATTACATTTCTTCACAATTGATGTTGGTGCTATCCAATACTACTTTAGCTCATATTAATCTTCTGCGTTTCCACGCTTATATTATCGAGCTATAACGCCCCAAATAATACAATTGCATACCTTTTCCACTTGTTTTCGCACCTACCAATTTAAATTCTGTGAGCGAGGGAAGTGACGTCAAAGGGGAATACAAACGCATGCGTTTTTACAATGAGACTGAGATTATCTCTGCTCATTGGCTTGAACTCAACAAAAAACACCCAAAAACCATAAAAACAATACACGCCCTCGACAACAGATGCCTACGCACTGCATCAAAGCTCACCTGTCAATCTTGTGACATCATTGGGTAATTTCTAAATAACGCTCAGATGCAATGCTCTCAAAATAAACCCGCCGGACCTCACTTTTGCTACTTTGACGAACGAGTGCATAGTGATATCGTGGAGTAAACACTGTAAACTTCCATTAAAATAAATTCTTATTTGTTCATCTTCCCTAAACAAAGTTAACTCTGAGCTAAAAAAAAATCGTTGTCCGAACATTTTAAGGCAAGCACCCCATAATAAGGGTCAATCTTCAATCTACAAACCAAGGTAATTCGTGGGAAAAGCTCTGTATGGCCTGGGCCATAGATATTTGTTCCAACTGTAATTAATTGGTATGCATTCATTCACAGATGATGGCAAAACACCAATCGCCTCTCGAAAGAATCGACCGCGAAACCTGGCAGGACCAGGTGATAACGGCGAGCGAAGGTTTTGAATGTCCTCTGTGTGATTCCCGTTCAGGGTTCAAGCCAAAGCCTGGAGCGGGTGCATGAAGCACCGCCTTCTGAGACATGCAGAGCAGGCAGTGGCTGTGAAAGGTATAATTTGTGGAACATTATTTTTCATGCCCTGTTATTCATCCTTTCCATTGCAAGGCCTACATCCTTACCGGTATACTCTATAAATGTAGGGCTTAACAGCTTAATACCGAATTCAGAAGTCACCTTGAAGAACATGTAGAATGTTGAACTGGAGCTCAAGAGTTTAGAATATAGCATGAGCAATGTAGGAATTTTGGCGCCGATCCCTACCTATAGATAATTATCGCTCATGTCATTACTTAATTAGACCTAAATAACGCAATGATTTTATTGTAATCATGTATTATTTGTTTTATTGTCATTAATTTAATTGATGACTATATTCGTATTTTATTTATTTAAAAAGGTTGATAAAATATATTTTAAATTAAGTAAGATGCAAAGCTGCGATATAAAGCATTCATAGTTTGGAGACACATTGTCTTACTGTGTGACTGTAACTCATTATAACATATGGATCCATCGATCTAATGTTTCTTGTTAAGAACATCAACTGCGTATTACTATAGATCCATTATTGAGGATGTAGTGTACAAATAAGCCACACCTTCCTACAGGAGATGCCCCATTCCGGAAAAAAACTGTGCCTGATTAACATGCCCTGGTATGGATTACATATTATATATATGTGTATTCTACACAAGAACGTCAATAGGCCTACATCGTTTATATTCAAAACGTGTTTCAAGTCTCCGAGGGAAGACATTGTTGTGTACTTGAGAAAATGTATGTTAACATATTTAGGGTTTTCGTAAAGTAGGTCCTTAATCCGTCTTATAGATTTATGCGGGTATAAGTGTATATATTTGTGTTAGTTAACGTAATTTGTCGGGTACAGCTCAGCGGTTGTCATAACGCCCACATGTATCTGCCCCCCAGCGAGTAACCACCTACAATACGCCGCACCAGCCCACTCGGTCATCTGAAGTATTTTGTTCATTTCCGCCATTCGCTATGGGTGTCGTTCCGTTCTGTCTGACCTTATTTGTAAATCGCGTCCGGAGCTGTTACTCATATTCGTGGGTGCGAAATGACGTCACGTATATTAACCGAACACTTGGAAGGTGTAGCAGAAAGCGGGTCATGGCTCCATACCTGTTACCATCGACATGTTTGTGGTTTGGTCAGTTGTAATAGATTGTTAAAAACAGTTTCCATCATGGCCTACAGCTGTCTATGACAAGATTCAAAACGGTTTTTATCCATGGTAATTTAATGGTGAGCTATATCAGAACCACGGCAGTGTTTGTACGGCAGATAGCGGGTCTGGATTTACAGTGATGACACCTGTCTTTCAGATCGTTGTCCATCTCGTGGCCTCCTACTTTGATACGTATGGCTGGGGACTTTTATCCAAGTCACAGGTCGGAGGGTGAAAGGCGAAGTGGGGGGGTGGGGGGGGGGGGGGTGAGAGCAAAATACAAAGGGTGGACAAACTAGACATTATAATGGCTATCCGGGGTCATCTCCCGGGGTCAACTGCAAAGGGAACATTTGAATCCGAGAGAATGCTCCAGGCAGATACACATCCATACATGCTATACTTCCCACTGGTGATTCCATGGTAGTAGCATTCTTTTCTTTCCGGCGCTCAGAGCGCTCGAGTATCAATCCCGACTTCACCAACGCGAAAGTTGGATTTCCGGTTACGTAATTTCGACTTCCGATCCCATTTCGAACATTTCGGAAAGTGTGCTGCTGTGACCCTAATCCAATGCCGTAATATATAGATATACCAGTAGGCCTAATTGTGGAGTAACGGTACGGGCATCGAGCCTAGTGGGGGAGCGGGGAGGGGGGCGGGGGGAGGAGGGCATTATAAGCTGATACCTAACAAGTGGGCAAATCGCTTTCCACAATGCCGGGCTTCACACGTTGGTGTGTTTGGTGCGGCTTCGCTCACATTTGCCTCATTGCCAAATCGCGACGAAAGAACATCGAATTGTTTCATTGATAGGGTCTACCTCGGGTTTTGAAAGATTTTATAGGCGCACGAATGAATGCCCCTGCGAGCCAAGTGGAAAGCTTGAACATAACTGAAAACCGCCGAAGTTGCAGAGATACGGTCGGACGTCTTGCAAATAGTTTTTAGTTCCACCTGGCTATATATATATATAACACTAAGGGATCCCGTGAGATGACGTAGCGGTCACGTGATTCGTTCTTATCGAATGAACCGGCGGGCCGCATGAGTTGTCCGTGAGGGCAGAAGCAGGTCCATTCAAACGTCGAACATCTCTCCTTTACTCACTTCCTATTTCTCATTTGAATGTGGTGACCAACGCACGTACCGGGCTATGGACTATGGCTGCATTCGCGGGTTATGGCTCCGGTCGCGGGACTATGGCTCCGGTCGCAAGACCATGGCTCCTTGCGCTGAACTATGGATCCGTGCGCTGCGCTAAAATCGAAGGGAAGCGAGAATGCGAGGGCGAGATCCCGAGAGCGGGATAGTGAGAACGAGATCGCGACAACGCGAGGGCGAGATCGCGAGAAGGCGATAAGGCAAGAAGGCGAGATTGGGAGAATGCGAGATCGCGAAAATGCGAGATCGCGAAAACGCGAGAACACGAATACGAGAAGGCGAGAACACGAGGACGAGATAAATCTTCCGTTCTCGCTCTCGCGTTCTCGTCCTCGTTTTCTCGCGTGCGCGCATTCTCGCCAAGCGAATGCCAGGAGAATGCGAGACAGCGAGTGGCACAAATATGCCACCGTAAACCGACGTGTTTGGGGACATATGCAGACGAAGCCGTGGACGTTATAGGTAAAGGGACGTCGTACCATGATCTGTAAAAGATGAGGTCATTGCAACTCATTAGTGTTGCGCCGGTAATAGGAATAGGAAGACATGTCCTTGTCCCATTACCCATTTGAAACAGGTAAAGAAAAATAAGTCAACATGTTGCTTTTTCTATGTCGAAAATGCTCCTTTCACGGGCCAAGCTCAGGGCGTTCTTTTGCGAAACCAAATTGTGGCACATATTTCCCAGTAATAAATATTGCTCGTTGCGGATGGGGCTCATATCTGCCACTTAAATATAATATATACGTTTTTTTTTTAGCCATGCTTTTATACATTTTCAGGAAAAGGTAGCAAACATACAATGATTTCGTTTAATATCAACGTAGAGAAAAGCCGCCTGTTAAAGTTTTCCCGTTGTTTGTTAATGATCAGTGTGGCGCTTTGCTGTACAAGAGGCGCCTACTTTACTATAACACGGAGCAATCTGTTTCCACACACATCTGGGTGACATAAACTTTATTTCAGTATAGCAATGCTGAAAACGATTGATGTTGGTCATACATTTTATACTATTACACACATTTAGAATTTAAAAAAATGAATTTATTGCTCAAAACCATTCTCTTACATATTTTGATGCCGATTAAGCTTTGTTAAGCCCAAAACGCCCGCAACATACATTACCCAGTTTGACTGTCGACCGTTTAACCATCCTTAAATTACCCCCCTCCCCCCCCCACCCTACTGGGCCAGTGGTATTAACCGTAGTTTAAATGAAACCTCCTTTATGCATACGGCCCCAAAGTATTTATTTAACCTGGGTTGAAAACGGCAAGACAAAACATACGCTCCCCGTTGTCAATTCGGGGGTATGGACAATATATAAGTAAAATCGTCTGTTCCTGTCTGATCACAAGCCCACAGGCTCGGTGCACCCGACTCACTAGGTCGAGCCATGACTGGTACTCAGTCACTAACGGTCTGCTACCAGTTGTTGTAGCGCTATTAGCAAGATCGACGTTTTGCTTCGCTTTTTTGCGGTGCTTGCGTAGATCAGCCGGACCATTCGTTGCGATCACATATCGTTGCTGGTACGGTTAATTGAATATCAAAATCGATGTGTTCGATGCATATTTGCTTAAATGCTTTTGATAATTATACCTGTTTGTGTACCGTGAGGGAAATTTGCCCTATGGGTTATATTTAGTGAATTTTGTTTACACATTTTAGACTGGAAACTTATTTGCATCATAAATTGAACCTTTTGAATAGTTGATTTTTTTTTTAAAGACGTAATCTTGCCGATTCTCTATCCAGACTGAAACTGCTGACATGCTCAAAAGACCACTTCAATTTTACGTTTGCTGAACCTCCCTCCCGATAATTGCGAAAACTCAGTATAATTGTTTAAATGCAGGTAGAACTTATATAGTTAACCACTTAACTATTACTAACTATATTTAGATAACGCAAAAACGTGTAAATTTGTCTACAACGGTCTGATTGAAACGATTGCCACAAAACCAAGTACACCATTCAAAGGATGGAAAGCTGATTTGAACTTTACTAGCGTCTTCTTGTTAATATAGGTACTACTAAAGGTAAAATGGGAACGCGGTGTTCCGGGTGTTCTCAGTATGAGTCTGACAAACTAGAATCGGTACAGATAAGGGCTGGACGCATTGTAAGTGGTGCAATCAAATGCGCAAGCCGCACTCAGGTGTACAAAGAGTTGGGTTGGGAAACCTTGTCACAAAGGAGGGACAGATTTAAACTCATTCTGTTTCACAATTTTTTTTATAACCAGGCACCTTCCTATGTGTGTAGCTTACTTCCTATGTCCGTGCCCGACCGCACTCAATTGGTTTACGTAGTGCTAGCCCACTTAATATTACGCAAATAAATACAAGGTTGGCAACATTTTACAAATCATTTCTACCTAGCGCAATACGAATGTGGAACGAATTACCAGTCTCTTTACGCAGCTTGCACGACCCAAAAGCGTTTAAAGTAGCAATTTTAAATATTCATAAAACGGTGTCCGGGAATGCAACTGATAACCGCAAATTGTATTGCTTTGGAAACAGAAGAGTCAATGTATTGCACGCGCGTATTCGCATGAACTGTAGCGCACTGAACTCTCACTTGTTTAACATGAATCTTGTAGACAGCCCGAGTTGTCGCTGCGGAGCCGAGAACGAGGACTGCGTTCATTTTTTCCTCGGGTGCCCACTCTATACGAACTTTAGAGATATTTTATTTCGCAAAATCCATGTTCTATCCTCAGTGTCAATTGGCATCATTCTTTTTGGTAATCCGTCTCTATCAATGGACGATAACCGTTGTATATTTCAAGCAGTTCACGACTTCATTGTAGCCTCCAAACGTTTCCCTTAAATATCACGTATCTTAATGTTATGCCTGAATGTATTAATTATCTAATTTCTACTACATTGTGGTTTACGCAACTGTTATGTATATATGTATGTATGAGCAATTGATTCAAGTTCAGCAAGAGGAATTCACATAGGCAGTGTGCCTGTTTTCCAATTGCCAATAAAATATGTTTAAACTAAAATGGGAACGCGTGCTCTTGGAAGCAAACACCTCATCAAGGAAGGTCCCCTGAAACGTTTCGTACCCGGGTGACGTCACATCAGAAAAATTTAACAGACGCCATAGCCGCGTGGAGCTAAAGCTTCACTGTGACTCACTGGGTCTCTACGTCACTCCGAATGCATCATATCGATCCAACCTCGTCACGACCCTTGTGTGATCAGTCTTAGAGAAGCCTGTCCACATAGGCGGGTCTTGACGCAGTAAAGGGATACATTCTGTATTGATGTGGAGTGTCCTGTCAGCTCCGGAATGGCCTGTAGTGGCAGACAACCGACAAATACGTTATTCACTTTGCCAAGTACAGGTAATTGTTTACTTTATTCGTGTGTTGCCTGTTGACCATTGGTTGTTTGCTCGTTAAAATTAATTGGTATGACTGATCACAGGTCACGCTATCAGGTTGGCCACTGGGGGCGGCCCTCCATTACATGCCAGGCAGTGGCAAGTTATATCGGTAGCATACAGCATCAGGCCCCTGACCACCCTCAGTGACACTGGAAGGATGGTCAGACGCCGGTTCATGTAAACAAGGGGCTTGGGGCGGTACGGTGCGTTTGTTGGGGCAATCGGTTCAGCCCAGTTATGGATATTCGGTTCATTTTGGCGACCTGGAAGAGCCGGGGTATTTCTGCAAACAATTCTTATTAAAAAGTTAAATTCAAAAACAAATTAATGAAACAATAACATATTAACCTTTTTTTCTTCGGTGTTTATTTGTCTTCAAATTAGATCATATCAACTAATCAAAATGGATTGAGAGAACATTCGCTCATCGATTTGAGCTTGAACATTATTTACTGTCAATACAGGATCATTTCACCGTAGTCAGGGGTCTGGAAGGGGTAAGTGACGACACGCGACACAGGCATATTAGAAACATGGACATTCGACAGTGACCCCCAAATTCCGACTCTGATGATGTGAAAAAGCGACATCATCAGAGTCGGAATTTGGGGGTCAATGTCGAATGTCCATGTTTCTAATATGCCTGTGGTGACAGGCATGAAAAAACACTGAAAAAGCGACACGGAACGTCGTGAAAAAGCGACATTCGACATTGAAAATTTTGAAAAATCGACACTAGACCTCCCCTTTCAGACCCCCATAGTGTAATACGCATAGTTTTGGCGTATTTGCTCTTGTGCTCAATCACATATGGGAGGCATATTTAGCGTACTATCGGATGAGTTATTATCTTACTCGAACATTTGGCTAATAACTATTTCAGTAGCGCCATATCACCATCATTGATCGTTCGGTCAATTTTAGACGACACAAGAACAAAAGTATATTGGTGCTACATCCGGGGACTGCTGAGCTATGCTAATTAGATGAAATGTACTCTGCGTAGAAAGTTGAAGACGCTAGTATGAAATATTGAGACATCCATAAAACCCATATTACCTTGATGTAAGTTAGATATTGCTACAATACGTGATTTCTTCATTATGTAAGCTCTAGTATGAAATTGATGGTGTATAACATTATACTGATTCAATAAATTAAAATTAACGATTACCCTCATTATTGATTTAACCATTGTACCGTGCCTAGGGGATGGGGTGCAATGGCGTATTCGTAGCTCATGCTCCTCATGGAGTGAATGGAATTGGGTAGCATGTTGTTTTTCATATCAAAATATGCCCAAGCATTATTACCACTGCATTGGTTCTTCCCAACCCCTCTTTATAAAATATGCCAATATATCTCTCTAGTAAACATCGCAACACACTTCACACAAACAAAACGACGATCAGTATTATTTAGCCCAGACCATGATACCATACGCTGGATCCTCCGCAGTAACATAAAATAATAAAATAATAAGTAATATAAAATATTTTCCTATAATATCGTCTTTTCAAATAGATATAATTCCGAATACCTCCAACCACAATTAAACCCTAGGGACAATAATTGCTATAGTAGCGGCAATGGTGGCATGCACAAACAAACATCAATCCCTCTCCTTAAACCTATACATATGAGCTACCACAAACTAAACATGCATGTGAGCTAAGCACTAAAAGACTCACGGGCTGCCGCGCACTAAATTGGGCTCATAGGCTATCGCGCTCTAAAAGATAGATTCAAGTGGTCTTGCGTCGCTGAAGATTTTGTGGGAGCCATGAACGATCCATACTCATATCATCGTAACCGGTTTTCTTCCATCAAAACGGCTCCTTTACGTTCTTTAAATATGTAAAAGGTTATTAAAATTGACACGGCCGGTGATCAGGGAGACAGGGTCAATACCTAGTGAAGAAAAGACAAAAAGTAAACTTTGTCTTCCACTTCGGCTTCATGCACGCTCTGTCAGCTACGGTAGAGAAAAATAACTACCTCATCTTTGCATTGAAAGACCCACACTGTGGGACGTATACCAGTTAACCAGCTTAATATGTATGCTAGCGGTCGTTTCGTGTTGGTGGATGAACTATCGGGGAAACAGAGTTCATCGGCTGAGTATTTGCTTCTCGCGTATTTAATATATCTCTTAAATTGATAATGTCATGTTTTTACAACAACAACAACAACAACATGAACGGTGCACAGCTGACTTAGGGATATTTGCAAATGTGACATGAAGGCTTGAATGTGTCGATGTGCATTCTGTAGTGTATATATTGTAAATGCCGCGAATTAACTCGGTATGTGTAAATCACAAGAAATGCGCTGCATATCCATGGCCTTAGGCAGGCGGACGGATGCCAACCACCAACTGACAAGCCGTATGGTATAAATGTATGGAGATATAACGCATGTTAGTCATACCCAGAACCCTGTGAAAGGGTGCTCAGGGTTCCCGTTGTCTTTGTTGTCCGTACAATCTGAAGATTAACTACTCCGATCTTGTCTTTTACCATTCAGGTGACAAAGACGGGCACCCAAAGGGTAGTCGTCTTAAATGAGCCGGAAATGACGTCGCAATGCCACATCAGTGTCACCGAAAATCACATCTACGCGACGTTGGGACGAGAGCGGGCGAGTCTCGCTTGGCGTCACGTGACGGGTTCACATTGCCGGATGTTGTATGGCCGTCACACGACTCCCCTCGCCCGCATCCTAGCGGTTAGCAGGGCAGCGAGCTTGGTACCCTTGCTGATTGTCGTTCGGCCACTACCCTCAGCCTTCTGTTCAAGCATTACTACTATTCAAACTAAGCTAATCTATTTTGTGCGTTTTTAGAATTCCGTGTTTGAAACATTGCAATACGTCGGTGGATTGAACTCAAATGTGCGACACATTACCGTGTCTACACACCGGTGTCAGCTTGGAAATAAACCAAAAGTAGCACACTCTGTTCAGCCGATACTTCCGATCGATGACTGATTACCGAAACGAGCCGCAGGGGTCCGAAGAACGGTCGATACCAGCAACTGCTTTTATTTTCTGTAAACATCGGTTTTATTGCTTTCCATATCTCCTTTGTGTTGCCTTTACAATCGTTGAAAGCACGCTGGTCGTGCAATTTTGCATTTGTGAGTTGTCCTTTGAAGTTTTAGGTAATGTTTGTTGATTGATGGTTTGACATGAATGAAAGCAAATGTTTTACTGGTGCACCATTGTGTCCACACACAAACACATCTACTAATGGTGCTCAGCGATTTGAGATCGCCTTCACTAGAATACAGGCTTTCGTGTTCAACGCATTGAATTTATACTATTTCAACAAAAAGTATGCCTTAAACTGGCAGGGCCGCCCACATTTGAGAGAAAGGGTTTGGGCGGTTCAGAAGCAGACGCATTCAAATGCCAGTTCGTATGCAGTCCGAGTAGTTCAGTCGGTACAACATCAGATCCCAGGCTTGTGCGTTTGATTTTTTCTTTTTTTATTTACTGATGGAAACAACCCGAGTTATTGCCAACAAATGGCGTCATCTGTGGAAGAAAGATCCTTGACTAAGACTAATCGAACGATCAGGCGACCCCGCTGGTTCGCTTTATTACATGTTGTCGTAACAGTCGTAAAAGTCAAATTTTGACGTTGTTTCTTAATTTTAATTAAAAGTAGCCGAGCAATAGCGCTATTTCTTTCGTTGTAATGTCGTAATTCTTTGTAATTTCTTTTAAATCTTTTTCAAATTTGTTACTGGCATTCTCGGAAAGAAAAGGCGTGCTGTGGTGCGTTCTTTTACTCCAATTCAAGAACGAAGACAGCTTCTTTTTTTCCCCCTTTCCCCGCGATTTCCTACCGATAAGCCATATATGTTGTGAACTCTAGCCAAAAAAACATTTCAGGTGAATAACCGTACTCTGGCCCGGAAACACTCATAGGTGCCAACATAAGTTTATTGCATTATCCCCACTGCGAATTCAAATAAGGCGAGACGACAAACACATGAACGACTAGTCGTCGGTCTGTATTTTGGCATCGTTTGAATTCGGTTTCTCGGGAAGCCAATGGGAGAATCAGAAAGATATAAAGACACAGGCAGTGTGTAGTAGCGAAGTCAGTCTAGTTGCGCCATATTCGTTGCGCCACCTTAACTGTTAAGACGTTTGCCACATTGCATCAAAATCGAAGCAGTGGTTTGGACGCTAGCAAATAATCACAGTTTAACATGGCCAAGCCCATTATAAAGCCTCGGTATGCCAAATGACTGACGGCGTGCCATGCCAACGTCATGAAATGGGTCTTAACATAGTCGAATTGGTCCCATAACCACAATTTTCGTCTTCCTTCTCAAGCTCTGCTTGACCGTCTAGTTTTGTTTTGTTGATTTGTTTGTTGCTATAGTTGCATGTACAGAGGCCAAAGCGGTCTCGCTAGGAGATACAGCTCTGCGAATATGTTATTCCAGACAACTTGTTGCTACCACCATTGATTCAGCATGCTCCATGTTGTTTCACTATTGTTTCGCTGACTGGCTCCATGTTCTGGCACTGACTGGCGCCATATTTTTACACTTACTCCCTCCATGATCTTACACTGACTGGTTCCATGATTTTACAGACTCGCTCCATGATCTTACACTGACTGGTTCCATGATCTTACACTGACTCGCTCCATGATCTTACATGGACTGGCTCCATGTTCTGACACTGACTGGCTCCATGATCTTATAATGACTGGCTCCATGATCTTACACTGACTGGTTCCATGATCTTACACTGACTGGTTCCACGATCTTACATTGAATGGCTCCATGATCTTACATTGACTGGTTCCACGCTCTCGCACTGACTGGTTTCATGTTGTTTTGCTAATTGGATCCATGTTGTTTCTCTGATTGGATCCATATTGTTTCGCTGATTGTATCCATGTTGTTTCTCTGAGTGGATCCATGTTGTTTTTCTGATTGGATCCATGTTGTTTTACTGATTGGATCCATGTTTTTTCTCTGATTGGATCTATGTTGTTTCGCTGATTGGATCCATGTCGTTTTGCTGCTGGTTTCATGTTGTTAAGCTGATTGGTTTCATGTTGTTTCACTGATTGGATCCATGTTGTTTTGCTGGCTGGATCTATGACGTTTCGCTATCTGATACTATGTTGTTTTACTGACTGGTTACATTATGGTTTCCTAAATCGTTCCATGTTGTTTCACTGGCTGGTTTCATATTGTTTCACTGGCTGGTTCCATGTCGTTTCGCTGACTGGTACCATGTTGTTTCGCTGATTGGGTCGTAATCTGCATTTCGAGAGCGATAGAGGTCCAACACTTTTTTTCGCGACACTTATCGCTCTTTACAAAAAAAAATTAGTCACATTACTTCGAACCGGAAATGCCCTGAATATTTTCGCTTTGTTTCGGATTCTCTTACACAGAACGTGCGTGTTTGATCTTTATTGAGCATGGTTGGTTTACCAAACGTGGTTGTTTTGCCCAATAAGGTTGTTTTGCCCAAAATGGTTGGTTTGCCCCATATGGTTGTTCGCCCAACGTGGTTGTTTTGCACAATCGGCTCCTTTTGCCCCATATGGTTGCATTGTCCCACATGTTTGTTTTGCCCCACTTAGTTGTTTTGTCCCACTTAGTTGTTCTGCCTCACATGGTTGTTTTGCCCTATGTGATTGTTTTGCCCTATATGGTTGCTTTGCCCCACAGGCTTGTTTTTTCTTGCATGGGCGTCACTGCCGTAGGAAGTTGTGGACTTAGGTGTGGCTCCGCTAGCGGCAAAAGGCTAGAAACTGTTCTATAGTAATGTAGGCTAATTTACCACTGCTACACAACTTTTCAGCTTTCACTGGATTCCGAGAATAGAGAGATTGACAGCAATTTAAACCTTGGGTTAACGCCCGTTCGTATTCAGTCTTCTGTAGCCTACATATCTGCCCGAAGGTGTTTTCGTTTTAGATTTGATGGCTTCTCAGTTGGCTTATACCTAATGTTAACCATCCACCTTACCCCTTCGCCAACAGGCGTCATGACAACGTGACTTTACAGTCAATATAATGCCGCTGAGGTTTTTGTCTGTAATGCTTCTCGGTGACTCGGTGTCTATTATCCGTGGTGGCCGTGTGAGATGGTGCCTGCAGTCCTATTACTCCTCTCACCCACTGTTGGCAGTGAACAACGTGACACCACTTTCATATGAGAGATAATAAGAGATGATATTTCTAACACATGTCCCTTAAACGAAGAACGTATATTTTTCCCTTCTGAGCTTTATGGGGCTTCTTTCACTTCCAGGAAGATTGGTCCAAAACGCCTGCTTTCCACTGGGTGCCTTTAAGTGGCTTCTATAAAAAAAAAACGTGCGCGCTCCAGGCCTGACGTTACGCATCATCTGTCCGAATACCTATTTCTTTGCCTCTAGATCAAAATACACAGATATAATGTCCAGCGCATGTGGTCGAATCCCTCATCTATCGCCCAGAATTCCAATATAATTACTGGTAACTGCAGTGGCATACGTGCCTCCGACAATCCCGGCAAGGTACATATAATAACACTTAATAACACACCTAATCGGGCAGACCAGGCATACGGTCAATCAGCACGAGCTCCATTACCATGCTGAATGTAAATCAACACAACAGACCTCATTGGCCATCTGATTGGACCATTATATAACAATGATCATGCCCGCTAGAGGCCGTTTTGTCGTAGCCTGTGTCATAATCGAGAGTTTTGCAACTTGTCTCGGCTGAGTAATCCACCGACGTGGCCTCTCCTTGCGCAAGCTGCCCGCATGGTGGGGCTACGCAAGCTCCACTTTTACCGCTGCTGTCGGCTGGGGCAAATTTCAAGATTCTTGAAAAACGGTCAATCAGTCAATCAGCTGTAACTGCTTACAGCATTACAATTTTCAAGAATAAAAAATAAACACAACGTGCTCCGTGTATTTAATACAGCCAAATATATCTTGTACCACTTTGAAAAAGTTATAATTGAGAGTGAACTCTTTCTTTTCATCACTAATTTGTAGAAATGCGCGGCGCATTTGTCCTATTAATTTGCGCAGCGCCGCCCTGGCGAAAAAATGCATTGAGGGAGTAGGCGACAACAGAGATATAATGGAGCCCTAGCGGTATGAGTCGAAGACAGAGAGTGGACCTTGCGCTGCCCGCCGCCCTTTTAACGTGGATCGCTCCATGAACCCTCATACACGGTGTAGCGCCCCCAGCGGCAGAGTGTGGAGCAGACAATGCGGGAGCGCCACCTGACGTAGCTCACAGAGAGTATAGTTTGGAGTGCGAGCGGACTACATACTGTAATGATATCCTATGAAGTCAGTTTCGATATTATTCGAGGAATAAATGTAAATCGAATGCGCCCTAAATGTCGTCCGACTAGTACTTCACCTATCGGAGATCTTACGTAGCCGCATGATAGCCGCGAGGCTGGTTGACTTTTCGTTATCGTAAGCAGGGATTACACACGTGATCAGGGCACTATACTAGACGGGCTCCCGAAGATAGCAGACTGTGAACATTGCTTGAAAGTACATTACTGAATTTTTTCAGCCATTTCTATGCGGTGCAACTATGTTAAAAGTAGATGCCCCTTCAAGCTTTGAAGCCGAAACCCTTCAAACTATAAGCCGAAAAACTCGGTAGGCGCAAGAACGCATAACTCAATAAACTTCTCATCGGCCACCTTTGAATTTGCTTGTCCAATTCCACTTAACAGTGGGATCACAAGAACACTACGCAAACCACTAGACAAACGGGTGCTCACATTGCATTGGTATGTAATTCGCTAGAGTATTTATAATCATAATAGGAGGCAAGGAATAAATGAGGACCTTAAACGGACCAGATTCAAGTCGACGCGAACGCTGATCAACAACTCTGTTTATTTTGCTTGGCCTCCTTGGGTGTTTCCCTCACCGCCTTCGCGTGTCATTACTCACGTGGTACTCCTATAATTCGCGGACTACGCGGGACTAGATTTCTTACATTAGCGACCTGGCAAGTCCTAATCATGACGAATGGGTGGTCGTGTTCCTAAAACCGGGGCTAAAAGCCAATTGCGCCTTGACCTTGTAGATGCGCTTCCTGCCTCCCCAGACGTTGCTCTTCATCAGAGTCTCCTTCTCAGTGCACCAGTGGCTCAACGTGCTCAAGGGAGCCAACTCCACGTTCTTCGTTAATCGGCGTGAAAATAAATATCAGTCCCGAGGTCGTTCGTCAGCCACCTCAGATTAGCAGGTCTCAAAATGGCGGCGTAACCAGTGAGAGACTTGGCTTATATTACTAGCAGTGACCTGCTGGTCTGCTTACTATTAAGCTTGCTTTTCATAGCGGTAACAAGTCTGTCAGGAGCTTTCCATCCGCATCGGGTTCTGCCCTCTCATCACACGAGTGTTGCCCTCTTATCACACTGATGTCGCCCTCTTATCACACGAGTGTCGCCCTCTCATCACACGAGTGTTGCCCTCTTATCACACTGATGTCGTCCTCCTATCACACGAGTGTTGCCCTCTTATCACACAGATGTCGCCCTCTCATCACACGAGTGTTGCCCTCTTATCACACAGATGTCGCCGTCTTATCACACAGGTGTCACCCTCTTATGACATCAGTGTCCCTCTCTTGTCTCACTGATGTCGCCCTCTCATCACACGAGTGTCGCCCTCTCATCACACGAGTGTTGCCCTCTTATCACACAGATGTCGCCGTCTTATCACACAGGTGTCACCCTCTTATGACATCAGTGTCCCTCTCTTATCTCATTGATGTCGCCCTCCTATCACACGAGTGTCGCCCTCTTATCACACGGATGTCGCCATCTTATCACACTGATGTCGCCCTCTTATCACACGAGTGTCGCCCTCTTATCACACGAGTGTCACCCTCTTATGACATCAGTGTCCCTCTCTTATCTCACTGATGTCGTCCTCCTATCACACGAGTGTCGCCCTCTTATCACACGGATGTCGCCATCTTATCACACTGATGTCGCCCTCTTATCACACGAGTGTCGCCCTCTTATCACACGAGTGTCACCCTCTTATGACATCAGTGTCCCTCTCTTATCTCACTGATGTCGCCCTCCTATCACACGAGTGTCGCCCTCTTATCTCACTGATGTCGCCCTCTTATCACACGAGTGTCGCCCTCTTATCACACGAGTGTCGCCCTCTTATCACACGAGTGTCACCCTCTTATGACATCAGTGTCCCTCTCTTATCTCACTGATGTCGCCCTCCTATCACACAAGTGTCGCCCTCTTATCTCACTGATGTCGCCCTCTTATCACACGAGTGTCGCCCTCTTATCACACGAGTGTCGCCCTCTTATCACACGAACGTCGCCCTCTTATCACACGAGTGTCGCCCTCTTATCACACGAATGTCGCCCTCTTATCACACGTATGTCACCCTCTTATCACACGTATGTCACCCTCTTATCACACGAGTGTCGCCCTCCTATCACACGAACGTCGCCCTCTTATCACACGAATGTCGCCCTCTTATCACACGGGTGTCGCCCTTTTATCACACGGGTGTCGCCCTTTTATCACACGGATGTCACCCTCTTATCCTTCATTCTACTGCCTGTCACCACCACAGCTCACCTCGTCACAGCAGCAACAGCTTCCACTGATATATATATATATATATATATTACAGTAACCCTGCCCAGGCCGCCGTCTTCCAATGGGCCCCACAACCCTGTCCACCAATACGCCGGCGCCCTCTCATTACCTAAGCCATCTACTTCAGGCTTCCCTGTCAGCAACTTGATCCTTGTATGGCTCGCTGACGGCCGGCCAGCCAGCCAGCCAGCCAGGCAGCCCACTCACCCGGCGGTACCTTTTGTACTGGTGCTACCGACTTGTCAACCGCTTTTCTACGACGATATGGTGACCGCAATCAGAGAGAGAAGGGGAGACAGAGAGAGAGAGGGGGGTAGGGAGAGGTGAAGAGGGAGACTCGCGAACCGAGGACCAAATCTAGGGGCGGATCTTATGATATACAGTTATAAGAATGTTATAAAGGTATAAGGAAGACCCGCTGACCGGAAGTGACGTCACTGAATTTGATGATGTCACGGGCCACATTCTGTGGCGAGCGTCACCCCCGGCCAGCTAGAGCCAATGGGTCATGGCAGCATATAGCCCCGGCCGCCAATAGCTCGCCGGGTGAACACATCTGTCTGTTCTACTACCAGCGAATACATCGCCACTTTACTATCCACATATGTGTATGCAACAAACTACATTACGACATTTCGTAGTTTGTCATTTCCTTGAGGCAACGACCCTCAGATGAAAGGACATGGGTTACAGCGGAACAACTGCCCTGCCAGAGGATACCACGCTGAATGGCGCCAACCCGACTGATGTTCCATTGGCTGATCTGAAACTCGCCTCCGCGTTCCGCGCAGATCATGTCATCATGGATGACGTCATTGGTGATGATGACGTCCCGTTCTTGGTCATTTACTACACGGTTCTGGGCGTTCTGACTCTGCTGTCCCTCACTGGCAACGCGCTGGTAATTGCCGCCATTTTGAGACACGCTAATCTGAGATTGGCGACAAACGGCTTCCTGTTTAGTCTGGCCTGCTCGGATCTGGTCCTAAGCGGCTTCTATCTCGTCTACCAGGTCGGTCATATTGCCACGCCGGAAATTACAGCAATACTAGGTAGGTAATGAACACTTGTTTTGGCGGATGTCTTGCATCTCACCTTCAGATGAGAGTCTGAGAGTCTGTAAAGCAACAATTTCAACATAAAACTGCGCGGTTTATTTATATCGCGCGCGGGCGTGATAGCGAGCCGAGGTCGACATCACACACAGAATACCGAGCAGCGAACAGGCGCGTAGGGATATAAAACCGGCCACCAACTTCTGCTCCGGTGACCAAATTGCTTTTCTCCGGATAGCCCACAGGCTTCAGGGGCGGATTCAAACTTTAGAGGGTGGGGAGGCTTCGCGATAACAGGGAGGGGGGGGGGTGGGGTGGTTACTCTCTGAAAACGACCCGGTGGGGGGGGGGGCGGGGTGCTCGGAGAAGCCGACTTTAACAGTGTATGTTCAGGTTCCCAAGGGAGACGGTGCAACACCCGTAACCCCCTCCCCCCTCATAGATCCGCCCCTGCCAAGTACGCTCGTCAACTGAAAGTAGTTGTCTCAGCCATACCAAGTCGTATGTGTCTCCCCACAGTTATAGCCGCGCTTTACCAGGTTCCTTTAGCAGAGTTAACGACACTTTTAACATGTATGGTTTGATATGTACCCGCACCATAAGCCTAACAAAGGAAATAAGGCAATGATGTGGGGAAAAAAACATATATAAACTAATTGCCAACCCCTCGCCCTAGGTTCTCGTTCCGCCTCAACTGAGGTGGAATTTACAAGTGTGTCACAGCACTCTTCGCTGTAACAGTCTGTTCACGGAGACGATAACATTATGTAATTTGATTACGTATCAATTGACTTCGGATCGGGTTCGCCCCCGTGCCTCTGCCACTGCCTGACATGTAACTGATATTAAGTGGTTGAAAATTATGTGTTGTTTTTTTCTCGTTTACTACACGTTATATAAGCACGCGAGTCTAACCTAATTGCGGAAAAATGATTGCAAGGCGCATGCGTAGATGGAAAAAAAAGAGGCACGCGAATTTGCTGCAATGTCATCCCTTCGGCTGCAGGGTCCTGGCTGACGTGTGTGGTTACCCTGGGGACGGTCCTGGCACACCTAAGGATATCCGCTTACAATCTGGTCGCCGAGACTGCTATCCGCTTCGTGGCAGTCAAATGGCCCATCTACTTCCGGCAACAGGTCACGTGGGCGAAGACGGCGACCGTCGCGTCTTTGATATGGGTCATATGCCACGTGGTCGTCTTTCTCGGCAATTTCCAGACGCGTCCGCTAGGTTGATCAACTTTTTTTGTATCGCCCCTCCCGCGACTGATGTTTAGTTTGTCCTGGCTGATATTTCATCACGTACAGGCCTAGAGAGTAGAGCTACGCGTATTTCAATTATCACTGCTGTTTTTACGCAATGACGTCATTAAATGTGAAATATTAATCCGGCCCATATGTGGCTTTTATGACACAACTGTATCTATCCGCAAACCGATAGTGGTTGCGAAATATCGAATGCATTATAAACATAAACGACTCGTTATTAAAACATTGGAGATCATGTATCAATAGCAACTCCATTTATCTAAATTATTAGCGAGACCGGTTTGCCGCTGGCACAGGAACCAGCCAAATAACACATTGTTTTCCAAAGCGCGATCGAAGAATGTAAGAACATAATGACATTGTAAAGTGCGCCAATGTAACGTGCATTACTAATGTTCATGTTAACACTTTCAGATGGTTATGACGGCGTTTGCCGCTATGAGCTTATCAGCAAGGAAGGGAGCATCCTGAACCTGGCCGTGTCCGCCTTCCTGGTGCCTTTAATCCTGATGACACTCCTCTATACTGCCATCGGATTCCTGCTGCACAGACAGGTAGAAATCCCGAACGATTGGATTATGCTAAATGTCATATGTAAGTTTCATTCGTTTAAATGGTCATCGAAGTGTTCACCTTCATATATGCACGAGTTGCTGATGAAATGTCATCATGGTAAAAATTATTTATACAGGGGCGGATCCAGGAATTTGAAAAGGGTGGGGGGTAGGTCCGAACATGCAACCCCGGGTGGAGAGGGGGGGGGGGATGCTGAACAAAATTGCGACCGGGGGATCTAAGGAGTTTTTGACGACCGGAGGAGGTCTACCGACCGGGAGGGGGGCATGCCGCCTCAGATACCATTCTTCCTTTAAAAAAAACGGTGGGGGGATCAACGCCCTTGCCTATATGGTTACATAGGGTGGCAGGTGGAGACCCCTTTCGGTGCTCCATTTAACACCCGTGTAATTGGCTCGACACAATGCGGACCAATTGTGTCTTATTTTTGTGAGAGAGAGCTGCCGTGGTCAGCAGACAAACAGGTTTCTGGTTTTAATTTCACAACTGGGGCCGTTGTATCCTTTCATTGCGCTCTCCCAGGGGTTCCTTTGCCCAGTTGAGCCTTTCTGAATTGTTCTTCATACAGCAAATACACAAAAATATGAGCCTATATAACAATGGACTTACTGCGTCACATGCGTTCCTTTCTCTTGAACGACTTGCGTTGTTAATGCAAACAAAACCTCTTCGCTGCAATATAATACAATGGCCAAGGTCAAATAGTTCAGAAGTAGCCCAGTGTTGTACAGCTGGGCAACCAGGGATGACCAAGGACTCCAGAGAAGAGCGATCCGGCTATGGACATCTGTCTGATGGCAGCGTGGCCACACAACTTGACGGCTTGGAGGGTTAAGGTGTTTGCGAGGATCTCCCTGAGCGACCAATAGAAAGGTTGTAACTGTGAGATGCTGCTGCGCAGATCCTCCAACCCCAGGGTGGGTGGCTGGCAGGCTGGCTGGCTGGCAGGCTGGATAGCTGGATGGCTTACTGGCTTACTAGCTGGCTGGCTGGCTGACTGACTGACAGGCTGGCTGGCTGGCTGGCTGGCAGGCTGGCAGGCTGGATGGCTTACTGGCTTGCTGGCTTGCTGACTGGCTGACTGGCTGGCCGGCTGGCTGGCTAGCTGATATTAGTGCAGCACAGGGGGCTTGGTTTAAATGGGTGTCAGGGTCAAATGCCTTAATATAAGTAGCAATCTCCAACGGCACCCTGGCAACGTCTGTGCCCACGTTATTCGTTGTCTTGGTGATTTGTGTTTGACAAGTCTTACGGGATCATTTATTTTTACTTATAGCCTCCCTAACAGTGTCTTTGCTATTGTATGCCTATACATTGATGTGCGTGCCCTTTCCATATATTCTAATATATATGTTGGTCTCTGTCTCATATCTCACATGAGAGACGTTGGCTCAACCAATACTTCATGAATGACATTCCTTGTCTGTGTGTTCAGATACTCAGATTAATAATTAAGAGAATTAAGGAGATCAAGAGAATATTAAATTACCTTCTTACGTTTGGTCTTTTCATTTCAGCGTCGGCGAATTTTTAGCCGTACACCTTATGGCGACTCAAGCGAAAAGCGTTCCACCCAGCCAGTTCCGGTGGCCCCTAGGGGGCACCACCTTACGACCAGTGCTGGCTGCACTAACCCAACTGACAGACCGAGATCTATTCCCCACGACTCGGGGGCTCGAGGCCCTTACGGACAAGACACAGAGACTCCGTCGACGGCTAATGAGGCTCGACCCGCGGTCGGGGAGACTCGGCCGGGGATCGGGGAGACTCGGCCGGATATCGGGGAGACTCGGCCGGGGATCGGGGAGACTCGGCCCGTGGTCGGGGAGACTCGGCCGGCGGTCGGGGAGACTCGGCCCGCAGTCGGGGAGACTCGGCCCGCGGTCGGGGAGACTCGGCCGGGGATCGGGGAGACTCGGCCCGCGGTCGGGGAGACTCGGCCCGCGGTCGGGGAGTCTCGGCCCGCGGTCGGGGAGACTCGGCCCGTGGTCGGGGAGACTCGGCCCGCGGTCGGGGAGACTCGGCCCGCAGTCGGGGAGACTCGGCCCGCGGTCGGGGAGACTCGGCCGGGGATCGGGGAGACTCGGCCCGCGGTCGGGGAGTCTCGGCCCGCGGTCGGGGAGACTCGGCCCGCGGTCGGGGAGACTCGGCCCGCGGTCGGGGAGACTCGGCCCGCGGTCGGGGAGACTCGGCCCGCGGTCGGGGAGACTCGGCCCGCGGTCGGGGAGACTCGGCCCGCGGTCGGGAGACATTCCGACGTTCAGAAGCGCGGAGCGAAGATCACGAAGCACGAGACGAGACTGGTACTCACGGCCGCCATCTTGCTGGTCTATTTCCTGGCCGCATGGCTTCCGTTTGTCGCCTTTGCTTATGTCTCTATTCTCTGCCCTCTATGTGACGTCAGCCACTACGTCAGGTGAGCTGTGCAGGCTTCCATAGGGCACCCTGCCACACACTAACTCCCTAAGCGACTATTACATAGAGCTATCTCTATCATATTAGAAGTGGTTTAACATTGGTTGGCTTAAGTAGGACGTAACTTATGTATGTCACATCGCGAAAATGAAAAGGGTCAAATTAAACATGAGAGCCAAGTTTCAGGGAGTAGCCCCATACTCTTTACGAAGAAAGACCTGGGAACGTTAATCTGCACAAACATAGAAATTTGCACAGGTGGGATTCGAACCACGCACAGGCCGCTTGGGTTGGCCTAACAGACCACAGTCGGTAATAGCCGAACGCGCCAAATACACGGCCACAAGGGTAACCCACAGATAGTCATTAAAATCGCATTTTGGCTTCGAATGAATAACGAATTCGCTCGTCATTGATTTGAGAGGGTTCCGACAGACTAGAAAAGATGAAAGCAAATAATTTTTACTAATCTGCCCTCGGGTATGACGTAGGATGCATAGATTTGACGCTAGATGGCGGCACAATTGACCTTTTTTGGGGGCATCAAAACTGAAACTATGAGAACATTGGCGTGTTGCTCCTGGGTGGGAGGTCCCACGTAAAGAGGAAACCTTTCAGCAGCAAGAATGAGCTTCATAATTGAGATCATGATTCGTATCCCAACGGTCGAAAAATACTGCGGCAACAGCGTGTGCGGAAGCTGTACGGTGTCGGTAAAACATACTTCTGTCAGTAATTATCATCCTACGGGTACGGCTGTCAGTGTCAGCTAACGGCTACGGCTTCGGTTATCAGTATATATCACCAAGCGGCTACGGTTGTCAGTATATATCACCAAGCGGCTACGGATGTCAGTATCACCTATAACGGCTACGGCTTCGGCTGTCAGCAATTATCAGCCTACAGGTACGGCTACAGCTGTCAGTAAATATCACCCTGCAGGTACGGATACTGCTGTCAGTAAATATCACCCTACAGGTACGGATACGGCTGTCAGTAAATATCACCCTACAGGTACGGCTACGGCTGTCAGTAAATATCACCCTACAGGTACGGCTACGGCTGTCAGTAAATATCACCCTACAGGCACGGCTACGGCTGTCAGTAAATATCACCCTACAGGTACGGATACGGCGGTCAGTAAATATCACCCTACAGGTACGGCTACGGCTGTCAGTAAATATTACCCTACAGGTACGGCTACGGCTGTCAGTAAATATCACCCTGCAGGTACGGCTACGGCTGTCAGTAAATATCACCCTGCAGGTACGGCTACGGCTGTCAGTAAATATCACCCTACAGGTACGGCTACGGCTGTCAGTAAATATCACCCTACAGGTACGGATACGGCTGTCAGTAAATATCACCCTACAGGTACGGCTACGGCTGTCAGTAAATATCACCCTACAGGTACGGCTACGGCTGTCAGTAAATATCACCCTGCAGGTACGGCTACGGCTGTCAGTAAATATCACCCTACAGGTACGGCTACGGATGTCAGTAAATATCACCCTACAGGTACGGCTACGGCTGTCAGTAAATATCACCCTAAGAGTAAGGCTACGATTGAGCTTAGCAGACACAATAACCCTGAAAGCCCGGGCGATATACACTATGTCAGGCTCCTTACGCTTTCAGTCTGTTTTAAGTGAAAGTGGACCTCCCATACGCCACACGAAACGACTGCTGCAGGGTCCGAGATATTGTGTTTAATGGCCTGTGATACCTTTTCTTGCTCCAGGGCCGTCGCACGTCTGATGTTATCATCCAACACGGCTGTTAATGTCTTCATCTACGCCGGCCGCAGTCCAGATTTCCGACAAGCATTCAAGAAGGATATCAGAGCGATCTACAAACTGTTTCAGCGGCAATGATCTTGTACCTGGGCTTCTTTCCATGACAGGGATAGGTGGCGCCCCATTAGAAGCCGCTTCCGCCACGGTGATCTCATGTAGCCTCGCATCTCGGCAAGAATTTAAAGCCGTACACATTTCGTATCGTTCAAAGCAAAAACAGTCTTGTCCAAAGTGACGTCATGTGAAAATTCTTACAGTGCAGTTCAAGCGTGCATACTATACATTGATGTAACCTATGTATCGATGGTGTTAAAAGCAATGCAGGAAACTATATCAGCAGCTTCTATATACTTCGTTGACAAGGATCAATTATCAATTTAGTTGATAATCCGTTTTGAAAGATACACTGTAAAAGTCTAGATTTGTTGGAAAAATGCAGTGTGAATGTCGAGATTCGTTGGAAAGATACACTGTAAAAGTCCAGATTTGTTGGAAAGATGCAGTGTGAATGTCGAGATTCGTTGGATAGATACACTGTAAAAGTCCAGATTTGTTGGAAAGATGCAGTGTGAATGTCGAGATTCGTTGGATAGATACACTGTAAAAGTCCAGATTTGTTGGAACGAGACACTGTTAATTCCGAAATTCATTGGAAACAAACGCTGTAAAAATTTATATTCATTGGAAAGATATACTGTTAAAGTCGCGATCCGTTGGAGAGATACATGCAGTTACCGATATGTCGCTTCTTTCTGGGAGGGGGGGGGGGTGCCTTTGGTTGGTAGCCGCTTTGAAAGCAGGCGCCTTTAAACGCGGCCTGACACTGTGAAGCCCGTCAAGCTCAGTCAGTAGAGCATCTTTAAACGCAGGGTTCAGCACTAGGGTTTACATCTCCGAGATTCTTTTTATTGCCATTCAAGGATGCCAACAGCTATTTTCTCTGAAAACAATGTGGTCCTCCCAACGGTCGTCACTTTTTTTCAATAAAAATTCGCCCGCGCCCATGAATAATTATACGGCTAATCTTACATGTTTACATTTTGTTATATCATATTTTAATTAAATCGCATTTAATATCGACGAAAACGCTATCTGCGCAAAAAATATGAACTCTGCTAGATCATCCAATAATAAGCTCCAGGAATCCAGTGTTACTAGTTCGTTCATATCCCATAATATCACGGGTTACCGCCCACGTTATAATGTCGTTCAGCTTGCGCAGCGCCACCGTGCGGCCAGAACCCATGAACAGACTGATTTTGTCATTGGTATTTTCCCGTATGATTTGATGTTGGCCATATGTCTGTTCAAATTCGATCGAGACGTGAAGCGCTTTGAAACTTGACCCATTGGTAGCCAACACCGGCACAGTGAGCTAGGCTTTTCGTGGGGCAAAGATGATGTGAGAAGCGAGCTCCCTCTGCTGGGAGATTGGAACTCTACATCGGACGTTTGACCAGGGTAAGGCGGCCACAGCTTAGTTGGTAGTCGTATTAGTAGGCCATAGCTCAGTAGGTCACGATATTGTACATTATCATGCGCGCCATGAATCTGCCACGAAACGTCGCAAAAAGGGGAATTTAATAATTGGCAACGTTATCTTTCGGTAACTTTTTGCGATGTTATCACCCTGCAGTGCCCTATCGGACTTTTCACTGTATGACTGCATGGGATTCCGATATGACTAATACATAAATATGCATGCATACACATGCATATCAATTGAACACAAGTTCCAGCTAGAACCTTTTAATGTTTTCAGACCAAATCAGAATAGCAACAATCGAATTTACATGACTGTAACAGTATCAAGATATCATTGACATGTTAGGAATCGAATGCAGTTCTGTCGCGTTGTCTTACAGTCCAAAAAAGTATTCATTCACTAAATTAAAGAAACTTTGATACCAAACACCTGATTATACCTGTTGATCGTCACTCCTCTGGAAGCACCTGTCGCCATCCTGCCCGCAGCTCGCGATGCAGCTGTCTCCTCACTTCCCTGTATGACGCGTCCTCCGCACGATTGTAGTTCTCTTCCGGATCGGTCGCGTGATCGTACAGCTCCGTGGCCTTGACGGAGGACCAATCCGAGGTGTGGGATTCGATGTCCTGGTCCATCCACTCCGTATAGCGGTAGTCGTCGGTGCGCATGGTGTAGCCCATGGTGGTAGAGCGGCGGTACTGGGAAAACGCCCGCCCTTTAAGTCTCTTCCCCGGGTGATGAACCAATGGCATGAGACTGCTCCCTTCTCTGCAGAGGCTCACTTCAGTGGCTCCCTCTCGTGGACAAAGCGGCAGTTCCGGCAGCCCCGCGGCGTCGACCAGCGTCGGGAAGAGGTCGACCATCTCGGTGATTTGCTCCGTGACTACTCCGCCGTCGGTGAGCCCGGGAACCCGCACCATCATGGGCGTATGCGTCGAGAGTTCGAAGTTGGTGTGTTTTGCCCACTCGCCGTGTTCGCCGAGCTGCCAGCCGTGGTCGCCGATGAAGGACACGACGGTGTTGTCGCTCAGCCCCAGCGCCGTCAGTTCCCCCAGGAGGTCCCCGACCAGGGAGTCGACGTAGGACACACAGCTGTAGTATGCTCTCCGCAGACTGCGCACGACGTCCGTTGGCAACGTCGTGTTAATCTCGCCCGTTGTCAGGGGTCCGATGTCATCGAAAGCCCGCAATTCGCCAAAACTGGTCCAAGCCTCCTTCGGCATGCCCACTGGGGCGAACTGGTTATCCGGCACTCGGATCTTATTCTCCGGGTAAAACTCCATGAATTCCTCCGGAAAGATAAAGGGCAGATGCGGCTTGTGGAATCCCACAGCCAGGAAGATGGGTTGTTCCTCCACATTCTTCGACAAGCGGCGCAGCACGTGTACGGCCGAGCTCGCGATGACGTCATCCTGTAGCGGGTTCTGACGGCGCATGCGCGCGGGGACGGCCATCCAGCTAGCAGGCGCGTCTTTTTCCCAAGTCGTTTGGCTGAGGTCGATGTAGGGCTCCGACCACGAGATGGGGTCGTTGTCATCTGAGGCCGACCCCGGGTGGAATACCTTACCCATGCCGACACTGTGGTAGCCCTGCTGCTTGAAGTACTGCGGGATGGTCGTGTAGTCGCCCCCGACATCCCGGAAGTTGTCGACTAGATTGTACACGTGGGTGGTGTCCGGGCGGCGTCCTGTCAGGAAGGAGGCACGACTCGGACCGCACACGGCGTACTGGACGTAGGCGCGCGTCATCAACAGACTGCTGGCGGCCAACTGATCTAGATTTGGCGTGTGCATCTCGGGGGAGATCACGTCATGGCCCTGATAGGACGACATCGCCGGTCGCAAGTCGTCCGATACGATGAACAGGACATTCTTCCTGGCGGCGGCCTCCCCTGGTTTGAGCAGACAGGACCACTGCACGATCAGCGTCATCCAGACTACCGCTCCACCAAAGTAGGCCATATCTGGTGCCGCTCCGCTCCGCAAGCCCAAATGCTCACTTACGCCAAGTGCCCCCCTTATATAATGCCAATAAATTATATTGACCATTTAAAAAATATTATTTGCCAAAGGATGATTTATTCGCAATCCCCGAGCACCGAGAATATTTTTACAGGCTTAAATACTAATTGCGGTAGGAGAGGTAGAATGCCTCACATATCATCGACATCCACAACGTCATATAAGTGACCCCACGTTTACAAAGTGGAACCTTTGCTTCAGTCCATTTTAGAAAGGTGGGAGTGCGATAAAATACAAAACTAAAAATCGATCATATCGAACTTGTGTTCCAAAAAATCTCTCTAAACTATTGTCGCACATAATTTTGTATCTAGCCCGACCTTCTCCCTGTGTTTGATAGAGATTGCATTTTTCAATACGCCATGTTTGTATTGTGCCTGACGATGACAGATCACTTGGGTTATATTGTCCCGTACAGGGTATAATATTGACATAATATGCCTCCTTTTTTCTCCTGTTTCTGTTTTCATGTAAAATCTATTTTAGTTTTAGGGTCAATAATGAGTTCGCATTTAATGTTCAGCTTACCATGTAGTTACTTATTTATGTCATACCAACAAATCATTTACGGATATATCATGCCTGATATATATGTCATACTGTAGCGGCTAAATTCGACTATAGGGAACTTTCAATATTTATCAATATGTAGATATTTCGCGAAAGCATAGGCCATCCGCTGGGGGTTGGGCTAGGCCATCCGCTGGGGGTTGCGCTGGGCCATCCGCTGGGGGTTGCGTTAGGCCATCCGCTGGGGGTTGCGCTGGGCCATCCGCTGGGGGTTGCGCTGGGCCATCCGCTGGGGGTTGCGTTGGGCCATCCGCTGGGGGTTGCGCTGGGCCATCCGCTGGGGGTTGCGCTGGGCCATCCGCTGGGAGTTGCGCTAGGCCATCCGCTGGGGGGTGCGCTGGGCCATCCGCTGGGGGTTGCGCTGGGCCATCCGCTGGGGGTTGCGCTGGACCATCCGCTGGGGGTTGCGCTGGGCCATCCGCTGGGGGTTGCACTATGCCATCCGCTTGGGGTTGCGCTGGACCATCCGCTGGGGGTTGCGTTAGGCCATCCGCTGGGGGTTGTGTTGGGCCATCCGCTGGGGGTTGCGCTAGGCCATCCGCTGGGGGTTGCGCTGGGCCATCCGCTGGAGGTTGCACTATGCCATCCGCTGGGGGTTGCGCTGGGCCATCCGCTGGGGGTTGCGCTTGGCCATCCGCTGGGGGCTGCGTTAGGCCATCCGCTGGGGGTTGCGCTGGGCCATCCGCTGGGGGTTGCGCTAGGCCATCCGCTGGGGGTTGCGTTAGGCCATCCGCTGGGGGTTGCGCTAGGCCATCCGCTGGGGGTTGCGCTGGCCATCCGCTGGGGGTTGCGCTAGGCCATCCGCTGGGGGTTGCGTTAGGCCATCCGCTGGGGGTTGCGTTAGGCCATCCGCTGGGGGTTGCACTAGGCCATCCGCTGGGGGTTGCGCTGGCCATCCGCTGGGGGTTGCACTATGCCGTTAGCTGGGGGTTGCGCTAGGCCATCCGCTGGGGGTTGCGCTAGGCCATCCGCTGGGGGTTGCACTATGCCGTTAGCTGGGGGTTGCGCTGGGCCATCCGCTGGGGGTTGCGCTAGGCCATCCGCTGGGGGTTGCGCTGGCCTTCGGCTGGGGGTTGCGCTAGGCCATCCGCTGATGGTTGCGCTAGGCCATCCGCTGAGGGTTGCGCTAGGCCATCCGCTGGAGGTTGCGCTAGGCCATCCGCTGGGGGTTGCGCTGGCCTTCCGCTGGGGGTTGCGCTAGGGCATCCGCTGGAGGTTGCGCTAGGCCATCGGCTGGGGTTGCACTATGCCATCCGCTAGGGGTTGCACTAGGGCAGCCGCTGGGGGATGCGCTAGGCCATCCGCTGGGGGTTGCGCTAGGCCATCCGCTGGGGGTTGCACTATGCCATCCGCTGGGGGTTGCGATAGGCCATCCGCTGGGGGTTGCGCTAGGCCATCCGCTGGGGGTTGTGCTAGGCCATCCGCTAGGGTTGCGCTGCGCCATCCGCTTGGGATTGCGCTAGGCCATCCGCTGGGGGTTGCGCTCGACCATCCGCTGGGGGTTGCGCTAGGCCATCCGTGTGATCAGTGGTCGCTGTGCACAGGTTCCACTGACGATTACCCGTGTGTATCAGACACAAGTGATCAGTGGTCGCTGCACACAGGTTCCACTGACGACCATCCGTGTGTATCAGACACAAGTGATCAGTGGTCGCTGTACACCGGTTCCACTGACGACTACCCGTGTGTATCAGACACAAGTGATCAGTGGTCGCTGCACACAGGTTCCACTGACGACTACCCGTGTGTATCAGACACAAGTGATCAGTGGTCGCTACACACAGGTTCCACTGTCGACCACCCGTGTGTATCAGACACAAGTGATCAGTGGTCGCTGTACACAGGTTCCACTGACGACTACCCGTGTGTATCAGACACAAGTGATCAGTGGTCGCTACACACAGGTTCCACTGTCGACCACCCGTGTGTATCAGACACAAGTGATCAGTGGTCGCTACACACAGGTTCCACTGTCGACCACCCGTGTGTATCAGACACAAGTGATCAGTGGTCGCTGTACACAGGTTCCACTGACGACTACCCGTGTGTATCAGACACAAGTGATCAGTGGTCGCTGTACACAGGTTCCACTGACGACTACCCGTGTGTATCAGTCACACATGTCCCCCCTGCACACGTGTCACCACCAAAGTTCGATGTATACATATCTTATGCTGACCTTATTTGCATGTACCCTATAAATGCTTCGCAACCACAAGTGACACCCAGCCGCGAATCATCAGTTTTATCCACCCTGTATATCATTATTTTCTCTCAGTAGTGTGCCACACACCGCCTGTCTTATCTATCTCCGCTGTATATGACCTACTGCAAGTTGGCGATCAAAGGTTGCTGCAGGAGAGGAGTGCACGAGGCATGTCCACGTTGTTACCAGCGATAGACGGCAGGTTGTGGTCTTAAGTGGTTCCGAGCCGAGGAGAAATAGACACAGCGCCGAGAGAGCAAAGAAATAAACACCGCTGAGAGAGCGAAGAAAGATACAGCGCTGAGAGAGCGAAGAAATAGACACAAAGCTGAGAAAGCGAAGAAACAGACACACAGAGCGGATGGAGAGAAACTGACAGCGCGCAGCAGAATTAAGGCGAGGGCGAGACAGATATATAGAGAGAGGACAAAAGATCAAGAGAGCATTATACCGCAAAGATCCAGGGAGAGAAAGACGGTGGAGAGGTGACTCTAGATATCTTCAGAGAGGTGCTCAGGTGAGAAGAGCCTTCGGTTGGAGGTCAGTCGACACTGTATGCTGCGGAGTGAGGCGGGGTAGCCGGGGCGGGACGGTGCGCAGGGAGCATACGCAGCCAGACCAGCGAGGCAGGCAGATTGATCCACAATTGATCCGTGACGTCACCCCGGTCACACCAGCGGCCAGCACCAGCCTGGTCGTCACACTGCTCGCCACACACAGGATACCCTTTTGTAGCCCTTTAGATCGCAATTGTAAGTACTCATCGTTTGATTTATTTTCGGTCAATTTTGTCGGCGACGATTCGGGTGAGTGTATTTCGCCAATGGCTGCATCATAACTTCACCAGCGGTAATGCGAACACCTGGTTTGGTAGCTGGAATGGAATGTTGGTGTTTTAGGCCACTTTTGTGCACATACAGGCTAAATTGGGCCAAGGAACCTCCCGAGACGATGAAGGATGAAGGAATGAAACATGCCCCAGATTAGGTGCCCGAGCCCGGATTCGAACCCAGGACATATTGATCTGCGGTCTAGTGCGCTAACCACTACACCAGGGAGGCCCCCTGGTTTGGTAGCTGGAGGCCACTGATGTTGGTAGACGGTAACTAGGTCGCACCTGAGTTTTCTAGTGGATCAATACCAGAAAAACACCTGAATGTCACCGCTACCGCATATCTGGTTGATGCGAATATCATTGAGGCATGCTTGCGTTTGGTTGTACCATGTCGAGGTAGGCCTCGGACACGGAGTGAACTACATCAGTGCCATTTGCGACCGTTTGTTGCTCCGCAACAACCTTGTTTTGTGAACATTTGCTCTAAACCTTTGGCGATATTGCCATCAGCCATCAGCTATATATGACATATAAAATAGAAGGCGGAACGCCCTTCCAACTTAACTCGAGATGGGTCCCCTACACGATGACTCGTCCATTGAACTTTGGCCGGAACTAATGCTAAATATTTTCCAAAAAAGTCAAATATTAGGAGTTGCATTCTCAGTGAGTTGCGTAACCTCCTAGCTGGATTTTAAAGTGTTCGTGCCACGATTTTGTCTTGCTCAGAGTTAACTTGGTTTAGGGAAGATAAACAAACAACAATTTGATTTAATGGAAGTTTACAGTTTTTATTCCACGATATCACTATAAACGGGTTCGTTAAAGTAGCAAAAGTGAGGTCCGGCGGGTTTATTTCTGGGAGCATTGCATCTGAGCGTTATTCGAAAATTCCTCAATGATGTCACAAGATTAACAGGTGAGCTTTGATGCAGTGCGTAGACATCTGTGGTCGAGGGCGTGTATTGTTTTCATGGTTGACTGCGTTTCGTTGAGTTCAAGCCAATGGGCAGACAGAATCTGAGTCTCAATATAAAAGCACGTGCGTTTGTATTCCCCTTTGACCTCACTTTCCTCACTTGCAGAAGTTAAATTGGTCGGTGCGAAAACAGGTGGAAAAAGTATGCCCGTCTACTATTTGGGGCGTTACAGCTCGATAATATAAGCGCGGACACACAGAAGATTAATATGAGCTAACGTTGTTTTGGCGTGGCACGAACACTTTAAGAGGGAGGAAAAATTACGTTGCTCTACATTGGTTAAACTGTAATGAAACAACATTCACCCATGCATGCAATGCACGCCCCCCCCCCCCCCCGCCCCCGCTCCCCGGCAACTGCTGCAGATATTCTTGTGACATCATCGCGTAATTTCACAATGGCGCTCCTGTGCAATGCGCCCAGAAGTAAACCTGTTGGTGTTCCTACTTTGAGGAATGCGTTATTTGTGATTTCATGAAATAAAAGGGGCCGGCGCGATAGCTCAATGGGCTAGAGCGCTCGGGACATGGCTCCACCCCCTTCTTTCTCCCATTGACGCGATATGACCAAAAGTGGTTCGAGCGTCCTCAATAACCAACCAACCAACCATGAAATAAAAATCTCTGTTATTGAAAGGAATTATTTTTATTATTTCGTCATGTTCCATAAAGTTAAGTTTTGAAATATTGGTCCCAAAACTTTAATGTTCTTCCATTGTTTCAAAGTGTACGTATGACTCACGCCTATACCATTTACTACGGTACTCTCTTTCGTGGATTGTAACATGGAAGATGGACTGCGGTTAATGGTTTCACACCATAGACACGATGCTCAGGCAGGGTCCTCGGAATATATTATTACCCTGCGAACTACACTGCGCGACGCCATTTAACGTCATCCAATAAATATATAATAAACTATATATGTATTTATGTATAGATATATATAACCATATATGTATAGATATAAGTAACTATATATGTATAGTTATAAATAACTATATATGTATAGATATAAATAACTATATATGTATAGATATAAATAACTATATATGTATAGATCAGGCTTCCCACAGGAAACACAAAAACAAATTCCCTGATTTTTCCCTGATTTCTCCCTGAATCATTGAACGTTTTCCTGAGGACGGTCTGAAAATTATAAAAGAATATGTCAAGAGAGACGTCCTTATTCAGGACCTAGATAATGGTGGTCTCAAGATGTTTAACAGGATTCACTTTCAATTTGCGTTTGCATGTAAATTGATAAAAAAAAACTCAACAAACAATTCCACCTAGAGCGTGATTCCTTTATATTATTACTCTTACATGTGTCTCGGGTTATTAGTTTTTAAAAGTAGTCTCATTTTGCCAGCTAAGAGGTGTGCCGAATAAATTCCCATCATTTTATGGACTGAATTACTTAGATTGTGTTTGGACAACTGTCTCGGTGACGACAATGTAACGAACGATAAAATTTCCTCATCTGCTCAAAAATTATGGAATAACAATTTATTCTTATACCAAGGTATGCCACTGCATATAAAGCGTTGGATAAAATGTGGAATCATATTTGTTAGTGACATTGTTAAGGAATCCGGATCACTTGACTACGTTAAATTATATCAGAAGGTAACCGACTGTCCGCTAACTCATTTCGAATTAAATGTAGTGAGGGGAGGATTGTGGTCTATTGAAGGAAAGGCAACTTTAATGTCAAGTGATAGTTCAACTGTTTTTTTCAAATACGATGTTGAGTTCTATATCGACGAAGCATATTCGTACTCATCCTAAGAGAAAAGTTTTGCTACAGATACATGTTCAACCAGCCCAGACAAATTTGAAAGCTTGTCTGGTCACTAAGGAAACGCAGTTGATTTCGCTGCAATGGAAAATACTCCGTAACATTTATCCAACTAATAGTCAGCTACACAGAAGGAAAACGTCTCAGTCAAATCTATGTAACGCGTGCAACTAGCCAGACACCACCATACATTATTTTTATAAATGCAACTTGGTTAAAGAATAATGGGATGATGTTAAACACAATGTTAAAAAAAGTTGGTTGAGGAGACAATTATATCGGAGAAGGAAATTATGTTAGGTTTTCATGACAGATTTTCTTTAATACTTCAGACTTTATTTACTGCAAGAGACATATCTTGGTGGTAAAGGAATACACCTGTAAAATTCAACTCGGCCATCGAGAACCTTTAAAGTATTTTTCCTAGGGAAATATAATTTGATGGACTTGATTTGATGCGGATATTTTAAAACCTGCGCAAAATGTGCGTTCACAGAGCGGGTTTCCGCATGACAAATACCCCTTCCATGCGGATTTTTGCGGTGAAAAGGGGGCTTTACCGTGCCCCCCCCCCTCCCACACACACACCCATAACAATGTATTAAGAACCCCAGCGGGTCGCAATGTCTCATTTAGCCCTCTTTTTGGATTAGGTTGGAATGCATTTAAATGCAATACACCTCGTACAACACAACAAAAAGAGCCAAATTGTATTCTGTAGACATAGCCACAATTAAGAAAAAGGTCTGAGACCAAGGTTGCTCAAATCCGTTTGCGCCTAAAGCCCAGTCTTTAATTATAGACTTAATTATAGAAAATTCAGGTCTTAATGCAGTGAGAGTCTTAAAGCGTGAACATAAATAATAGCAAGAGAACTTCTGTCATACATGCCATTGCATAATTATACAAGATTAGGCCAATAACCATTTACATATTGGGATATTATTAACCATATAAAACAGGGAATTCATAACCTTCTAGATATTAGTAGTGACTGGGATTGAACAGTGGCCAAAATTCAACCTTGGTTTCTGAAATTCCCTGATTTTTCCCTGATTTTAGCTTGAAAATGAAATTCTCTGATTTTTCCCTGCAGGGAATTTTTTTTCATCATTTTCCCTGTTTTCCCTGTTTTCCCTGACCTGTGGGAACCCTGATAAATATAAAAGATATATAGCGCAATATATATATCGATTCGATATATAGTGCAATCAAAAAGATTTATATAATGCAATATATAGATATAGTAATAATAATAATAATAATAATGAGTTTATTGTGAACTGTAGGCTCACAGCCTCAAAGTACAAATATATGTTTATACAAATAACATTAAGTAAATAAGGTAACATTTTGAAACAGTTTTTCCCTTAATTTGTACGCATCGCGGAGAAATAGCACGATGTATATAGATATAGTGCTATATATATATATATATATATATATATTCTTATTCGATAACCTGTTCATCCAGTCAATGTTTTCATATACATGTATGTATATCTCAATTCAAATACATGATAACCTAATTTCGAAGAGAGACTTTCTCAAATCAGGTAACTGTTGGAATGGCATTTGAGTGGTAGGCATAAAACCTTCACACCAGCTCCGTCTCCGCAATGTCCCCCCCCGCCTTCCCCCCTCCCCCCTTCCCCCGCCGACCCGCATCTATGTGGTGGTATACAGTAAGCAATAATAGCAGCGCAGTGGGCATCCACATCTGACAATGCCATGGCAACCAGTCTCTTCGGTTGAGTTGCCTTCTAAAGAGAAAAAGCACGGTCAATTAGCGACGAGAAGCCCTTCCCTCCTCGACTCTCCTCCCCTCTCCTCGTACACACGCCTCTCGAGTCACGCAACAGGAGATATCAAGGCGTGTACGTCCATCTCGCTATAACCCCGCCTCTCTGTAGTGTGACATCGTGCACTTGAGCGACCAACCTAAAACTACTAAACAAAATCCGGCTTCACTTGACCGTTATGTGCGTATTCTAATGAATGATTCATAACTGTAAGGCATATGATGAACCTTGTGCATAGACGATGGGTGTGGCTTTATATGATTCTCTGCAGGTCATTAAGCGACAATGGGAAGGGTGAAGATAGACAGGAGCTATGTCTTTGGTAGTAATTAACCCGCTATTGTGTGCGAAGCGAGATATGTGTGGTCTCTATCCTGCATAAACGTAGACATTTGCATTGGTAGGACTCGAACCATGCACTCCCCTTCCACCTATAGCAGAGCACACTTGACATCACCCGCTTGGGTTGGCCTGGAAGAGCACACTCGACGAACGCGCTACCAACTGGGCCACGCGGTGACTCCCGCTCACCTTTGAGTGCATCCTTGTGACGAAGGCAAAACGAAAAATCGTCTGTTTGTTGTCTCTTTGTCAGTGCGTGCGTCCATTTAATGGGTGGTTGAATTTGCCTGGCAAAGTAAGAAAAAGGCGCAAAAAAAGTGAGAACAAAAAGTCGGACAAACAAGTCGGACAAACAAAGCAGCATGTCCCTTTTAGTCAGGTTCAAAAATGAGTACTCTCATTATCTACGATCAGCTATGATCGTCCATTTTATATATTCACGATTAAGGGAAAAGGACTCAAGCGTGGGCGGGGCTTAGTGTCGGAGTGTGGATCGGTCTATTAAACGATCGGTCCCTAAGTAGGTTGGGAGGGGAGCGGGGTAAGCAAAATGCCAATAAGAAAGAGAGAGGGGACAGAGGACCATAAGGCTGCCCCACTACACTTAAATAGGTATTCTTTTCAATACATCGATCTCTATCTAGGTCGTTTGTTCCTGCATTATTTATACTAAAATCTAAAAAAAATGCTCTTGGTCAATGATGGCCCCTCATAACGGTTCTGTTAATCGTTTCAACTCTTTCAGGAAGAGAAGATGTCATACAAGAATACAGAATATGAGTGATAAATCGATCGCGTCTGGCGAGTTAGTTTCAATATGGCGAACGGAAACTCACTTATAACACTTATCGGCCATATACATATATATATATTATCGCCCAACGTCAACAGACAGATACATGGTTAACTGCATATATGGGCCCTCATATTCCACGCACACATCTTTTAAATAACAAACCAAGGTCTTACATATGTTTCACATAACTTTATTCATTGTTTCATTCATGTCACACTGACTGAATATTGCATAGTTAGCTTCCGCCATCCTGGAATAGCCTGTACCTCTTCTCTCTTCCACCTACCTGGGCGGAAGAGCAGAAGAGGTTTTAAGCACTAGTTAAAAAACGAGCGGGAGTGCATTCGCCAAAATAAAGCGCGAGACGCGATGATTTGGGCGGTTGATTTTCCATGTTTGGACAGGGAATTGACCATTGTATCGATTGCACTGTCCAACTAATACGTGAACGAACATGATGGAAGCAACGGTCCGTCATTGTGAAGCCCCGGGGGGGAGGGTAGGGGTGGGAAGGCGTGAAGGAAGTGGACATTTTGGAAGCCTAGTTTTCTAAATCACCACACCAGGGTCAAGTCATTGTGTCTAACTTTCCTGAAAACTTTGCCCTCTGAAAAGCGATATGAGGGATCTAACACTTCAGCTGTAAAATAAATCATCCATATATGTCGTGTTTTTTTTAATATTAATCCTGCACCATTAAACGCCTGTGAATGTGAGACCTGCTGTAGCAATGAGATGGCATGACAATGTCAGACGGCCTCCCATTTATAGACGGCATGAGAAATATATGCATTCGATAACTGTCGAATTTCCATATATTTTGAGCTTCATGATCTAATCCCCGCCCTCTTGGAGCTTAACATTGACTTGTGCATTCCATTGTTTGTCTTGAAATTGACAAGTTCTGACAACATCTGCTAGCTCGGCTCAGCTAAGGTCGGCTCAGCTAAGCTCGGCTCGGCTGATTACACCGTGACACTTAGCGGAGTCAATATTAACAACAACTGTTCCTTATCAAGATAATGCACATTTTTTCCGTTCATTATTAAAATAAGGCACTGTTTTGTCGTTCTTTATTTCAATAACTGTTTTCCGATGCATTCTTCTATATAATGAACACTTAAGACAATGGGCGTGACGTCACACAATTTGTTAAAGAAAGAGAAGAGTCGAAATGATCGCATGGCAGGTGCTCTTCTAAAAGCTTTTAGAGTTTGCAATGGGCGCGTCGATCACGCTCTAAAAGTCACGCCATCCCACGGTGTAGAGGCTGCCATATGACGCGAGTCATCCGCCACATCTAGTGTGAACGTCACACACTCTCCTTCGCCGACATATCTGTTTCATCTTGCACCAGGCAAGGATCGGACGAGGCACCCACCTGCTCCGAGGGTAGGAGAGGTGAGGTCACCGCTGGGTTTCTATGCTGGGTCATTGTGTCGGTGGAAGGTCTGGAGACTTCCACGTGCCATGGTTTAGGGTACAGTTAGAAAACTAAATTATTATATATCGTTGATGGCGTGGCGTACCCTTGATGGTGTGGCGTACAGTTGATGGTGTGACGTACAGTTGATGGTGGTGTACCGTTCATAGCGTTGCGTACAGTTAATGATGTGGCGTACAGTTGATGGTGTGGCGTACAGTTGATGGTGTGGTGTACAGTTAAAGATGTGGCGTACAGTTGATGGTGTGGCGTACAGTGGATGGTGTGGCGTACAATTGATAGTGTGGCGTATCGTTCATAGCATGGCGTACCGTTGATGGTGTGGCGTACCGTTCATAGCTTTGCGTACAGTTGATGGTGTGGCGTAGCGTTGATGGTGTGGCGAACCGTTGATGGTGTGGCGTACCGTTGATGGTGTGGTGTACCGTTGATGGTGTGGCGTACCGTTCATAGCTTGGCGTACAGTCGATGGTGTGGCGTACCGTTGACAGTGTGGTGTACCGTTTATGATGTGGCGTACCGTTGATGGTGTGGCGTACGTCCATAGCTTGGCGTACAGTTGATGGTGTAGCGTACCGTTGATGGTGTGGCGTACCGTTGATGGTGTGGCGTACCGTTCATAGCGTGGCGTACAATTGATGGTGTGGCGTACCGTTTATAGCGTGGCGTACAGTTGATGGTGTGGCGTACCGTTGATGGTGTGGCGTACCGTTCATAGCGTGGCGTACAATTGATGGTGTGGCGTACCGTTTATAGCGTGGCGTACAGTTGATGGTGTGGCATACCTTTCATAGCGTGGCGTACCGTTGATGGTGTGGCGTACCGTTCATAGCGTGGTTCATACCACTGATATCGTGGCATAAGTTGCGGTATAACCCCCCCCCCCCCCCTTCGCCTCTTCCATTTCCTTATGTGAAGTGTCGTCTGCGTGTAGTGGTGACTCATCTCTTTATGTACCTACATGATGACATACGAGTGTTTGGTTACAGAGCTCTGCATGTCTACGCCGTCCAAGATACGACTCACCTGCATGCATTTCGGTTCCATTTCAGCTATCCCAAAATGGCGGATAACTACGCTTGTACTCTATCGGAGGCCAGCCTTAAGAAGGCGAAGAAAGAATTAAATGAAGACCCAAAGGAGAGGCTTTCACAGGTGGAATCTTTCCGCACATGGATTACGCAGCAGAAACATTTCGAATGTCCCACAGGTTGGTAACCCGCCTATCACTGATGTTGAGTCTCTTTACCCAACATCACTGGGTTTTGTCCCCAACCCTTGCATGCATACATGACATCTACATGACAAGACCATGAGAAAACCACGTTACATTGCGAGTGATTCAAATATTGTTATGCAATAATTTCACATGTTTCCATCTATCGTGATAACATTTCAAATCATTCTAATTCGTCCCTCTTACAGTTTCTCACAAACTGGATGCTACCACCAAAAGATGTTGTTGCTCCTCTAGACCTATTTAACTTGATAAACAAATTGTTTACTATACATAGAACATATACCTTGCCAAAAAAATTGGTGTATCAATATTCTCTACTAAAATATACCAGAATAATAGGAACATCAACACGTGAGCGTGTGTCTGTAAATAATCTAATAGGAAGTATATACATTTGTTGATAATTTTTCCGCTGTAATTCATCAAAACAGGTCTTTGGCTTATCAGCAGAATCGGTTATCCCTAATGCGTCTATATATGTGTTTGGTCATATTCCCAGGAGTAAATGTCTCCCTGCTTATATACAATGTTGAGGGATTAGTTTGTCCTTCATGCACAGGTCTTTTTCAAAGTGAATTCCCGCAGAGAAAAAGTTTTTTCATAAGATCGTTTGTCTGTCGATCTTTATGTACTTATTATACTTCTATCCATATTGCATACGACTATTTATATTGCAATATACATTATGCTTGAGAACTTGCATGACTAAATAAAATCGATTGTTGGTCTTCGACTCATAATTTGCGAATGCACTGTTGTCAAAAGTAGCTTCTATCAGGATGTTAAACATGAATACGAGTTTGTGCATGTTATGGTCCCAAATTCTCTTCCAGATGGCATCCTCGTGAGATTATTGAGAGTAAGTGAGGTGCATTAAGGCCCCCCGTTGTCCGTATTTTTGATCAAAGTTTCTCATTTTAGCTGATTGGTAAGTCAAGGCTTAAGAAGATGGCTGCGTTGCAAGTTTAAGCCAGTGGCCGTGTTGCAAATCTAGAGTTAAGAGATAAGAGACTTGAGCGATAATGTTTTCTACCTACTTGATGCAGAAACGGAATATCTTCTCCGCTACCTACGGCACCTACGGCGAGCGCGCAATATGTTGGAGGCATTTATGAAGCTGCGAATCGAGAACAAGATTTGGCTCCACGACGTCGATTTGACCGACCCCATGATAATCCGGTTTCTCAGGGAGGGGTAAGGAACCACAACAGTCAATAGTTAACATCTGCCTCGTGGTACATGATTAGTCAGATGAGAAACACGGAGTGGTCCGCTGTGTGTAGCCACTATCGGACTATGTACCAGTGTGAGGTAGGCATCTGCCTCGTGGTACATGATTAGTCAGATGAGATACACGGAAAGGTCCGCTGTGCCTGTAGCCACTGTGTACCGATGCAGACGAGGTTACAGGAGTCCCGCTTATATTGGGCGATAATAGGGTGGCGTAAACAAAAGAGGAAAGTGAAGTAAATTTTCGAAGCGGCCCGTACAAAAAAAAGCTAAATAACGAGATATCGTGAAGCATTTATAATATTAAACGGGTAGTTATGTCAACTTATGCTTCAGTGTTGGTAGATATATGTACAACTGGCACTGACATCGTCTGTTTCAATAAAAAAAAAGTAATTTAAAACATTTGACGGATCCCTTCGGTCAATTTGTGAAATGTCTCTGAGGCCTCGCATATCTGAATGAAAGAAGTGCTAACAATCCGGCTCACTTCATTTATGGTCTGTCATGTCTTCTTTCTTCAAATGTATAAGCGCTAGTAATTAGGCGCTCCACGATGAATGGAGTGATTGCGGATGGAAGTCGATGACTGTTTGGGCGGAAATAGTGCCTCTTGGTATATTAACCAGTGCTAAATCCCTCCATACAAGGGACAGACGATGTGATTTGGCACTAGCTGTTACTCCGCCATTGACCACAATGCAACATTTGGCTATCAATGCCTTGTTAGGGTGGGGGGGGGGGGGTGTCTTGTTCCCTGGTCACGAAGACTTAAGGACTTTATTCCCAGGTCAGGATGAATTGCTAGGAGAACTTTCCGTATATAAAGCAAGGACAGATACATGATATACATTGGCAATTTCCTTATTCACAGTTATTTAATATAAAAATTCCCAATTCATGATTAATGAAAATCCTTGATCATGACGGTCGGCTAAGACCTCACTTCCAGTTCACGAAGAATTATTTTCCTCATTTCACGTTCACGGTAAAATGGAAAGCCCATTCCTAAGCAACGGAAATACCCCTGCCCCCCCCCAGTGGCGGATCCAGGGGGGGGGGGACTACTGCGGCTATAACCCCCCACCCACCCCCTGGTCAAGCCGCAGAAGTCCCCCCACCGACAGGTTTAGCCCCCGAGAATAAAGCAGCCTATCGCTGTCCACGAGCAGCAACCTAATGCTGGAGAAGGACCAGTGCACCCCTCCCCCCCCCCCCACGCTTCCGCCGCCTATGCACTGTAATCTCGAAATTGAGGCCCCCCAGGGGCGGATCTACGGGGGGGGGGGGTTACGGGGGTTGCAACCCCCCACTTAGGAACTTGAACATACACTGTTAAAGACGGCTTCTCTGAGCACCCTTCCCCTCGGTCGCATGTTTTTCATAGAGCCACCCCCCCCCCCCGGTCGCATGTTTCTCAGAGAACAGCACAGCCCCCCCCTTCCCCCCTGGTCGCAAGTTTTCAGAGGGCAGCCCCCCTCTTTTGCAAATTCCTAGATCCCCCCCCTTGCCCCCCCACCCCCCTAAATTCTGGATTCGCCCCTGTAGTATGCCGTGTAATCGCGAAATTCAAGCCTCCCCACCCTCTAAAGTCTGAATCCGCCCCTGCCCCCCCCCCACCCCAATTGTAACGTGAACATAAAAGTGTGATGTTTCCGTGTGTTCAGGCAATTGAATTCATGGCTGCACTTACATTCAGTGTGTGTGTGGCACTATGTAGCCACTAACTACCAATATGATCCATCATTAGTCAGATGAGATACGTGATCCGCCTAGTCACGTGGCCATGAAAGGAAACACACAATACCTCATAAATAGCTATATCAGTGACATGTCTGAATTGCAGATATTACCTGCCAATGGAGAGACGAGACAAGGAAGGCCGCAAAGTCCTCATCATGAGACCAGGTAATTAAACCGCTTTTATGTGCTGATCCGTACCAGTATCCACAATCCCTACAAGTCCTACGCACATTACTTAGCCTTACGCGCATCTACTTAGCCCTACGCACATCTACTTAGCCCTACGCACATCTACTTAGCCCTACGCACATCTACTTAGCCATACGCACATCTACTTAGCCCGAAGCGCATGTACCTAGTCCTACGCACATCTACTTAGTCCTACGCACATCTACTGAGTCCTACGCACATGTACTTAGCCCTACGCACATCTACTTAGCCCTACGCGCATCTACTTAGCCCGAAGCGCATCTACTTAGCCCTACGCACATCTACTTAGCCCTACACACATCTACTTAGCCTTACGTACATCTACTCAGCCCTACGCACATCTACTTAGCCCTACGCACATCTACTTAGCCCGAAGCGCATGTACCTAGTCCTACGCACATCTACTTAGCCCTACGCACATGTACTTAGCCCTACGCACATCTACTTAGCCCTACGCACATGTACTTAGCCCTACGCACATCTACTTAGCCCCAAGCGCGTCTACCTAGTCCTACGCACATCTACTTAGCCCTACGCACATGTACTTAGCCCTACGCACATGTACTTAGCCCTACGCACATCTACTTAGCCCTACGCACATCTACTTAGCCCTACGCACACACCGCCCGTTAAAAGCCATATTTAGCCAAAATTGACGTTTGAATGGGTAGGGTGTCCCCGATGTAATAGAGAGTTATTGCACTACGTTTCCGCGCCACTGATACGCATCCCGTTACGTTTACGTTTCGGTTTTTCACTATCGTGCGGCGCACAAATGAATGTATCGACAGTTCTCGTTGTTATGCGAGTAATTTGTCTATACATGGCTTATGTATAACGGCGTGTTGCTATCCACCACAGAACAAGATGCCTGGACGGATGAAAGCTTTTCACTACTACAACATTGGTCCAATCTTCGAGAGCCTCATGGTCATGATGAAACCTCTCTTGTCCAAGAAATTCCAAGATAGAGTAAGTTTGTATGTGTATGTATGATGTAATTAAAATCAGTGTTAAAAGTTGCTAAAGGAGCGAAATCCCCGTAAAGATTTATTCTTTTCTATTAGATAAGATGTTGTTATGTCCTTAATGCATCGAATCGCACAGCTTTCCTGATGTAGGGGCCAGCGCTGTAGACCCCGGAGCAATAGGTCCTGGATGCTTTCCTGATGTAGGGGCCAGCGCTGTAGACCCCGGAGCAATAGATCCTGGATGCTTTCCTGATGTAGGAGCCAGCGCTGTACACCCCGGAGCAATAGGTCCTGGATGCTTTCCTGATGTAGGGACCAGCGCTGTAGACCCCGGAGCAATAGGTCCTGGATGCTTTCCTGATGTAAGGGCCAGCGCTGTAAACCCCGGAGCAATAGGTCCTGGATGCTTTCCTGATGTAGGGGCCAGCGCTGTAGACCCCGGAGCAATAGGTCCTGGGTGCTTTCCTGATGTAGGGGCCAGCGCTGTAAACCCCGGAGCAATAGGTCCTGGATGCTTTCCTGGTGTAGGGGCCAGCGCTGTAGACCCCGGAGCAATAGGTCCTGGATGCTTTCCTGATGTAGGGGCCAGCGCTGTAGACCCCGGAGCAATAGGTCCTGGATTCTGTCCTGGTGTAGGGGCCAGCGCTGTAGACCCCGGAGCAATAGGTCCTGGATGCTTTCCTGATGTAGGGGCCAGCGCTGTAGACCCCGGAGCAATAGGTCCTGGATGCTTTCCTGGTGTAGGGGCCAGCGCTGTAGACCCCGGAGCAATAGGTCCTGGATGCTTTCCTGGTGTAGGGGCCAGCGCTGTAGACCCCGGAGCAATAGGTCCTGGATGCTTTCCTGATGTAGGGGCCAGCGTCGTCTCGGGAGGTTCCTTGACCCAGTTTAGCCTTTGCGTGCACAAAAGCGGCCTAAAAAACACCAATTCATTTGCATAAATCTGCAGATTTCGCATGCGATAACTGGAAGACACTATGTCTGGTTTTGTGACATAGGAGTGGGGGCAAAACCTCCAATATGGGGACCCTCCTCTCTCTAGATCAGTTGGCAAAGCAGGCTGAGCGATGTGCAGAGCCACAAGTCACGGTTTCGTACCCTTTATCTCGGACAGGGACGCCAAGTTCCATCCAATCTCATTTGCAGGAGGTTTACTAGCACTGTTAGCATTCTGGAGTATTTACTGTTTACTTCCCCGCTCCAGATCACGGTGCACGGTAAGAATATGGAGAACGTGTACAAGGTGATCCCGATGGAGTGTCTGCCCCGGGAATACCTTCCGGATGACTACTCAGGATACTGACAGGGCACTGTGAATGATGTCGTCGGTTAGTGGACTTTTCTCTCTATTCTATTTATTCTACTCGTTTCTATTCTATCCTCAGGCGCATGTATCTAGGGCATGTTTCCCCCACTTAATTGTCCCAGCAAGGTTTCTGGCTCGGTACCACCTTTATGTGTACACAAATGGCAACATATTATATCGTTTTATTGTACTACTTTTAGACACAGTTTTAAAATACATTAAATGTTAAATTTATGGAAGATTTAATATGTAATAGTATTATCATATATTGTATTGTGATGTCATATAATTATGAATTTTTTATTATCCTATATTTTATATAGTGCCTGATACACTTAAACAATGTTGCTATAGCATACTACAACACTACACGTGTTGTTGCATGATACTGAACCAACAAACAAGAGTCATTGTGATCGATCTTGTAAAATTAAAGACCCCATGTCAACTTGCTATCCACGTATATTTGAAAATACCCCAAGTCAGGACTTCGTCAAACACTGACTTAGTATCAGGCACAGTTGTATCATGCATTACCTGGAGTCCCTCATTAAAAAGAGGATGCATTCTGGATCGCTTGTGTCGATCTTTTACCGCGTGGGTTTACGTTGTTTTTGCTTTCCCTTTCCTTAGAGACACTCGTGAGCGACCTGAAGCGCCCGGAGGTCCGAGATCGCATTCTCTACGAGACCAAGTCCAGCTGGCTGTACGACGAGACTAAAAAGACCCCGGATGTACCCAACGAATCCTTCAGAAAGCTTAACATCGATTAAATCCAATGTTGGCATTACGATCGATACAGGCAAAGTTATGTAGATACCTTGATATCTATATCATCATTGGATGTGGTCGTGTGCAGATTCTGTATCTGTAGGGCTTACATTTAAGTACGTAATCTTCAGATTAGGCAGGTTTAACTCATGGGTGCACAATGCTGGCCTACAATTCTAAGCCATTCCTTTTCGCACATTGCGATGATGGCTATAGGCATTTACGCACACGTGAGGTATGACTTAAACAGCCGACACCGCCAGCACCCACCGTTCACATTGGGTCCACATTGACACTCCAGACCGCCAGCACCCACCCTTCACATTGGGTCCACATTGACACTCCTGTCAGCCTTGATGAGGATCTCGCCTTCCTCTTTTCATGACCGATTAGTGTAGGCCAGATTTTGTAAACAATTGGGTGTTTAACGGGTCATATCGCATGTTTCAAAGGTTAGCCACGTGTCGATTCACGGTGCCACGTGGTTTTACGGTGCCACGTGTTATCACGATGTCACGTGGTTTCACGGTGCCGCGTGTTTTCACGATGTCACGTGGTTTCACGGTGCCATGTGTTATTACGGTGTCACGTGGTTTTACGGTGCCACGTGTCTATTCACGGTGCCACGTGGTTTTACGGTGCCACGTGTTATCACGATGTCACGTGGTTCCACGGTGCCGCGTGTTATTACGGTGTCACGTGGTTTCACGGTGCCACGTGGTTTTACGGTGCCACGTGTTATCACGATGTCACGTGGTTTCACGGTGCCGCGTGTTTTCACGATGTCACGTGGTTTCACGGTGCCGCGTGTTTTCACGGTGCCGCGTGTTTTCACGGTGCCACGTGTTATTATGGTGCCACGTGTTATCACGGTGCCACGTGTTTTCACGGTGCCACGTGTTATCACGATGTCACGTGGTTTCACGATGTCACGTGTTTTCAACGATGCTACGTGTTTTCACTTATTCTCCTCCATGAACCTCTTTGTTAAGCTGTGCAACCCGGTGAATATAAACTCTCATCAATTGAACACCGACAAATAGACATCAGAAGTATCTGACCTTTTCACGAGTTAAATAAGTACTGGGAATGAGTATATGTGGTCTGATTGTATTGTCTTGAATATGTATATGTAATCAATAAAACCGCTTCTAAACGCTTCTTTAGCAAGAAAAAGCACTTGTCTGTAGTGCCTCATATCCACCGTCCAATGTACACACCACAAAGACCACGCAAAGACTACCTGAACGATGTTTAAGGAAGTTAAATGTATCATTTGGAAATGGACATCGTTTATTGACTTTAGGCACAACGTCCATAGTACATGATAGGATTGCGCTGATTTGTCAACAATTTAAACCTTTACATAACATTCGCGTCGACGAAATGCATGGTAAACATGGTGGGCCAAGTTGTTTATCACACAAGGGCTTTTTGATTTAAACAATATAATACAATTCTGTCTTGACGAGTGACGAATTACACACAATGGGAGAGATTCTTGCCTCAAAGGTTACATAGAGCGGGCATTTTAGGATAACGTAGTATTCGTCTTCAATGACAATACTCCTTGCGTTTTAACAGTAGCTACACGCCCGAATTTGACGCTCAGTGCCCTTATGACAACCATGCAACTTCGATTTCCATGCGCTGATTGATTGGTTGTATATTGTAGAGAGATTTGGTAGGGCTAGACGTAGGTTTCAGTGTTAATGGGAATAGCAGCAGTATGTAGAGCGGTGGTGGACGGCGGGGTCGAGCAGAGGGTGGGGGTCGACAAGTAGGTCGGGGTCAACCGGGGGTGGGGTCACCGGGAGTGAGTGGCAGCGACAGGCGGACGCTCTCGGGAGGGGGTGGTGGCAAGCCCCAAGGTTGGGGTGGTACCCCCAACTTGGGGGAGGGGTGAGTCCTGGGTTGGGGTGGTACCCCCAACTTAAGGGAGGGGAGAACTCCGGGTTGGGGTGGTACCCCCAACCACGGGGAGGGGTGAATGCCTGGGTTGGGGTGGTACCCCCAACTTGGGGGAGGGGTGAATCCCGTGGTTGAGGTGGTACCCCCAACTTGGGGGAGGGGTGAATCCTGGGTTGGGGTGGTACCCCCAACTTAGGGGAGGGGAGAACTCCGGGTTGGGGTGGTACCCCCAACCAAGGGGAGGGGTGAATCCCTGGGTTGGGGTGGTACCCCCAACTTGGGGGAGGGGGGAATCCCTGGGTTGGGGTGGTACCCCCAACCTAGGGGAGGGGAGAGGCCCCAAGTTGGGGTGGTACCCCCAACTTGAGGGAGGGGAGAGGACCCGATGTAAGGATGTATAAATAGAGGGGGATAGCGAGTAGAGAGAGAGGGGAGAACTATAACTAAAACTAGAACTAGGACTAGAACTAGAAAACCAGAGAGAAGATTGATAATTGGAATATTTTAGCGAAATAAAAACTCAGAAAGGAACGACATGTGTTGGAATTTACTGTGCGGCCCGGCGAAAGAACTCTACAATATTCAGGTCGCTTTAACCACTTTTTGGTCACATCGCGTTAATGGGAGAAGGAAGTGAGAGTGGAGCCATGTCCCCGAGAGTAACTCCCTATTCTTTGCGAAGAAGGACATGAGATAAGAAGGACATGGGATCTTTAGCCTGCGACGACACAGACCTGGCCACAGCGGGGCTCGAACCACCGATCCACGTGCCGTTAGGCTCCCAGGTGGTCAGCACTCAAGGCGAGCGCTCTAACCCACTGAGCTACCGGGCCGGCCCCTGACTATGCGCTGAACATCTGAGCCTACACGGCGCTCCAGGGGCGGATCTAGGAATTTGCAAAGGGGGGGGGGACTCTCTGAAGACTTGGGACTTTAACATGTATAGTAGCATGTAACCCCCCCCCCCTAACCCACCCCCCTCCCTAGATCCGCCCTTGCGCTCCCCTCAGTATCTGAATGTATCATTTAGCTCTCGTCAACCCTGTTAAGCTCTCCTCCACCACCACCTACGGCGACCCAACCCCGCCCTCAGCCGTACTATACATACGTAAAACCAAGAATAAGTTGCCGGTCAGTAATTGGGTTAATGGGCCTGTGGGTCACATACAACCTTAGCTACCCCAAGCCCCCAAGCTTGCAGAGGGAAACATAGCTTCAGGTACTCTTTTACATATTACTTCTATCGATCAACCCACTTGAAAGCAGACATAAATAAGTCTTATTGTGGTGAGAGAAATTCCTTATAGAATTCCGTAGATCGCTTGGCACCGAAGTCCTAGCGGTCGCGTGCCATATAGCCTGGTCCCTGAGTATGAGCGGTAGTACCAGCTTACGTGCAGTACAGCCTGGGTCCTGAGTATGAGCGGCGGTACCAGCTTACGTGCCATATAGCCTGGTTCCTGAGTATGAGCGGCGGTACCAGCTAACGTGCCGCGCGTGACATAAAGATGTGTGTTACACCTGCGCCTCAGGAACCAACGTCACATTTCGGGGTTCAGTCTCGGGCTCCCTACTGACAGTTTGATGTTGCCTTTTAACATAATATTGTAATAGATACGTCACAGTGCAATTTCAGCAGGAAATCATAATGTACGCATGGCCGACATTCGATAGTGACGGAATGATATGACGTAATGAGACTCCTTGAAGCAGAATAGTTCAACCCTTGGGTTTCTGCCATTGGCGGAATGCTGACAATCAACCTGTGCGTCATACCATGACGATGTAAAGAGAGAGGAACTATGTCTTCGGGTGTATTCTTACTCTTTGCAAAGAAAAACATGGGATCGTTATCAGAACACACTCCACTACAGCCGGTCGCGATACCTACTAGGCCAGGGGATGGCCCCACCGGACTTGAATGGTCGTATTTTAGTTTTCAGCCAATGCTCTTGTTTCTTTATTGAAGCCGTCGCCACAGATGTTATATTACCACATAGCTCATCCACGACTTACTCTAGGGCCTCATCTACATCACATTACCACATAGCTCATCCCAGACTCACCCTAGGACCTCATCTATAGCACATTACCACATAGCTCATCCCAGACTCACCCTAGGACCTCATCTACAACACATTACCACATAGCTCATCCCAGACTCACCCTAGGACCTCATCTACAACACATTACCACATAGCTCATCCCAGACTCACCCTAGGACCTCATCTACAACACATTACCACATAGCTCATCCCAGACTCACCCTAGGACCTCATCTACAACACATTACCACACAACGATGATATGTCGTCTTGAAGTTTATGTATTATATATTTATCGATTAATATCAAATTATAGGATACTGATGTGACTTGATCTAACTGTAATTGTGCTAATAAACTTCATTGGTGATATGGTTGATATTGTTTTCTATCATCATTCACGTTGATAACTATGATATGTCGTCTGACACCATTAATCAAGTCAATAAAATTTTATTTTACGTCGCAGTTTTATTTTCCAAAAAGGCTAAGTATAACCCGTATAAGTATATGGACATAAAACCAGCTCATCATTCGTCGTTTGGACAGTTAAAACATTCTTATGGGACAGTTCTTAATTACATACAAACTCGTCAATCTTGAATATCCAATATACTTACAGCGGTAACGATAAACCACTTTGAAGACAGAGACCGGTTTGAAATGTAGAAAACAGGAAAGATGTGAGTAATAGGTTAGGGTGGGGCAAGACGCCCAGGTGGGGTAAAACGCCCATGCCCAAAATAACCCAGACGCGCATGTTCCGGAAGACAATGAGTGACGCATACGTGTCACGTGATCATATCCGAACATCTTCTGGAAGCGTGGGGTCGCGGGGTCCATAATTGCATAAAGGCGGGCTAGGCTAAAATAACATTACTGTTGTCTGATGGGGTAAAACGCCCACTTCATTTTGGGGCAAAACGCCTACCAGATTATTGGGTAGGCGTTTTACCCCATTGGTAGGCGTTTTGCCCCATTATCAATTTTCTCATTAAAAATATATTTCTTGTTTAACACATAGATCGAAAATTCGTCTACTTTACTATAATGTTCATCATAATAGAACATAATGGAAATGATTAAAGCTGCTCATACATATATTATTCACCTATATCATGACTTTAAAAACAGGGCGTTTTGCCCCACACCAGGGGCAAAACGCCCCCAAATGGAATTTTATCTTTTCGTTTTCCTCGCCTTACGGTGAATATTTACAAAGAAATCCCTGTATCATTAACGTAGAGCCATGCGTGATGAAGATCACTGACGTTATCTAGATTTGCTCGTATCATACTGAAATAAATATGGCGCATCTTGCTTAAAGCGGGTGTGCAACCTAATTTAATCGCGATCTGCACCGAAAGTTTACATGTTAAAGTTAAATTGGCGAGTGTTAACGCTTCGTTTCGGCCGACTGGTAAGGAGAAAAAAATTAAGGCAACCCGCCCCCAGCAATGTCGAGCAGAGCGCCATTTTGCCGGGAGCAGTGACGCGTATTGTGACTATTCATGTGGCACCGCCTTATGTTATCACTCGCGGGGAGAGAGATCAGGGCCGCGATTTACAGATGAACAGCGGCAGTTCCAAGCCGCGCAGTAGAACATGATCTTAGATGCGAAATTAGAGTATCGCCTCCTGATTGGTCAATCGCGGACACACCTCCAAATAGGTCTGCCGTCTGGGTAGGCGGCGAAATCGTGCCCGGCGGTCACTTCTAAATTTTATTGTGAGCTATAGATAGGACGAAAAAATGTGTAATTTGGAAGATAGACAATTGGGTATTATATGAATCGGTAAAGCAGCGTTAGAGGCCAGGCTGGCGGTTCCCTTTAAGGTAGGCGTTTTGCCCCACTCTACCCTATATATACAAATAAGTTCTCGGCAATCATAAAATTAGAGGCCATGAAAGTGCTTGCAAGAAATTCAAAAGTTACTGGTGCAAAATGTCAACATGAAGAATAATTTTGGTAACAAAGGGGGAAAGACCGTATAATCATATGGCGAACAACGTGAGTATATATACCAAATGAACCAAAGGAGTATATCTCTGCCCCTTGCAACAGAGACAAGATGAAGTTGTCATAAATCAATTAATCAATCGATTAATATTAACCTACGTCTGGAATACTTACATCCACAAGGTATAACTATAAGTATAACTATAACCCATAGGCTTAGGAATGCATTAAGAAACGTTGAGTACGTCGGGCTTTGGTTTGGCACCCATATGGGTATAGCACTTGTCGCACTGCAGATTTCAGTATTTAGCCCGTCCACTATACACAGAAAACTCCAGAGTGCGTTTAGTCTTACTGAAATGTAAATATTGCAACGCAATGCAATGAAGATCCGAGGTTTGAGTATTTGATGGCGTAGTCTTTAACTATGTCACTTCCAATGGCGTCCCGCACTGAAACATGTAACAATCTTCAATGGCTTTCAAATTTAATGTAAAAGTGTGGGGTTTATTGTTCACGATGTGAGTAATCAGCGGCCGTCACTGTACAGTTAGCACATTACCAAGAACCGAATTTTATCTGGCACATATCTATAGTAGTTCACCCTGCACCATCGTAATTTTGATGAAAATTACGATCGTAGGCTTTACGTAAAGTTTATTTATTACTTATTTAGCAATTAATATCAAAATCTAGGAATTGTTGATCTCTCACGGCTCCATAACCTCGTCATGAAGTTAAATCTTAAAGCACATAATCATATAAAAAAGCAAAGAGAGAGAGAAAAAAAGGATACAGACACTTAATAGAACGACGCGTCGTATATCCAGAAATATATAAATTAGGCCAAAGATTTCCAATCACATTCCGGCGCGGGTTTCATATACACGATTAACATTAACTTCACCAGTCCGTTCAATATAATTCTTAAAAATGATATGAAATTAGAAATGTAAAAAATGTGACGGAGCCGACAACATTTTTCAAGGCACGTATAAGGATATGAAACGATACCAAGTACACCTGGACTATGACACTGCTAACACAACACAGCTCAAGAAGGACAATACTGACTACGTTATTCAGTGGCTTTCTGTGTCTTCTCGAAGGCCACGGCCTCGTCAGAGTCGCTGTCCTGGCTGAGATCGATAAACGTGTGTCCATTGGAATCTGCCTTGATCAGTTTCATGCTGAGGCTGTCATACTGCCCACTCTGGTGCTGCCCCCTGAAGCGGTAGATGCTACCTATAAGTGTTGCCAATAGCAACATGAAGATGAAGCCGGCGGCCATGTGCCAGGCGAACATCATGGTAACGATCATCATCTGGTCGTGGCTCTCCTCATCCCACTTCTGGGCGCCAGGTAACGGGTTGTACAGGATGAAGCCCACTTGCCAGAACCACGTGCCTTGCAACAAGAGGAAGAATGTCTTGGTGAGCGCCGCCAGAACGCTGTGGCGAAACTTGATCTCACAGAGGACCCCTAAAATGTTACCGTACATGGCGTACAGTAGGAACGTGTGTATCATGATGTCCATTTCAGTCCTGCCGTGAAGGTGAAACTTAAAGAGCAAGGCCTCAACGATGAAGGCCATCGCCATGGCAACGTATTGAATGTCGCGTGGCAACGGCACGCGGTGGTGCACGAGGATGTCGACGACACCGGCCATCATGAAGAAAAAGAACATTGTCGCGTGTTGGCCGTTGCCAGGATACACGAAATGACCATCTCGAGTCCCTGTGATGATCTCTCCTGTAAAACCGACAAGACAGAAGAAGATCTTGATCATTCCTTCAACCTCCCACGATTTTAGTTTCCCGCATAGGCAGGAGCAAGGAAAAGTGGAGGTCGATTTGTACGGCAGCGCCCCTGGCGTCAGCGAAACGAAGTAGCGATGAAATGTTTTCACCATCCACCAGATGGCGAAAGCGATAAAAAATGATCCTGGCAGGGCGTGACCCCCGAAGGTTCCCATGGCGACGGCTGCCTCTGGTTTTCTCTCTGGCGATCCTGGGTTATACGTCCTTGTCCACCAGATGAACCTTGTCACACGACGCGGACCCCAAATGATCTGCGAAAGACGTCTTTCTAAACACTTCTTAGTTGTCAAACTGAAACAAAGAAATAATGGTGCCTAAAATATCCGTAGCAAAACCAAGACGACAGTTACACTTGAATCAACTGGTGAGTTATGTCACCCTAACTCAATACGTCGGCTAAGTTAAGATTTCACATGAGGTGGCGCCACCGAGACCTTCAGGGTAATGGTCTGGGTGTCTTTCACAACGTACCCTAGGCGGCCGGAATGACTGACTCCGGCTATCAGTAATCGTCACTATTAAGCCACTCCTGGTCTCCAGGCTTTCTCGTGTGGGTGTCTGAGTCACTGGCGACTGTCACACCCACAGATCACACAGATCACACAGATCAGTAACCAGTTGAGGTGAGGACAGGTACTAGCATCCACCTCCACGCACCGGCAACACTCCGTCTACTACGCCTAGTTGCAAGTGTGCGACGTTTGCATACCCCCATTTCAACCACGTAAATTATTATGCGTCTCTTCCCCTCCGTTCACGTACTATACCACTGTGCAGCTGTGACGTGGCCTGCTGATCGCATGCAGGCTCCAGATTATCATCGTCCGTCATTTGAATGCTGTTATCAGTCAAGCAGTCAGGATGGTAACCATAGCGAGACAGCATAAGGACTGTTTATTCATGGCCCCACCACCACACACCCTCCCCTTGAGTCTGTAGGACCGCCACACTTATCGCCCCCCCCCCGTCCTCCTCCCTCCACCATAAGGCCATAAAGTGACCCGCCAACCAGCAAAGCAATCCAGGCTCCAATAAATATATTGGAGAATGTATAGCGCCATAGGATAACATCTCTGGCTTCTTCCCCCCCTCCCCACAACCGCCGCTGCCCTCTCCTATCGCTCGCTCGCTCGTCCGTTCATGCGTTGAGATCCTTTATCTGTCTCCTTGCTTGTTTCTTCAATCTCTGTCCAGCTCTCTTTCTCTGTCTCACTGTTAGTTAGCCAATGACCACTTCATCGAGAGACCCAATCAATGGCTTGTCCATGCGTGGGTCAGTCCCTGGAATAGATAGCGCCACCAGCTCACCAAGTTTAAGGGGTGTAGGTTGTCACAGTCAATACGAGAGTGCCATGGTCTACATGGGGATGGCATGTTATATTTTAGGGTACCATGGTCTATCACTTGACCACCATGACACATGACCATGCCATAACATTGGCCAAATGAAGGCGGGATGGGGGTGGGGTGCGGGGGCGGGGGGGGGGGGAGTGGAGTCCACAGTATTCAACTTGACATGAGTGGTATTAATCTTGTGTGCGATCCGTTGGTTTATCCCTTGTCCAGATTCAATGGTTGTACTTACACTGTTGGTGTCATGATACCATAGTGTCATGGTCAATACCAGAGTGTCATGATCTACATGGAGATGTCATGTTATATTGTAGGGTACCATGGTCAATACCATAGTGTCATGGTCAATACCAGAGTGCCATGATCTACATGGGGATGACGCTTGGCCGGGCGGTGTACCTGCCTGGCCGAGCGGTGTATCTGCCTGGCCGGGCGGTGTACCTGCCTGGCCGAGCGGTGTACCTGCCTGGCCGGGCGGTGTACCTGCCTGGCCGGGCGGTGTATCTGCCTGGCCGGGCGGTGTACCAGCCTGTCCGAGCGGTGTATCAGCTTGGCCGGGCGGTGTACCTGCCTGGCCGAGCGGTGTATCTGCCTGGCCGGGCGGTGTACCTGCCTGGCCGGGCGGTGTACCTGCCTGGCCGAGCGGTGTACCTGCCTGGCCGGGCGGTGTACCTGCCTGGCCGAGCGGTGTACCTGCCTGGCCGGGCGGTGTATCTGCCTGGCCGGGCGGTGTACCAGCCTGTCCGAGCAAAGGGAGAGCTGGGCTGAGGAGAAAAGGTATAGAGCTGGGCTGATGAGCAAAGGGAGAGCTGGGCTGAGGAGAAAAGGTATAGAGCTGGGCTGATGAGGAAAGGGAGAGCTGGGCTGAGGAGGAAAGGTATAGAGCTGGGCTGATGAGGAAAGGTATAGTGCTGGGCTGATGAGGAAAGGGAGAGCTTGGCTGAGGAGAAAAGGTATAGAGCTGGGCTGATGAGGAAAGGTATAGAGCTGGGCTGATGAGGAGAGGGAGAGCTGGGCTGAGGAGAAAGGGTATAGAGCTGGGCTGTTGCATCCTTAACTGTATTTCCTTAATTGATGTGGGAGTTTTCCTCATATTATCGGGCAGCTGATAGTGATAGTTGATATATATATATAGAAATCGAACGCTGCCCAAGACCGATCCATAAGTATGGTAGGGGGCTTGGGTGGTCCGAGAAGTGGGCCGGTGTAAGATAACGACCTGTCCGGCCGGGATAACCTGTCCGGCCGGGATAACCTGTCCGGCCGGGATAACCTGTCCGGCCGGGATAACCTGTCCGTCCGTGATAACCTGTCCGGCCGTGATAACCTGTCCGGCCGGGATAACCTGTCCGGACGTTATAACCTGTCCGACCACGCTTCTTTCCTGCCACTGACCCTAACCAAACTCCTAACCCTACCCCTGGCCCTAACCTAATCAGAACCTAACCCTAAACCTAACATACGTGCGCTATTTACATAGCAACCCCATTCGCTGCGCATGCGCACACGTCAGCCGGACATTTTATCACGCCGGACCGGTTATCATGCTACACCGGATTAAAGACTGCCAAGCCCGATTAAGTGCAGGGAGCCCGCATGTCTTCGTCAGTTACCGCTGTGAAAAATCTGTTACTGTGCTGCATTCGCCAGCCGGTATAATTACAGCTTGTGGTCGGCCGCTAGCCACCGTGGAACCCATATCTGTTTCATTGCGGGCCACATTAAGTTCAATGCTTTAATTGTCAGACGGCATCTCGTAGGTCTAACTACCCCGCGAGTACAGAGAACTCGCAGAAGGATTTACATGTGGTGTTTGTGCCATTGTGATTCATTGGTAAGCCACATGGACCTCAGGGTTCCGCTGTGGACCCGCATGGTCAGTCGCCCGATGACCACTGCCCATCCAGCTGTATAAATGAATGCACCCGCCCCCCCCTCCCCCATTTAAGCAGTGAACTATGTAGCTAGATATGTAAGTACAGACGGAGAGACGTGACGGGCGGGGTAGAACAGTGCAGACGGAGGCACGCCGGGGGTCTTGCTGCCATCATCACCCATAATGTATAATGGAAGTATATCAAACATTAAATGCGAAGAGACGAGTTTTCCCCTTTTACGTGTCACTTAGATCCTGCCTTTGAAAATCGCCTACCCGGCATCACAACACTATATACCGACAATGAATATACGTAGTTTAATTTCGTGCCAAGTAAGTCAGATAATAAAATAAAGGATTTCTAACTAGAAAATGTTATAACCAATTAGGTACATAACAACATGACGTCGGTCTTTTCTTTCAAATTTACCGTCCTTAATCACAGACTGGATAGTGGGTTGGGCCCTCGTATCGAAGCAGCGCTGCCTGGTGACAGATCTTTTTAGCGGAGAGTGATTCACATGGTACAGGATGGCAGGGTGATGAGGCGTGAGAGAGCAATGAACCGGGGGTGCCTCCCGTTCAGGTTTTCATGCGTAATTCATGGGCAACATGCGTTTCGCAAGAGACGCTTTCTGGGTATATGTTACCCCTGTTATTGGTAACAATTAACACTAACATATACGTCTGTGATCTGCTGAATGTGTCGAGTCAATGCTAGGAGCATGGGAGATTATCACGACTTGCATCCAGGAATTCTTGGAGTTTGCCGATTATTCGCAACAGTTATTACTGACAGAAGTTGAAAACTTCTGTCAGTATAGTACTATGTTCGGTTTGTAAATTAGTTTGTTGATAGATATAAAAAATTGTGAGGCTAAGTTCGTTAACGGTGCATGTAGGTCAAAGGTCAAGGTCACAGCGATTTTTTGAAAAAATAACGTAAAACGCTCATATTTCCGTTAATATTAGGGCTAGAGACATCGGATCAGCTTCATAACGTGCTACTAGATACGGCGCAACTTTCGTACATTGTTCACTTTTTGATGCGTCATACTCATTTTCGAGGAAAACGACGTTTTATGTTTTTTGAAAAACGCAAAATATGACCTTGAACGGCTTTTCTATAGTTTGACCCATTTTGGTTGAAGATATCGCTCAATGCCTCTAACACGTCATAGAAATATGGATGACAATGAGTTTTGTGAAATTTGAGATTTCGCGGATACGTGCTATGACGTCACGGTGACGTCACTTAGGGTACATTAAAAAAATCGCCAAAAATCGGAAAAAAATTACAAAAAATTGCGAGTGGACTCATCTTGCGTCAAATGTGGTCCTATGTTTGCTTGTAACATAAAAACGGTATGTTTCTATCTTACTTCCGATTCTAGAGCTGGCGCAAAATTCTCTATGGGAATCTCCATGTTAAAAACCTCAATCCTTTATCATTACAGTCACATTTTGTCGCATAATTCAGAAGTGCCTTTTTCAAACAGGACACAAAAAATGTACGTACTGTAAGACGCTACCCAGCAGAGGTTGTCCATTGCCTGTGTGATTCGACCCGGAAATGACGTCACAGGAAATTGTCAAATATTTCCCCATTGTGAAAGATAGGGATTTTTGGCGTTTGCAGGGGATCCCACGGGCGTCCTATTAAAGCCATCGCTCTATGCTTTCAGTTGTAGATGGATACTAGTGGGATGAGCCATTAACTATAAACACGGCGATATAGCCCAGTAACTTTTCGGTATATAGTCGAACGCGTTTAACATGGGACCCTATGGAGATAATCAATCTTCCTTCAATATGATGTACTTCCGGTTGAGCGATCTCACTTTGCTTCACCACGGTGCGAGATGGGGACGAGTACAAGAGACTCATAGTAGGCTGACCGCAAACGCGTGTCTCAGTTTTGTTTCCATGGCAACCGAAGATTTTCCCAATGATAAAGTATACAAATTCCCTCTAAATTAGAAAATTCGTCAAAAATCAGAAAAACTAACTAGACATTCGATCTTTGCGTATAATGGTAGGGAAGATATGTCTCCAGATTACTATTGGCAGTAAAGCATTATTATCTTTTACATCTTATCTGCAGAGTCTTTTCTTCGTCTGCTCGTTTTTCACTTAGCCGTAATGGTGAAGAATAGCAATTTTCGGTAATTAGGTGAAGCTATATCTGAAGAACTAACAGTCCTACCGCCGTTCTAATCTGCGTTTTGGATTGAGGGCACCAATGTTTGTGTTTAGATATTTGGACGTTGCTGTGCGTCATGCCATGACGTCACCATGACGTCATAACGTCATAATTTTATAACCTTTATTACTGGACTATTATACCTCATAGCGACTACCGGTTGATTTGACGCCGTACCTTATATCAAGAGACAACTGCTGGCGTGCGTAACTTTGTTTGCGGTACCGAAACGTGTAGGTCAAAACTGACGTGCACCTCGCGTTAAACGGCGTATTGAACTTGAAAGTGCCGTAACTCGGTTAATATTTGAGCTAGGGCGCCCAGATTTGGCATGCAGCGAGAGGCAAGTGTAAGGTTATCTATAGTAAATGGCGATAGAATTGCTCTAGGACGCTTAGTTTGGCCGCTAGAGCGCTCGCAAGAGGGGCTCCCCCCTTTGCTGAAACTCCCATTATGAGTCAACGGCGATATCGAGCGGCAATGCCTCTGCGTTGCGATGGCCGCCGTTTGCTTAATAGCGACACTAGAGAGTCGGGACTGGTCTCAAAGGACGGGCAAACGTCGACTTTGGTGAGGAATCCGCATTCGCTTCTAGCCTAGCACGCTTAGTTTTGACGCTGGACGGCTCCGTAATTTAGCAATGACGAGTCCGAGAACAGGCATTAGGGCGGGACCAAGCACACGTAGAAAGTCGGGATTTGGCCGAATGCACTCAAAATGGCGCCCTCTATCTGGGAAAACAGCCCGCGTTGAACAGCAGCCGTTAGATTGTGCTATTCCAGCATCCGCATCGTAGAGGTCCAATTTGGGCCAAATTGCGCTTTCAGCAAGCCCAATACGGCTTTCAGTGGGCAGTGTGGGCTAGACCGCCTTCGGATATCGGCGTTATTGAGCCCAAATTGGCCATTGAAGGCCATGTTTATCCCAAATTGGCCGCTGAAGACCGTAATTATTCCAATTTGCCCGTTAATAGCCCTATTTAGCCCACGTTGTTCGTTCAAGGAGTTGTTTAACCCTATATGCCCACTGAAGGCATCATGTAGCCAGCATGAGGCAAAATCAGCTTATAGTATATGTGTTTCTGCATGTCATCGCCTGTACCATAGTTTCGGCGCATAAATGAAGAAATGAAGATGAAGTCACTTCTGTCAGTACCTCAGCCTACGGCTGTCTTGTAAATTAGTTTGTTACTGACAGAAGTTGAAAACTTCTGTCACCTTCGATCTTTCCGTATAATGGTAGGGAAGATATGTCTCCAGATTACTATTGGCAGTAAAGCATTATTATCTTTTACATCTTAGCTGCAGAGTCCTTTGTTTGTCTGCTAATTTTTCATTTATCCATAATGATGAAGAATAGCAATTTTCGGTAATTAGGTGAAGCTATATCTGAAGAACTAACAGTCCTACTGCCGTTCTAATCTGCGTTTTGGATTGAGGGCATCAATGTTTGTGTTTAGATATTTGCACATTTCCATGCGTCACGCCATGACGTCACCATGACGTGATGACGTCATAATTGTATAACCTCTATTACTCAACTATTATCCATCATAGCGATTACCGGTTGATTTGACGCTGTACCTTATATCAAGGGACAACTGCTGCAATGCGTAATTTTTTTGGTGGTACTGAAACTTGTGCGTCAAAACTGACGTCATAGCAAACGTACTCCTAGGAAATGTTCGCCTTGGGTCATGTTCACCTGTTTTGGCAATAGTTACCGTCACCCGGCTCCAAAACTAGGTATATAAACATAAGTAGAAGCCATCTAGAGCATTATTGCGATAGTCAAATGATGTCGTGTGACGTCACGATGACGTCATCTTCAATAAAGGGTAACATTCAAAGTATCATTAATATTTAACCGTGACAATCCCTGTGGACTTCAAAATGCATGTCGGTTTAAAGGTATAATTTGGCACTAAATTTGCGGCCGGAACGTGCGTCACGTGACGTCATAGTGACGTCAAGAGCGCAACCACGCTTTGACGACCAATTCCGTACATATCGGGTAATAGATTACGCCCATTACTACAGATAGCAGTCGCAGTGCGCAGATTGCTCTACATGAGGCCTATACTACGCGTTGAATGTGCCATTGGCCCGAATTGCCCGTTGAATGGGCTATATAGCCAAAATTGCCCGTCCAGGGCGCTATATAGCCCCAATTGCCCGTTGAAGGCGCTGTATAGCCCAAATTGCCCGTTGAAGGTGCTATATAGCCCAAATTGCCCGTTGAAGGTGCTATATAGCCCAAATTGCCCGCCCAGGGCGCTATATAGCACTAATTGCCCGTTGAAGGTGCTATGTAGTCCAAATTGCCCGTCCAGGGCGCTACATAGCCCTAATTGCCCGTTGAAGGCGCTATATAGGCCAAATTGCCCGTTGAAGGTGCTATATGTAGCCCAAATTGCCCGTCAAAAGGGCTATATAGCCCAAATTGCCCGTTGAAAGCGCTATATACTCCGTCCAAGGCCCTATATAGCCAGAATTGCCCCCTCATTTCCAGATTGACCCTTCAGATCCAGATTTGACCCCTCGGATCAAGATTAATGTTGAGTAATCTCGAGTTGACCCCTCAGACCTCGAGTTGACCCACTGGAACTTGATATTATACTTCCAATATCATATATGCCAATGTATATGTGAAAACAGTAAAAATAATTTGTTTGAGTCCTTTTTTATTCAACGGGACGGGAACGGGACTGGAACGGACAGGAAGTTTGACCGAATCGCACCGGAACGGAACTTTATAGTATAAGTACTTCCAATGTCATATACGCCAATGCATGCAAATGTAAAAACCTGTTAAAATTGTGATTTGATTTGTTTACAGTCGCAGTGACTCTTATTATTGGAAAATATACATCATGAAAATATATCATCTTTTCTTATATTTATCCTATATGAAATTAACATATAATGTTCGACTCAGTTGACATTGGCATATATGACATTGGAAGTATAATATAAAGTTCCGTTCCGGTGTGATTCGGTTCGATCCGTTCCTGTCCGTTTCTGTCCCTTTCCGTCCGTTCCTGTGCGATACTGTGCGTTGCGGTCCGTTCCGGTATTTTTATGAACCCCGATATTTCGGTGCTTCGGCGTGCGACCGCGACGCGTCACAGGTCGCCATTTGCAATTTTTGCTGAAGGTGAGGACGGATCGTGGCACAGGCGCCTGAAACACCAGCCCAGCACGGGGGGTAGTCTAAGCTAGTACCTACCCCAATAATAAGAGAACAGGTATGCAACGAAAAATGTAAACAAAAGACAAAAGCGCCTCAGTACGAATATACGCAAGCGCCGCCCGTCAGCAATCTAGTCATTAAACATACGTTTGGTAGCCAAGCTTCCTGTTTCACTTCCTTTTTGCACGATTTTCACCCCTGATTCGTCAATATCGACTAAAAACATCACTCCACAACTCTCAGCGGGCCGCCACGACCGATCGCCAAATTGAGTGATACGGGCTAACGACTCTAAACGCGACATTGAATTTCTGATTGGCTAAAAATGAGACATTTTGTCATTGGCTGTCTGCTGGGGGCGGGTTCAATTTAAATTTTATGTCAGTTTATGCGGGGTTGCCCTGTCATGCGTGTGTGCATGCTAGCAGACTGTAGAAAACATGACGGCCATACGGGCCCAAACTTTCTTGGTAAGTTAGACCATAACTTTAAATGATAAATAATAAAATATCCCGCAATATAAACTAAATCTAGATTTTAGATCTACAATATTTGTTAAGCAAATGGGCAGGCTTTATAAACTTAATTGGTAGGTGCGGTAATGTGCTTAATGGTTGATGGCAAAGGCACTACGTTAATCGGGGGAGGGGGGGGTAGGGGGCCACCTCACCGGCCGTACGTACAACGGTTTTGAGGCGCCCTACCCACCCCCTCCTCCCGCTCTCCAATGAAGGCGAGTGGGGGGGGGGGTAGAGGGTGTGGTGGTTGTATAATGTCTGGTGGCCCCCTACCCCCCCCCCCTACCCCTAACTCCACCGCCCTAGCTTCCTCGACTGAGATCAGTTATCAAGGGCTGCTCTGAGGCGGCGTGCCCCCCCGACCCCGTCGCAATTTTTCAGTGTCCCCGGTCGTCAAAAAATTGGTGGATCCCAGTGGCGGATTCTTTATTAGCAGGTCACAATGAATTAAAAGCAGAACTCTCTGCATGCAATGGAAGGGCGGATACATAATACTAAATTGAGATTTCCCAATTCACAGTTATTTAAGATTAACATTTCCAGTTTGCCTCATGGTGGTTGGCTAATACCCCATTCCCAGTTCATGAAGAATTATTTTCCTCATTCCCAGTTCATAGTGATGTCAAAATCCTATTCCAGAAGAATACAAATACCTCTCCCCCCCCCCTCGGAATGGCCGAACTGCGAAACGGCCGAGGTATTTAAGGGGGGTGGGGGGAAGGTGGGATGGGGTGGTTTGGTGGGGGGTGAATGGGGTGGGGGGTGGTCGTCGAGCCCGAGCCGCCAGCGGATTAGTCTGCGCCTCGACGATTGGGTGTCTGGCTTGGCGTCGGCCAAGATGGCTTCGGCATCGGGTGGGGGAGGGGGGAGGGGGCTGCGTCCGACACGCGTGGATTATTCTGGTGTTTGGTGTCACTTGTGTTTGTGTTGCTGGCTGCTGGGTATGTGGGACCAATATTTACTGATTTTTTAGGAGAAATCTTCACGGCCGGGCCACTTAAGTAATCACTAAATTTTGGGGAATTGTCAACGGCCCCGTAACGAGCATGGATAACGTTTACGCGGCCCGTAATGAGCATTGATAACGCGGAATTTGCACGCGGCCCGAAACATTTTTCACACGGAAACTCAGCTTCATTCATTCATTCACCCCCCCCCATCCCCCAGCCGATGCCGAAGCCGACACCAAGCCAATCGTCGAGGCGCAGACTAATCTGCTGGCGGGCGGCTCGACGACCCCCACCCCTCCACCCATGGTAGGGGGTGGTGAGAGCGGCTCGGCCGTTATGCCGTTCGGCCATTCTGCATGGCATTCCTTATAAATATGTAACACGAACAGACAGATCCAACAGTATTTATTCCCATGCATTTTTAGTATGTGGTGTAGTAAATATATATGACATTTGTATTAGATATAACATTTAGACAGATATTGGTATGCCACTTTTTTTCATTCATTTATTATTGAAGAAAGGTGTGTTATAAATACAGCATAAACTATAAACTAAATTTTGAAGCAACAAAGGTGTGACATCTAGATCTAGTAAGTCATGCGCCAAAACTGGAGTGAAACAGATTGCAGTCAATTTTGCATATGCAAAGGACAGACCGCATTCCTCCCACACCAGTGATAACAAGAAGTTTCATTTATTACTAAGAACTACTTAATTATCTCAAGCTCTGCTTGCAAAATCATCAGCCCATAATAACTATACATTTTCAAAACTTGTTGTCAATAATAAAGAGAGGTTCCCAGAAGACACTGCTTTTCAAAACACAAATACCAAAACAGCAAAGCCAAATAAAATTTGTTCAAAAAGTGGCATATCAATTCACAAATAGAAAAAACACTAAAGGCAAATGAAATCTGCTCAAAAAGTGGGCCAGGATATTTTGTAGGATGTAATTTACTGCGGCGCCGCAGTAATTTTTCCGCGCCGATGTAGTTGGCGGAGGCATGTAGGTGAAATCTGTCATCTGTCCACCCCCTCCTCCCGCTCTCCAATGAAGGCGAGTGGGGGGGGGGGTAGAGGGTGTGGTGGTTGTATAATGTCTGGTGGCCCCCTACCCCCCCCCCCCTACCCCTAACTCCACCGCCCTAGCTTCCTCGACTGAGATCAGTTATCAAGGGCTGCTCTGAGGCGGCGTGCCCCCCCGACCCCGTCGCAATTTTTCAGTGTCCCCGGTCGTCAAAAAATTGGTGGATCCCAGTGGCGGATCCAGCGGGGGGGGGGGCTACTGCGGCTATAGCCCCCCACCCCCTGGTCAAGCCGCAGAAGCCCCCCCCCCCGCCCGCACCGACAGGTTTAGCCCCCGAGAATAAAGCAGCCTATCGCTGTCCACGAGCAGCAACCTAATGCTGGAGAAGGACCAGTGCCCGCCCCCCCCCCGCTTCCGCCGCCTATGCACTGTAATCTCGAAATTCAAGCCCCCCGGGCCAGGCGCGGATCTAGAGGGGGGGGGGTGTTACCGGCGCACCCCCCCCCCCCCGATCGCAAGTTTTTTTTAGAGCAACCCCCCCCCCTCCAGGTCGCAAGTTTTTCAGAGAGCATTCCCCCGCCCCCTGGTCGCAAGTTTTCAGACAGCACTCCCCGCCCCCTCTAGCAAATTCCTAGATCCGCCCCTGCACCCCCACCCCCTAAAGTCTGGATTCGCCCCTGTAGTATGCCCTGTAATCGCGAAATTCAAGCCTCACCACCCTCTAAAGTCTGAATCCGCCCCTTTATCTCCAAAATTCGCTATTTTGTTCAGAGCTGCCCCCCCCCCACCCCCGCCCCCCTTTTTTTTAAATAGCTGGATCCGCCCCTGAGTTATGGTGATGGGGCCGGGGGGTAGGAAGCTACCACACCGCTGCATTAGGGTGGCCCCCTACATACCCCCCTCTGATGTCAGTACATCATAGGGGGGGGGGGGTGACACTTTCAGTGATCCCCCGCCCCCCGGAGTCGTCAGTTTTTAAATATCAGCTCTGTATGGGTATCTTTTTTCTGAAACAAATATCCGCTCTCGTCTAAACGTCGCACCCGTGGAACCCTGCCCCCCCCCCCAACAGATTTGTATAATAGTGCCCCCCCCTTCCTTCCCGGTGGAATATATAGCCTGCAGTGACGGAATTAATTAAGCAGGTTAAATTTTAGGCAATTACAAAAAAAAAATCAAGACGCTATTTCATTGTTCTTATTGAAATTCCTGAAAAATATTGAGGGTATTTGGGATTCATTTTGGCCCCAAAGTCATTTAAGAATTGTTCCCAGATTCATTATACAAAGTTGTCAACACGGCAGAAATTATATATTATTGCATTGTTATGATCAGCGTAGGTCGCCGCGCACTGCCTGATGGCGATGCAACAAGCTCTCAACTCGCGCACACTTGCTAGGGCATGCTGTCCACGTGTTTTCATATTTACCAACATAGCAGCTCACGCTCTCAACCAATGAGAGTACTTCATTCTACCCCACGCAGAGACCAATCAGCGCCCTCAGACCTCGTCAGCCCGTAACGCTCAAGACGATCGGTCGTGGCGGCCCGCTGAGAGTTGTGGAGTGATGTTTTTAGTCGATATTGACGAATCAGGGGTGAAAATCGTGCAAAAAGGAAATGAAACAGGAAGCTTGGCTACCAAACGTATGTTTAATGACTAGATTGCTGACGGGCGGCGCTTGCGTATATTCGTACTGAGGCGCTTTTGTCTTTTGTTTACATTTTTCGTTGCATACCTGTTCTCTTATTATTGGGGTAGGTACTAGCTTAGACTACCCCCCGTGCTGGGCTGGTGTTTCAGGCGCCTGTGATCGTGGCAAAGTAATATATTTGCAAAGTGAAACAGTATTTGTTGCCCAACGATTAATATGATTTCGTTTTCACATTCATTACTTGTAGATCTTATTGTTGTGTTCCAGTACGCCTAATACTTTACAATTACACATTAGGTGGTTAAAATAACAAACACTAGCGAATTGCCTAAATTTACCATGAAAATCGAGTGTCATGTTTTCTTGTGCTGATTTCTGGCAATAGACCTTTGCTCGCATAATGTGTTTTATGTAAGTTCTTAGAACTTAAGAGTAACAATAAATTATATAGACCCTAGTAATGTCAGGTTTTCTTCCATACTTGGCAAGTCTTGGGTTTCTAGGGCCAGCTTTGAGTCTTAATAGCCAAAATGAAAAGTTTTGTCTCATCTGATATGTCTGTCTCAATGTTGTTAATCGTTAGATCTATGTCCTGTCTGTCTGCCCCATATGTTACGGGAGACACCTCACATCATACATGAAACAACCGTCTGTTGATTTGGCATTATAGGAGATACCTGTCTGTCGGTCTGGTATAATATATTATCACCCATGTGTTCAATATTATCCATGTCTATCACAAGATTGTGCGTAGGCTTATGTTAGATCCACATAGCTCTCGTATAAAAAATTCTAACGTTGACACATTTCGTTTCCACTATGCTAGCCTTAATCAGCAAGTAAGGCGGTTGGATGTAACCTAGCCCCGTTTGATGGCGTTAATGGTTACGGCAGACTGATAGGCCGTCCTTACCGCCATGGAGTAGGTCGCCATATTCAGTCTAAAAAACGGTGAGATGTCCACTTTACAAGTTGCTGGAGGTTTTGACACCAAACACTTACCTCTAATTTTTATTTGTTTAAGTTCAGGAGTATTATCCTCAAGGAGTGTCTGACTGAAATACGTTTCATGCAACTAACACTAGCTCAACTCATTCATTTTGTTCACTAACATATTTTCCCGGCTAGCGTTGCCATCTTCTTGTGTTGTCTCGTCCCACGTGATCGCTAGATGTCGCTAGTTCCTTCCGGTCAACGCCCTCTAGCGAACTGGCTGCACATTTGTCAAAGACCTGGTTCCCGTTCTGTTTATCAACAGTGACAAGTGTCTACTCACCTGTTTTCTGTATACCTGACAGAAAAACACGTGTCACTGTTAATAAACAGAAAGAGTGTTGGAACCAGGTCTTTGGGAAATGCGCAGCCAGTTCGCCAGACGGCGTTTACCGGAAGAAACGAGTGACATCTAGCGGTCTCGTGAGACGACACAACACAAGACAACAAAACTTGTCAGCAAAAGTTGTTAACGGACCAAATAAAAGAATTGAGTGAGTATTAGTAGCAGGAAACTTATTTCTGTCAGACACTCCTGGAAGATAATGTTCTGGAACCTAAAAAAGTAAGAATTAAAGGTGAGTGTTTTGTATATAAACCTCTAGCAACTTATAAAGTGGACCTCTCACGGTGATTGGGACCAAACATGGGGACCTACGGTGTGGCTGTTATGGACATAGAACAATATAAAATCCATAACAAGCCATCTGATGGGGCTAGATGTAACCTACCAGGACAGACAGCCTTGTCTCTGGTATGCTAATTTGTTTCTGCTGCTAAGAGGATTTTCCTGCCCTTATAAAGGGGGGGAGGGGAGGGGCAAGGGGGGGTCATGTTCCCACATTATGAAGAATAAATTTCTTTATTAGCAGGTCACAATGAATTAAAAGCAGAACTCTCTGCATGCAATGGAAGGGCGGATACATAATACTAAATTGAGATTTCCCAATTCACAGTTATTTAAGATTAACATTTCCAGTTTGCCTCATGGTGGTTGGCTAATACTCCATTCCCAGTTCATGAAGAATTATTTTCCTCATTCCCAGTTCATAGTGATGTCAAAATCCTATTCCAGAAGAATACAAATACCTCTTTCCCCCCCCCCCCTCGGAATGGCCGAACTGCGAAACGGCCGAGGTATTTAAGGGGGGTGGGGGGAAGGTGGGATGGGGTGGTTTGGTGGGGGGTGAATGGGGTGGGGGCGGGGTCGTCGAGCCCGAGCCGCCAGCGGATTAGTCTGCGCCTCGACGATTGGGTGTCTGGCTTGGCGTCGGCCAAGATGGCTTCGGCATCGGGTGGGGGAGGGGGGAGGGGGCTGCGTCCGACACGCGTGGATTATTCTGGTGTTTGGTGTCACTTGTGTTTGTGTTGCTGGCTGCTGGGTGTGTGGGACCAATATTTACTGATTTTTTAGGAGAAATCTTCACGGCCGGGCCACTTAAGTAATCACTAAATTTTGGGGAATTGTCAACGGCCCCGTAACGAGCATGGATAACGTTTACGCGGCCCGTAATGAGCATTGATAACGCGGAATTTGCACGCGGCCCGAAACATTTTTCACACGGAAACTCAGCTTCATTCATTCATTCACCCCCCCCCCCCATCCCCCAGCCGATGCCGAAGCCGACACCAAGCCAATCGTCGAGGCGCAGACTAATCTGCTGGCGGGCGGCTCGACGACCCCCACCCCTCCACCCATGGTAGGGGGTGGTGAGAGCGGCTCGGCCGTTATGCCGTTCGGCCATTCTGCATGGCATTCCTTATAAATATGTAACACGAACAGACAGATCCAACAGTATTTATTCCCATGCATTTTTAGTATGTGGTGTAGTAAATATATATGACATTTGTATTAGATATAACATTTAGACAGATATTGGTATGCCACTTTTTTTCATTCATTTATTATTGAAGAAAGGTGTGTTATAAATACAGCATAAACTATAAACTAAATTTTGAAGCAACAAAGGTGTGACATCTAGATCTAGTAAGTCATGCGCCAAAACTGGAGTGAAACAGATTGCAGTCAATTTTGCATCTGCAAAGGACAGACCGCATTCCTCCCACACCAGTGATAACAAGAAGTTTCATTTATTACTAAGAACTACTTAATTATCTCAAGCTCTGCTTGCAAAATCATCAGCCCATAATAACTACATTTTCAAAACTTGTTGTCAATAATAAAGAGAGGTTCCCAGAAGACACTGCTTTTCAAAACACAAATACCAAAACAGTAAAGCCAAATAAAATTTGTTCAAAAAGTGGCATATCAATTCACAAATAGAAAAAACACTAAAGGCAAATGAAATCTGCTCAAAAAGTGGGCCAGGATATTTTGTAGGATGTAATTTACTGCGGCGCCGCAGTAATTTTTCCGCGCCGATGTAGTTGGCGGAGGCATGTAGGTGAAATCTGTCACGTTATTATCAAAGACCTTACCTCATAGATTCAGAAAATGTTTAGTCCGATGATTTTGGTATCCAAGTAAGTGTGTAACGTTGCATAAACCATTCCGGGCGGCAGCCTCAGCTCAAATGGCTGCTTTCTCGGCATGCCGTAATCTCGCCCCCCGCCAGCCGAGCGTGAAATCTCGCGGTGGAGGGGGGGGGGGGGGTGCATTAGCGTGCGGTGCCGAGTGCCGAGGAGCTGGCTTCACTCTGGTTGGGGAGAGGGGTGGGGGTGTGGCAAGACACAAGGAAAGTTTATCGCTACCGTTTCATTCATGTAGGGTTGGGTGTTACTGGGCTTCTCTGCACACAGCCATACGAGGTGGCGAGCTAAGGGGATGGGTAGGGGGAGGGGGGAGTCGGCCAAGTAGAATTGACTTCCTAGTACCATCACATTAACTGTAGATTTCTCTGTGTTATATTTTGGGGAATTGTCATCAAAGGGAGAATCGGACAAGTGGAATTAAATTCGTTCGACCAGCACATTAACAGTAGCCTTTTTCCATCTTCGCGTTTGGGGAGTCAATTATCAATAAAAAATTGAAAATCAGCGGCGGCCGTAGATCTAGTCATCAAAGGTCGATTCGGACAAGTGGAATTGAATTTGTTTGATTCACTGTCACTGCCTTCTACGATTTTTGACCTCGGGTGTTTGAGTCAATTAGTCATCGAAGGCTGACTGGTTTACGTGGTTTATAGGTTTAGAGGTGTTGACCTGGCTTCCAACCTTCACAAGCCAGTGTTTTGGTTGCGTTTTGGTATAAAATGGCGTGCTTGTAAAAAGATTGTCATACCCCTACTGTCGCTTCTGGCATTACGACCATTTTGATGTTGCAAGTGACTTAGGCTTACAAACACTGGATTATACTTGTATTTACTTTTGGTGATTCTGATTTTGATTGTGACTGGTGATTTTGCTTTGTCATACTTCTATATTAATCATTCTTTTATTTACAGGATTTTCTCATTAATCATTTTACTCCCGTGTACGTGATTTTTCGTTCCTTGTTTGACTTGTCGATATGGCTCCTTTGTCAGTTGTCGTGATTGGGGATTCTATCGTCAAGTATCTGCATCAGTATTTGCCTTCCCATGTGAGGACTTTGTCGTTTTCCGGGATCACTGTCGCCGGCTTACATCGTTATCTGCAGATCGATTCTGTCCCGGATGTGTGGGTTGTCCGATGATTATGCAACTCTGGTTGCAATTCTCGCCCGCCCCTCCGGCTCCTCGCTCCTATTCTCGGCCCCCCCCCCCCCTCCGGCTCATCGCTCCTATTCTCGGCCCGCCCCTCCGGCGCCGTATTGGACACAGGTCGTACGTTCTCGACGCATTTTTGGTTCGTTGTCATGTCTACCGCAGAAGGAAGTGAAGCCGGTGCCTACTGGTAATAAGTTTTCACCCCTTCGTTCGTCTGCCGGTCCGGCGCCACCCGCTTCTCTGTCGTCTCGGCCTGCCCGTCCGGCGCCACCCGCTTCTCTGTCGTCTCGGCCTGCCCGTCCGGCGCCACCCGCTTCTCCTTTGTCGCCACCTATTATTGGTGGTTCTATCGGCTCTCAGGTGTATATGCGCACAGAGAGAGCTAGAGCCCTTAGTGTTGAGCAGGTCGCTGAGATTTTGCGAAGTCCTGCGAAGGACAAGATTTCCGATACCTTTCCGGTTAAGGCACTAGGCTCTGAGATCTATTATGTTGATGTGTCGAGCCATCCCCATATGGTAGATGATCACAAGGCGGACGGGTACCGTTGGCGGGTTTCAACTTAGCACCGCTGCACCTATTTGGAAGGACGAAGCATGGCAGATACCCCTCTCCAGCTTGCAGAGCGTCCCGGCTCCTTGTGGGCAGATCCATCACACCGGCAACGATCACTGGGTAGTTTCGTTTCAAGATGTAGTTGGGGGGCCGGTGTATGTATTAGACAGCGTCTACAAGGCACAGCAGCCACTTACCCCCTCCCTCGAGATCCAGCTAGCCCAGATTTACGGTCACGGACGAACTTCTTTAGATGTTATACTGCCAGTCGGGCAACAACAGCAGAACGGATGGGATTGCGGCGTATTTGCCAGATTTCGTGATTTCCAGATATTGTGACAGATTTCACCTACATGCCTCCGCCAACTACATCGGCGCGGAAAAATTACTGCGGCGCCGTGTCATGACATTAACTTGTTTGCTGGGATAATACACTTAGTTAAGAACCTGCCACGTGACATTTGTATATCATACTCACTTATCATTACTGGTACTTTCTATGCCACATATTTAATCACAAATTTCTTTGAAGGCCTTAGGGGTAGTTTCAGTACATTAGTGTATTACTGGTGTATGCAATGTGACTGTCTAGATATCTATAAATTGATGGAAAGTTGTTTACTGGTTATAATTGTCTCTCATAGTATAGGGTGGTACTTGGCATCTAAATCACAACACATAATAGTGGCATGGTAATTACGTAACTTTTGAAAAGTTATGTATCAGTAATATCCCCTTGCATACTTTCTACTAATGCACACACACATATTGAAAAATGATGGAGTTTTCTGTTATTTTAAATTTGATGTATTACAACAAGTAGATTGTAAGATATACAATTACCAGTATTGGCAGACTAATGACCATCTCTAATCACACTGACAAGCTGTAACTCTAAAGCAGCGGCTTACAGTGATATCCCTTTATGTTACTTCGTGACCAGGTGCCATTTTAATCTAATGTAAATGCTAGAAGAACACTATAAATATCAACAAGCTGTAACTAAAACAGCGGCTTACAGTAATATTCCATTATGTTACTTTGTGACAAGGTGTCATTTCAATCTAATGTAAATGTTAAGACTTAAGAGTATAAACATTTAACCATTTCACAGTATCCAACATTTGGGCTAAACATTTATGGTGGTATGTATGTTATCTTGCTTTAGTCTCACCGGTATATGATGTAGTTAAAAGTATATTTGTAATCTGCTGTGCTTGTGACTGACCCAGTTTTTCAGCACAATATACCCATATTGGTTATTGTGCTTTTAAAAATATTTCTCACCCAAACAGTTGTTTATAGTGTCATAGGGAGTTACATTGAAAAACATGTTCTCATTGTTGGCAACCCTGTTCTTTCTTTACAGTACGTTACCTGTAGCGACGACGGTCTCTGGTTCTACTTGCCATAGGTTTAGCTTGCGGTAGGTTTAGCTGTGTACATCCCAGGGAATGCCCCATGGTTAGGCTTACAATTGTCGAGCCCCAAATGTCCTGTTTTTGACCGGTTTTATCCATGTGGGCTCCTGGAGTAACCCAACTAAGAGGTTTTCTGCATACACCAGACATGCAATGATAATATAATATATTATATATAATGTAGTCTATAATTTGTAGAAAATTACTCGAGAGAACATAAGTTCGAAATCCTAGTTAATCACGACACGCACATAACTGTTATGCATTTGATAATTGGAGCCAGTAAAAAAGTAGGAAGCCCACTAGTACTCATTTTTTCATACAATTACTAGACCATCACATCTTGCTTGTCTTTAATTCCAGGATTGACTTTTGGAGAACAGCAGAACAGCCTGTCAGCCCAGTTTTCTCCTCTGGACACGATTTTCTCTGGTAAGTCGCACACTTGCTTTCCAGTTCCGCCAGATGTAATTATTTTACTCAGAATCACAACCCTGTCTGTACAAGTCTGTTTATCATTTTCAGCAGTGCTCTGTGTGATATTAGAGATGATTTTGTATCCATCAATCCAGTTGGCAATCTATCAAAGTTTGTATTTGTGTCTCACAAGTAGACCCTCACCTTGCTAATATTACATTGGTGGCTAACAGCAAATTTAAGTCTTTTATGTCGTAAGTAATCTCTATGTAGAATTGAATTCCATTGCCCCATATACAGTCAGTCCCGTCTATTTGATTGTTAATTGTGACAGTGTTGCTGCTTGCATAGGCATGATGGATCGAATGTAAAGTCTCAATAACTGTATCTCACTTGACGATGTTCCGGAATTGTTATGCCGCTATGAAATAGTAATAATATTTTCCCTGTACAGGTACCACCTCTCCCCCTCCAAGTATATCTCTATATATATCGTACCTTATGATTATTTTTGTCTCCTTTCAGTCCAACGGCGAATATAATATACTATATAAATTATAATATATAATATTTAGTAACGGGTACGCCGAGGGTGGCAACGCTCAAGGCACGACAAGTACCTGTGATAACAGGTACGCCGAGGGCGGCGGCACCGCTTGAGGCGATAACAATACCTGTGGAAAAACATTGGCAAAGCCTCTGTGACATACCTTGGCATACCTTGGCAAAAATATCTTGGCAAAGCATCTGTGAAATACCTTGGCAAAAAGACCTTGGCAAAGCATCTGTGAAATACCTTGGCAAAGCATCTGTGAAATACCTTGGCAAAGCATTGTGAAATACCTTGGCGAAGCATTGTGAAATACCTTTGCAAAGCATCTGCGAAGTACTTTCCACGGCATTTGTGGAATACAGGTTAAGTTCTCTGAAGATACTATTCGGTGCGGTGAAGTACACCGTAAAAAGATATTGTTCAAGCTCTCTGTGAATTACTCTACCCTGAAGGATACCGTGCAATATCATTGGTGAAGTACGAAGATAATATTCGGAAATATACTTTTAATCCTTTGAAAGATAGTTTCACGTCCTCCGTATTTTAAACGAGTGGTATATACACGAACAGATTACCAGAGAAAAGTGTCGGAATCCTCTGGCAAATTCTCTGCAACGACCCGTGACAGAACGCGTCACAGTACTAGTGAAGCTGAACTGCATTGAGGGGAACTCTCGTGGACGTCAACGGGACTAACCTTTATTTGTATACTGTTTGTACCGTTACTGACTGTTACAGTAAAAACACTTGAACCTTAGTTGTTTTTGTCGATTATTTTACCTTCATTGCATCCACTTATCCTTTTATAAGGTTTGTGTCGAATTCTATTTTACTGTAGCTACACGTGGTGACGCTGTTGCGTCGTAATATACAACTATAGCTTTCCATCAGCACATCAAAATTAGACTTAACACTAACTCATTCTCGTAGTAAAACGCTTGAATCTTGGTGTTCCTTATATTGGCCCTCATTACATCGATTCATAGGTTTTGTTGTAGAAATCCTTTTGTTTTTGCTCACCTCTGTAATAGCTAATTGTATTGCTTACTACTGGCACATCAAATTTGGACTTTACAATTCAACGGTACTAGTTTTGAAGACGATGCCCCGATTAAAAAAGACTAGTGCAGCAACAAAACGAAATTCGGACAAGCTACGGAAGCGCGACCGTCGTGCAAGTATTGCCGACTGCAAAAACGATTCCAGTCTTGCGGAGGCCGTGTCCCCGACTGTCAAACACTGTAGCCATATACGGCAAAAGGAAACTGCGGCCGCAAGTAACGCGAGGCGTTCTAAGATTAGAGACTCGATGAAAGCTCTTCGATCTACCGAAAGTCTACAAAATAAGCATACTCGACTGGCGAGAGTTAAAAGTCGTGTGAAAACGTTGCGTTCAACTGAAAGCCCCGATGAAACTGCTCTCAGACTTCTCAAAGTTAATCAATCCATGAAAGATCTGCGTTCAAGTGAACCCACTGAAAAATCTGCTGCCAGACTTTCAAAGGTTAAGCAAGCCATGAGGGATATGCGCTCAAGCGAAACTATCGACAAAGTGTCAACCACACGCTTGAAAGCGAAACTCAAAATGAGGGAAATATATTCCAAGCAATCTCAAGGTGAACGTGATGCCAGACGGTCTAAGGTGCAAGAATGTGTGAAACTGCAACGTTCGAAAGAAATCCCAGAGGAGACTCAGAGAAAACAGGCCAAAGTTAGAAACTCGATGGCCATTCTGCGAAAAGCGCGGCGGAACACGGTACCTGATGTTACAGCTGTAATATCGAACTTCTTGAACAAGGTGAAAGACGCGGCTGATTGTGTCTGTTGTTCCTGTCATCGCCTCATGTATCGAAGGACAGTGGTGCTGCTGAAGCAAAACAAGTACATTAAAGCCCCCGAGGAACTTCTTAGTGCAGTGCTGGCTCATAAGATGGAATCTGTAAATGGAAAGGAATGGATATGCCGGACTTGTCATCTGTCTCTCAAACGTGGCAAAATGCCAAGTCAAGCGAAGTGCAACAAGCTGGCATTGTCTCCACAACCTTCTGAGCTGAAAGAATTAAACAGCCTTGAACTGACTTTAATCTCACAAAGAATTCCGTTCATGAAAATGGTCGCACTTCCTCGTGGCAAGCAGCATGCCATTCATGGCCCCGCAGTGAATGTCCCATCAAAGATAGACTATGTTTGCAAGCAATTCCCACGGTTGCCATCAGAAACAGAACTGATTCCACTGAAGCTGAAGCGTAAACTGCAGTACAAGACACACTACATGTACGATTACGTTCGCCCAGCTAAGGTACTGGCAGCATTGCGATGGCTGAAAGTAAACAACCCACTGTACTCCGACATTGTTATCAATGAAAACTGGTCTGATGACTGTAACAAGGATGATTCCATACTCTGGCACTCCATGACTAGTGATAATCCCCCACAAACGGAACATTCCGGCATTGCATGTGATCCACTTAATCCTACTCAACCACCAGTTGCCATGACCATTCCAACCGGTTCCGATAACGATACATTTGACAGCGCCTTCAAAACTGTTGAAACAATGGCGGACCAGAGAGGCATGACGGTTGTCAATGTCCCAGGAGATGGCGATTGCTTGTTTCATGCCATATGTTTCCATCTGAACAAAACTGAAGGAATGAGCATTGCACCGAGACAATTGAGAAAGAACCTAGCTGACCACATGCGACAACACCCAATGTGTATGAACGGTCTGTACTATCGCGATTTCTTGGCGCAGCCACTCGAAGCGGATGATCCCATGAATGCGGACACACAGAGACCTGGTGCAATTGACTATGCCATAGCGCGTATCGATGATGTAAACACAAGACAAGAAATTCGTTGGCTGAAGTATCTTGATGATCTGGAAGATGGAAGACAGTGGGGCGAACACTTAGCTGTCCAGGGTCTGGCCGACATGCTTAACGCAACCATTCATGTCGTAGCATCAAGCAATCCTAACATGGATGCAGTACGCCCAATGCACGGGAATGCTGTTTACGAATTCCACATTGGTCTTATTCAGCAATTTCATTACGTTGCGTTGGTGAACAAAGCAAATGAACCTACACACGAGGGAGTGGTAGAAACCAAAGTGGATGGCAAAACAGTGAATTCTGTTGATGAGATAGACGAAGAAAACGCTGCAGCGTTTGCACGTGCGCAGGGAATCAGTGGTTCACCATATGAAACAAGCTTAATGGCAGAAAATCCCAGTGATACAAATGCCGAGCTTCACATTGCTCCAGGTGAAAATCAGAAACCTATACCGCTCCTCAGCGATACCCACTTTGATGAACTTGCCAATCCCGATAAATACCCTGACGGGCAAAATGCTTTGACTGCGGAAAGAGAAACACCAATCCATCCCAGAAAGTACTTCAATCAGAGGTTACTCGACCAGGATGGTAGATTTGCGAAATCCGTAGCATATCTGCTGAGCGCGCAATACTCCGTCGAGAGTAAACATGTACAAGGTGCAACCAACCATTTCATGTTCCGTCGCATGACGAAAAAACAATTTCGTGGAAACAGAATCAATGCACAGTTTGTAAAAAATGCGGACAAAATCAAACAACTTGTCCAAACTGATCACGCATACAAGCTGCTCAAACAAGTCAGAGGATCACCTGCGTATTTCCAATCAGTCTTCTACGATGTGCTTGCCATGGTCAGACAATTGGGTATACCCACTTGGTTCATGACTCTCACGTCAGCCGATATGCTATGGCCTGACATGATCCAGACAATTGCGAGACAATACGGTACGGTTTTGAGCGACGAAGATGTTAAGAACATGTCTTTGCAAGACCGACACAAGTGGCTAAGAACAAATCCAGTAACAGCGGCACGTCACTTTGAATACCGACTCGAATTGCTATTCACTGATGTAATCAAATCAAAGATCCACCCACTAGGTTAACTGGTAGATTACGTCTCGCGCATTGAGTTCCAAACCCGTGGTTCTCCCCACGCACATATCCTCTTGTGGATCAAAGATGCACCGAAACTCGATGTTCAAGCCGATGTAGAAGTGTGTGACTTCATTGACAAGCATGTCAGTTGCAACCTTCCCCAAGAGCCCTCTGCGCGTGAGTTTGTGAAGAACATCCAACAGCACAACCACTCTTCGTACTGCCGGAAGAACAAACACTGCAGGTTCAGATACCCGCGTCCGCCCACATCAGTCACAATACTGGCCAGAGAGCCACATGAGAGTCTTGAAAAGGTCGAACTAATGAAACGTACAACTGAAACTCTGAAGTCCGTCCGCGCAGTACTTGATGCGAAAGAAAAGGACGACAACGTCACGCTGGACACTGTCTTGCGGGAAGCAGAAGTTACTGAAGAACAGTACACGAATGCATTGTCCGTGTCTCAACGAGGCAATAACGTTGTACTACAAAGAACACCTGCGGAACAATGCGTCAATCCTTTCAACCCAACCATTCTCAACGCGTGGAAGGCCAACATGGATTTGCAGTACGTGCTGGATCCTTATGGTTGCGTCATGTATCTTGCAGCTTACATGACAAAAAGCGAGAGAAACATGGGAGAACTTCTCAAAGCGGTACTGAAAGAGAGTAACGATGCAGACGTCAAAACGACTCTCAGACGTATGGGTTCTGTGTTCTTGAATCACCGTGAGGTCAGTGCGCAAGAAGCCGTGTACCGCCTGCTTTCGATGCCTCTCAAACGATTCAGCAGAGAAGTGTTGTTTGTTGACACCAATCGTCAATCTGAAAGAGCCGGCGTATTGAAATCTGCAGATGAACTCGCAAACAAAGATGACGAAGATGAAGATATCTTCCAAAGAAATCTGATCGACAGATATACCGCAAGACCTGATCAACTGGAAGAACTGAGCTTGGCTGAATTTGCGTCTCACTATGCTACAAATTACACGAGAAATGACAATGGTGACAGCATGCCTCAGGTACTGGATGACAATGGCGACGATGACCCAGCCGATGTGGAGCCGGATGGCTTGCCCAAGCGTATCACACTCAAAAATGGCATAGGTACAATGCGAAAGAGAAGGCGCCCAGCAGTCATTAGATATCACCGCTTTCGACAGGAAAAAGAACCAGAGGACTTCTTTCGTGCCAAGCTAATGCTATATATCCCATGGAGAAACGAGAGCGTGTACTTGATTGGCAATTGCAGGAATTTTGCCGAGCACTACGCACAGACTGAGCAACGAATTCATCTGCTTGAATCAGGGTTCTCAAACAATGTTGACCTCATAGACCGAGCCATCCTGGAGAATGCAGCTTATGGTCCGCCAGAGCACGTGTGGGAAAACGTTGCGCCCGAAGCAGAACACCAAAGGCTACAGGATGAAGGCGAAGGAATAGATGTGGAAACAAATATCGAGCAAGAAGATCTTGATGCCAATGCGGCAATGCTGACAGGAGAAGTGTCTGACAACCGAGCCGATATGATTGCACGATACGAAGCCCAATCCAACAGTCATGTGTTGACACCGGCAGAATACCGTCAAATGATGCGTGGTCTAAACGAGAAACAAAGACAAATCGTGACCTACCATCGCAAATGGTGCAAGAAAGCCGTAATATCCATGAAGGAAAACAAGCCTCCGAAGCCGTACAGAGTTTTCATGAGTGGGCCTGGTGGTGTTGGCAAAAGCCATGTGATACGCCTCATTCAACCTGATACAAAGAAACTGCTAGCACTGTCTCAACGTTTCACACCGACTGATGTCACGGTGCTTCTCATGGCTCCAACTGGTGTAGCGGCGTTCAACATCGGCGGTATGACAATCCACTCGGCGCTCCTTCTGCGAGTTTCCAAATATGGCAACAAGTATGAGCCTCTTTCATTCGAGAAACTCAACACACTTCGCACAAAACTCCAAACGGTGCAATTGATCATTATCGATGAAATATCCATGGTTGGACCAAACATGCTTCTGAATATCCACAAGAGAATGTGTGAGATCAAAGGCCATTCCGGGGATGACGTTTGGTTCGGCAATGCTTCCGTTCTCGCTGTCGGAGACCTGTACCAACTGCCGCCTGTATGTCAACCTTACATTTTCGAACCGATCACCGATGCAATGGCGAGTTTGTACTACGGTGGTATTTGGACAGACGAGTTTGAGTTCCATGAGCTAGATCAGAGCATGAGACAACAGGGAGACGAAACCTTTGCGGACATGTTATGTCGAGTGAGAACAGGCGAAACCACAGCAGATGACATCACTGTCCTTCGTTCACGGAACATCAGCGTTGACAGTGAAGCGTATCCCCACAACGCCCTTCACCTATATGCGCGAAATGTTGACGTCGACGTACACAACTCCGTGATGCTTGACACGTTGGCCCCCAAAGACAAACAGGTTCCTATTGTGGCTGTTGATGACAAGAGAGACATCACCGGTACATTAGATCTAGCAGAACTCACAACCCCTGCAACACGATCCAAAACTGGTGGCATGGATACCGTTCTCACTGTGGCAATCGGAGCGCGCGTAATGATGACCGCGAATGTTGACACCGCTGATGGACTCGTCAATGGCGTTGTTGGGGAACTTCAGGGCATCATCAACAACAATGCAAATGCCGTGAGCACGCTACTCGTCAAGTTTGACAACAACAAAGTGGGCAAGAGTGCCATTTCTGGCAGTCCATGGAAGACCGACTTTCCCGAAGCCGTTCCTGTAAAGCGTCACGAAGTACACTATGAGAAGTGTCAATCTAAAGGAGCACAAGTCACGAGGCACCAATTTCCGCTTACACTTGCGTGGGCTGTCACCATCCATAAGTGTCAGGGTCTAACACTAGACGAAGTCGTTGTCAGCATGAAAGGTGCAAGGCGCTTTGGTCAAGGTCAGGCATATGTAGCGTTCAGTCGTGTCAAGACATTGAGTGGACTCCACTGACTTCGATGCATCAGGTGTTAAGGCCAACAAGAAAGTCTCAACAGAAATGGAAGCAATGCGCAAGAAGCTAATCATCTCTGCTGATACACTGACGATGCTAACTGCAAAGAGAGCTGACGACATTACAATTGGACACTTGAACGTTCCATATTTCTTGGATAAACTGAACGACTTGAAAAACGCGAGCCAAAACAACGTCTGGCGCAACACTGACGTCATGTGTTTCAGCGAAACCTACTTAACACCAACGCATAACATTGATGGATTTCTGCTGCAGAATAACCTCAAAGCATTTAGACAAGACATTCCACACGAACAGAACCACGCTGGGAAACACGGTGTCATGATTTGTGCATCCGCTCACCTAGACCCACAGGAATTAACCGTGGCAAATGTAGATGGGCTGGAATCAAAGGCAATTGTTGTACAGACAGACCATTCCAGACTGGTGGTTTGTGTTGTGTACCGCCCGCCATCTCTCGCTATGACCGCGTTCTTCGCTCGTCTCGAGACCTTGTTGGCCAGACTGCCACTGCATGTTCCAACCTTTCTTCTCGGTGACATGAACGACAACCTGGCGACCCAACGAACATCAGCGCTTGTTTCCTTGATGTCAAAGTGGGGATTTCATCAGCTCGTCACTGAACCGACAACGCCTGACGGTACTCTCATCGACCACATCTATTGCAACAGACAGCTGAACAGTGCGACTGTTGACATCCACGACGTTTACTACTCGAATCACGATGCAACATTCATTACAACACACCTCCCATAACAGGACCGAGTTTCAATTTCTGTCTAGCGTCATGTTGTATCTACGATAATTAGGTCTTATCAATGAGCCAATGCTTACATAATTCCACCTTATTTTGATACTAATTTCCGGACTCTATTTCATATATGTTGATTCACTATATGATTTGCTTAGAAAGCCATCACGTACTACTAAAGGATATGTAGCTAACAGACTATGTATTACTTCTGACAGTTATACCATGACAAACGTGTCGTTTCCGGTCAAAGCGTGACCCGCCCTGTTCGGGGTGTATGGGTCGGCGCAGAATACCTGCGCAACTGGTGAGTAAGTGGGCCGCTCCCACTCATCACCGCATAGTGTCGTACTTCAATGGGTACATCGACTGCAGCATGCGTCCAATTGCCTTGCACATTACCCATCCATGTGCAAATAAATCTATGTGAATCATCAAATGTTCACACCCCAAGGAGCACTCTATCGCTGCAGTAAAATGTTGCTTTATTGGTTCAACAATGCAATACTTCACCTGTTGCATACGTCCGATATGCTTTCACATGTTGCATCCGTGAAGACGTGAAATGTGCCCCTGACGAGAACTAGCGATTTTACGCACCCAAATGTTATAACAAAATGTATCCCAGCGGCAACAAGGGCTAACCCTCGCTCGCATGCTCAGTCGATCCAGAGAAAAACTGCGCTTGACCGGAACCTCCATGTTTGAGATCCTTGTGATATGCTGCTGGTGATGTGCTTCTGGTGATATGCTTCTGGTGATATGCTTCTGGTGATAAGCTTCTGGTGATAAGCTTCTGGTGCTATGCTGCTGGTGCTATGCTGCTGGTGATATGCTTCTGGTGATAAGCTTCTGGTGATAAGCTTCTGGTGATATGCTTCTGGTGATAAGCTTCTGGTGATATGCTTCTGGTGATGTGCTTCTGGTGATAAGCTTCTGGTGCTATGCTTCTGGTGATATGCTTCTGGTGATATGCTTCTGGTGATATGCTTATGGTGATATGCTTCTGGTGATATGCTTCTGGTGATATGCTTCTGGTGATAAGCTTCTGGTGATATGCTTATGGTGATATGCTTCTGGTGATATGCTTCTGGTGATGTGCTTCTGGTGATAAGCTTCTGGTGCTATGCTTCTGGTGATATGCTTATGGTGATATGCTTCTGGTGATATGCTTCTGGTGATATGCTTCTGGTGATAAGCTTCTGGTGATAAGCTTCTGGTGATATGCTTCTGGTGCTATGCTGCTGGTGATATGCTTCTGGTGCTATGCTTCTGGTGATATGCTTCTGGTGATAAGCTTCTGGTGCTATGCTTCTGGTGATATGCTTCTGGTGATATGCTTCTGGTGATATGCTTCTGGTGATATGCTTCTGGTGATATGCTTCTGGTGATATGCTTCTGGTGATATGCTTCTGGTGATATGCTTCTGGTGATATGCTTCTGGTGAGCTTCTGGTGCTATGCTGCTGGTGATATGCTTCTGGTGATATGCTTCTGGTGATATGCTTCTGGTGATAAGCTTCTGGTGCTATGCTTCTGGTGATATGCTTCTGGTGATATGCTTCTGGTGATATGCTTCTGGTGATAAGCTTCTGGTGATATGCTTCTGGTGATATGCTTCTGGTGATAAGCTTCTGGTGCTATGCTGCTGGTGATATGCGTCTGGTGCTATGCTTCTGGTGATATGCTTCTGGTGATAAGCTTCTGGTGCTATGCTTCTGGTGATATGCTTCTGGTGATATGCTTCTGGTGATATGCTTCTGGTGATAAGCTTCTGGTGCTATGCTTCTGGTGATATGCTTCTGGTGATAAGCTTCTGGTGATATGCTTCTGGTGATAAGCTTCTGGTGATATGCTTATGGTGATATGCTTCTGGTACGTCCTGAAGGCGCGGTTCAGTGTTTTTTTGTGTTTATTTTTGAAGGGGAGAGGAGGGGGCGCAGGGGGGCTGAAATTGGCGGGGCGGGGGGGGGGGGGCGGGCGGGAGTGAGGGGACATAATTAATTGACAAAGACCTTTATTCTATGAGAAATTTGCCACTGGTGATACGCAATCTGTGCTGATGTGCTACTGGTGATATCCTATTAGTGAAATGAGATCTCGTGATATACAGTTCGGTATATCATTTTGCTTCTCGTCAGTCCTGGTAAGTCTCTCAATGCTATGTGGTTCCCCGATAAGTTTTTTTGTTCTGTTTTCTTAAGGGAGAGAGCGGGGCGGCAGAGGGGGTGGGGGTGGGGAGGGGGGGGGGGGCTGGAGGTATCCTCGGCGGTGGTATGGGCAGTGGGTGTCAAGAGACATATTAATTGGCGATGACCAGTATTACAGTATAAATCAGTTGCATGCAACATCATTGAGCATTTTGTTCAACATGTCCTCACATAATGTTTGATATAGAGGTAATTGATGCCTTGGCTTAATATCGCCCAGATGTGTGCAATTGTGAAAATTATGAGAACAAGTTTGTATATTAGCTCTACTTGCTGTACGATGCTGTGCTCTCAGCGAAAACATATTAGATGCATGAAATAGAAACAAATCCACCTTCGTATATAGTCTATTTTTGACGTGCGACTAGAAGGTCTACCTCGTGTGGCGGACATAGATTACCTTTGAATTCCGTTCGCAAAACAAGCCTTACGTCGCACGCGGGGGGTTGAAGCTTCAATAAGTTGTCACGAGTGGTATCAGATGAATTAGAACCAAACATATAACACCATTTGGTTCCTAATTCCTACTAATATTCAACAATGTGCCCCACTTGTCCTCGCACAATGTTTGAAGAGCTATGTATCCCGTCGATGACTGCATTTGTTACATCAATAATGGTCAATATTTCGATTTAATGTTCAATATCCTTACATGTGTTAATGCAATTTGTACTCCGTGTAGGATATTAATCCTTCACCTTCCGTTGCTTTGCTTCTCTTCAGGTGTTAGAAATCCCTTTTGCTCATCGCTTACCATTTATCTCTCAGCCATAAATGTAAACTTGTTGTTTAACGAAACATCAAGTCTATAAGTGTTATCGTCGGTCTAATTACCATCAACGCTCTCAAAATATAATGGTAGCCCACTACTCTTGTGAAGACATTACAGGACATTGGCATGCTTTGTGTATTACCAAGTCCCGAAGAGGAGATACTGCAGTGGTATGTCCGCGGCCCGTTACATGTGTGAAAACACCCAACGTCACCAACACTGACAGCAACAGCTGGTGTCATGTGTCAGAACACCCAACGTCACCAGACACTGACATCAACGGCCCGTGTCATGTGTGAATACCCAGCGTCGCTAGGCACCGACATCAACGGCCCGTGTCATGTGGGAACACCCAGCGTCACTGGGTACTGACATCAACGGCTGGTGTCATGTGCGCCAACACCCATCGTCACTAGGCACTGACATCAACGGCTGGTGTCATCTGTGGACACCTAGCGTCACTAGGCACCGACATCAACGGCTGGTGTCATGTGCGCAATCACCCAGCGTCATTAGGCACCGACATCAACGGCCCGTGTCATGTGTGAACACCCAGCGTCCCAAGGCACTGACATCAACGGCTGGTGTCATGTGGGAACACCCAGCGTGCCAAGGCACTGACATCAACGGCCCGTGTCATGTGTGAACAACCAGCGTCCCAAGGCACTGACATCAACGGCTGGTGTCATGTGCGCAAACACCCAGCGTCATTAGGCACCGACATCAACGGCCCGTGTCATGTGTTAAAACACCTAGCGTCATAAGGCACTGACATCAACGGCCTGGGTCGTGTATGAACACCCAGCGTCACAAGGCACTGACATCACCGGCCCGCGTCATGTGTCAACACCCAACGTCCCAAGGCACTGACATCAACGGCTGGTACCATGTGCGCAAACACCCAGCGTCACTAGACACCGACATCAACGGCCCGTGTCATGTGCAAACACCCAGCGTCCCAAGGCACTGACATCAACGGCTGGTGTCATGTGCGCAAACACCCAGCGTCACTAGGCACCGACATCAACGGCTGGTGTCATGTGTGAACACCCAGCGTCACTAGGCACCGACATCAACGGCTGGTGTCATGTGTGAACACCCATCGTCACTAGGCACTGACATCAACGGCTGGTGTCATGTGTGCAAGTACCCAGCGTCACAATTAAGGCACTGGCATCAACGATCCGTCATGTGTGGAGCATGAAAATGATATTTCTCAGACAGCTAATGTTACACCAATGATCAGCTCGTATTCACAGTTTAAAATTCCGTAGCATACATGATGGCCTCCGATATAATTAGGATCTACACAAATGTTTTCTGAAGTAATTACAAGTTGTCTCGACTTTATACATTTTTTTTTGGTTGAATCTTCCAAATTTATCACGAAGGGCCATTCTCAGGGAAATAGTCTGCGAATGACATCACGATTTAGGGATTACTCTTTGAATAACACTCGCTGATGTTTGCCGAGGTCTTCTTTAAATCGCCAAGGCCAGGGCTTACCTTGGCTTGTAATGCTCTGATCATTTTTCATATGTCACCACTTCTTTTACTGTGTTAATGATTGATTTATATCATAAAGCCTGTGTAAAATCTCAGAGCTGCAGCCCGTCGATGTTTGCCGATGTTTACAAAGATCTTTACTTTACTTTAAAGATCTTGGGCTGCTTAACTTAATAACACTCGCTATTCAACGTGTCGTACGGTGTAAAACCCCGTATAAGGGAAAAAAACAGTGCCAACTTTGCAAATGTTGTACGAGCGCGAACACAATGTCCAACGTTTGTTAGAATTAGTAGCCATTTGTAACGTCACTTTTGTTGAATGACTAGCAAATCCACATTAAAATGAATTTAACTTTTATTTCGTCACAACGTCTTTGTCAATTTACTTGAAAAAAAATATATTGCAAGAGCTGCTGCAGCATACACATGTCAGGTGTCAGACAGAGAACACCAGTAATACTCCAAGTAAACGCTTCTGTATATAGCAACACACCTGGAATATCATAGATCACTACTGTCACTTCTCTACGAAAACATGCATTCGGCGCATAAATGGTGAAATGAAGATGAAGTCACTTCTGTCAGTACCTCAGCCTACGGCTGTCTTGTTACTGACAGAAGTTGAAAACTTCTGTCAGTATAGTACTATGTTCGGTTTGTAAATTAGTTTGTTTGTTTGTTTGTCCGCGCGCTGTAGGGCGCACGGTTACATGTAGGAATGTTATATTGCACCTAGAGATAGATATTAACAATTGTGAGGCTAAGTTCTTTAACGGTGTATGTATTTCAAAGGTCAAGGTCACAGCGATTTTTTGAAAAAAATTAAATGTTCCCCCATTGTGAAAGATAGGGATTTTTTGTGCTTGCAGGGGCTCCCACGGGCGTCCTATTAAAGCCATCGCTCTATGCTTGCAGTTGTAGAAGGATAGTAGTAGGATGAGCCATTAACTGTAAACAAGGCGATATAGCCCTGTAACTTTTCGGTATATATTCGAACGCGTTTAACATGGGGCCCTATGGAGATAATCAAACTTCCTTCAATATGACGTACTTCCGGTTATGCAATCTCACTTTGCTTTACCTCGGTGCGAGATCTGGACGTGTACAAGAGACTCAGGGTAGGCTGACGGCAAAGATTAGTCTCAGTTTCGTTTCCATGGCAACCGAAGATTTTCCCAATGATAAAGTATACAAATTCCCTCTAAATTAGAAAATTCGTCAAAAATCGGAAAAACTAGCTAGACCTTCGATGTTTCCGTATAATGGTAGGGAAGATATGTCTCCAGATTACTCTTGGCAGTAAAGCATTATTATGTTTTACATCTTATCTGCAGAGTCTTTTCTTCGTCTGCTCGTTTTTCACTTATCCGTAATGGTGAAGAATAGCAATTTTTGGTAATTAGGTGAAGCTCTATCTGAAGAACCAACAGACCTACCGCCGTTCTAATCAACGTTTTGGATTGAGGGCACAAATGTTTGTGTCTAGATATTTGGACGTTGCCATGCGTCATGCCATGACGTCACCATGACGTGATGACGTCATAATTTTATAACCTCTATTACTCGACTATTATCCATCATAGCGATTTGCGGTTGATTTGACGCTGTACCTTATATCAAGGGACAACTGTTGCGACGCGTAACTTTTTTTGCGGTACTGAAACGTGTGCGTCAAAACTGACGTGCACCCCGCGTTAAACGGCGTATTGAACTTGAAAGGGCCATAACTCGGTTAATATTTGAGCTAGGGAGCCCAGATTTGGCATGCAGCGAGAGGCAAGTGTAAGGTTATCTTGCTATGGTAAATGGCGATAGAATTGCTCTAGGACGCTTAGTTTGGCCGCTAGAGCGCTCGCAAGAGGTGCACCCCCCTTTGCTGAAGCTCCCATTATGAGTCAACGGCGATATCGACCGGCAATGCCTCTGCTTTGCGATGGCCGCCGTTTGCTTAATAGCGACGCTAGAGAGTCGGGACTGGTTTCAAAGGACGTGCAAACGTCGACTTTGGTGAGGAATCCGCATTCGCCTCTAGCCTAGCACGCTTAGTTTTGACGCTGGAGGGCTCCGTAATTTAGCAATGATGAGTCCGAGAACAGGCATTAGGGCGGGACCAAGCACACGTAGAAAGTCAGGATTTGGACGATTGCACTCAAAATGGCGCCCTCTATCTGGGAAAACAGCCCGCGTTGAACAACAGCCGTTAGATTATGCAAGTCCAGCATCCGCATCGTAGAGGTCCAATTTGGGCCAAATTGCGCTTTCAGCGGCTTTCAGTGGGCAGTGTGGGCTAGAACGCCTTCGGATATCGGCATTATTGAGCCCAAATTGGCCATTGAAGGCCATGTTTAGCCCAAATTGGCCGCTGAAGGCCGTAATTATTCCAATTTGCCCGTTTATGGCGCTATTGAGCCCAACGTTGTTCGTTCAAGGAGCTGTTTAACCCAATATGCCCACTGAAGGCATCATGTAGCCAGCATGAGGCCAAATCAGCTTATAGTATATGTTTTTCTGCATGTCATCGCCTGTACCATAGTTTCGGCGCATAAATGATGAAATGAAGATGAAGTCCCTTCTGTCAGTACCTCAGCCTACGGCTGTCTTGTCTGTTTGTTTGTTTGTCATCGCATTGTAGGGCGCACGGTTACATGTGGGAATGTTATATTGCACCTAGAGATAGATATGAAGAATTGTGAGGCTAAGTTCGTTAACGGTGTATGTAGGTCAAAGGTCAAGGTCACAGGATTTTTTTGAAATTTGACCAATGGTGAAAGATAGGGATTTTCAGCGCTAGCAGGAGCTCCGACGGGTGACCTATGCCAGCCATCGTTCTATGCTTGCAGTTGTGGATGTATCGTACTGAGATGCGCCAGCAACGGTAAACACGGTGACATAACCTGATAACTTTTTGGTATATAGTCGAACGCGTTTAACATGGGACCCTATGGAGATAATGAAACTTCCTTCAATATGACGTACTTTCGGTTGAGCGATCTCACTTTGCTTCACCACGGTTCGAGATGGGGACGAGTACAAGAGACTCAGAGTAGGCTGACCGCAAACGCGTGTCTCAGTTTCGTTTCCATGGCAACCGAAGATTTTCCCAATGATAAAGTATACAAATTCCATCTAATTTAGAAAATTCGTCAAAAATCAGAAAAATTAACTAGACATTCGATCTTAGCGTATAATGGTAGGGAAGATATGTATCCAGATTACTATTGGCAGTAAAGCATTATTATCCTTTACATCTTAGCTGCAGAGTCCTTTCTTCATCTGCTCGTTTTCCATTTATCCGTAATGATGAAGAATAGCAATTTTCGGTAATTAGGTTAAGCTAATTGAAGATGAAGTCACTTCTGTCAGTACCTCAGCTTTTTACCATGTTGTTTAATGACGCACCCGTGTGCTGTTACTCCATGCACTGCACATTTTGACAGCGGAAACGATCGCTTGCTCTCGCCGGTTTTGTTACCGCGGAGGCACGCGAAACTCTGTGACGTCACTCTCTGTTTGGTGAACTTGGTACGCATAGTCTTTAGAATAAACATGGAAAGAAATTGACTTATAGCTGCCTATACTTCAACATGGAGCACGTGTGTTTGTTTGTCCCCAAAACTGAAGTCTCGCGGCCCGATCGCGAGAACTGTAGCCCTATTTCCGGTTTAGGTCTTTTGGGGAGCAAAAAAAAAAACGTGCTCTTAGAACGAGTGCGCATCACGCTGGTGCCTTGCTACAGCAGCGTGACGGGCACTCATTGTAGTCAACGTTTGAGTGTTGGGAACCGGCCGGCTGCGCGGTTTGTGTCTGAAGAATCGAGTGGGTGTGAAACTATTTTTTGTTTGTATTGGTCCAGGCATCCCTAACTATGAAGTGATAATATAATTAATAATAATACATTTAGCTCTCCATAATGCATGTGATCCATTCGATTAGACTGTTGGAAGCGTTGTATTTTGAGGCAAATCATCGATGTTTACTTTTCTGCGACAAACACCTCTGCTCAGTCCAAATAAGGAGCGTTATTACGTAACCATAGATACCGCGCGCTGACATGCGAGTTATGATGATTGTTACGTCATACGACATGGAAAACCCCGCGTAGCACATTAGATCATCCGACACTGAGTCACTCACAAGAGAACTGCATTCTGGTTTATCAGTTGTCTAACCGCTCATATACTAAATAAATGGTTTTAATTCTGATATACACAGAACTTCAGTGGTTAGTTGCGCATCCAATGACAGTGTGTTTCTTTTTGTGTGTGTCTTTTTTTCTTGACAGGAAACATCGGGTAAGTTCTTAATAAACATTAAGCTGTCACATGGTTGTCACATGGTTGTCAATAAGCATTTGCAGGTTCACCCAACCTACTTTTGTGATGCTCATCATCGCTTCAGCTCCATTTCATACACTTTCGGTAAATTCACAATCCGCAGTGGCTGGTGGCACTTCAGAGCTGACGGTATTCACATTGAAACTCTCGCGAGACTTGGTAATGCACGCCTTGATGAAGTGTTTTTTTTCGCCGCATATCTTGCACGTTCTCCCCACGGGTCTTTTCCCAAGTGACCTTTGCCACCACACCTGTAACAGGTCACATCCTTTGATGGTTTTCAATCCCTATTGTCTCGACCGCTGTCCCCGCTGCCCCTTCGTCCATAACCCTAACCCTAACCCTAATGAGCGTCATTGTCAAAGTCTGAAAGTTAGCCAACACATGATTACATATATACAAACTATAGCTACACCCCTTGTTTAATTACATAATTTAGACATTATAGTTTGAATATTAATAACACATATGGGGGTCTAAAAAGACGGAACATCAGCACTTTTAGACGAATAGACGAAAAACTCGACACGTGACTCCTCTTTTTATTACATCTGCCTCACTGCAATGTTACGCCCCCCCTCCTTCTCTTCATCTTTCTTTTCATTACATCTGCCTCACTGCAATTTTACGCCCCCCCCTCCCCCCTTCTCTTCATCTTCCTTTTCATTACATCTACCTCACTGCACTTTTATGTCCCCCTCCTTCTCTTCGTCTATCTTTTCATTACATCTACCTCACTGCAATGTTACGCCCCCCCCTCCTTCTCTTCATCTATCTTTTCATTACATCTACCTCACTGCAATTTTACGCCCCCCCCTCCTTCTCTTCATCTATCGTTTCATTACATCTACCTCACTGCAATTTTATGCCTCCGCCTCCTTCTCTTCATCTTTCTTTTCATTACATCTACCTCACTGCAATGTTACGCCCCCCCCTCCTTCTCTTCATCTATCTTTTCATTACATCTACCTCACTGCAATTTTACGCCCCCCCCTCCTTCTCTTCATCTATCTTTTCATTACATCTACCTCACTGCAATTTTACGCCCCCCCCTCCTTCTCTTCATCTATCGTTTCATTACATCTACCTCACTGCAATTTTATGCCTCCGCCTCCTTCTCTTCATCTTTCTTTTCATTACATCTACCTCACTGCAATGTTACGCCCCCCCCTCCTTCTCTTCATCTATCTTTTCATTACATCTACCTCACTGCAATTTTACGCCCCCCCCTCCTTCTCTTCATCTATCGTTTCATTACATCTACCTCACTGCAATTTTATGCCTCCGCCTCCTTCTCTTCATCTATCTTTTCATTACATCTACCTCACTGCACTTTTATGTCCCCCTCCTTCTCTTCGTCTATCTTTTCATTACATCTACCTCACTGCAATGTTACGCCCCCCCCTCCTTCTCTTCATCTATCTTTTCATTACATCTACCTCACTGCAATTTTACGCCCCCCCCTCCTTCTCTTCATCTATCGTTTCATTACATCTACCTCACTGCAATTTTATGCCTCCGCCTCCTTCTCTTCATCTTTCTTTTCATTACATCTACCTCACTGCAATGTTACGCCCCCCCCTCCTTCTCTTCATCTATCTTTTCATTACATCTACCTCACTGCAATTTTACGCCCCCCCCTCCTTCTCTTCATCTATCGTTTCATTACATCTACCTCACTGCAATTTTATGCCTCCGCCTCCTTCTCTTCATCTATCTTTTCATTACATCTACCTCACTGCAATGTTACGCCCCCCCCTCCTTCTCTTCATCTATCTTTTCATTACATCTACCTCACTGCAATTTTACGCCCCCCCCTCCTTCTCTTCATCTATCTTTTCATTACATCTACCTCACTGCAATTTTACGCCCCCCTCCTTCTCTTCATCTATCTTTTCATTACATCTACCTCACTGCAATTTTACGCCCCCCCCTCCTTCTCTTCATCTATCGTTTCATTACATCTACCTCACTGCAATTTTATGCCTCCGCCTCCTTCTCTTCATCTTTCTTTTCATTACATCTACCTCACTGCAATTTGACGCCTCCCCCTCCTTCTCTTCATCTATCTTTTCATTACATCTACCTCACTGCAATTTTACGCCCCCCCCTCCTTCTCTTCATCTATCTTTTCATTACATCTACCTCACTGCAATTTTACGCCCCCCCCTCCTTCTCTTCATCTATCGTTTCATTACATCTACCTCACTGCAATTTTATGCCTCCGCCTCCTTCTCTTCATCTTTCTTTTCATTACATCTACCTCACTGCAATGTTACGCCCCCCCCTCCTTCTCTTCATCTATCTTTTCATTACATCTACCTCACTGCAATTTTACGCCCCCCCCTCCTTCTCTTCATCTATCGTTTCATTACATCTACCTCACTGCAATTTTATGCCTCCGCCTCCTTCTCTTCATCTATCTTTTCATTACATCTACCTCACTGCACTTTTATGTCCCCCTCCTTCTCTTCGTCTATCTTTTCATTACATCTACCTCACTGCAATGTTACGCCCCCCCCTCCTTCTCTTCATCTATCTTTTCATTACATCTACCTCACTGCAATTTTACGCCCCCCCCTCCTTCTCTTCATCTATCGTTTCATTACATCTACCTCACTGCAATTTTATGCCTCCGCCTCCTTCTCTTCATCTTTCTTTTCATTACATCTACCTCACTGCAATGTTACGCCCCCCCCTCCTTCTCTTCATCTATCTTTTCATTACATCTACCTCACTGCAATTTTACGCCCCCCCCTCCTTCTCTTCATCTATCGTTTCATTACATCTACCTCACTGCAATTTTATGCCTCCGCCTCCTTCTCTTCATCTATCTTTTCATTACATCTACCTCACTGCAATGTTACGCCCCCCCCTCCTTCTCTTCATCTATCTTTTCATTACATCTACCTCACTGCAATTTTACGCCCCCCCCTCCTTCTCTTCATCTATCTTTTCATTACATCTACCTCACTGCAATTTTACGCCCCCCTCCTTCTCTTCATCTATCTTTTCATTACATCTACCTCACTGCAATTTTACGCCCCCCCCTCCTTCTCTTCATCTATCGTTTCATTACATCTACCTCACTGCAATTTTATGCCTCCGCCTCCTTCTCTTCATCTTTCTTTTCATTACATCTACCTCACTGCAATTTGACGCCTCCCCCTCCTTCTCTTCATCTATCTTTTCATTACATCTACCTCACTGCAATTTTACGCCCCCCTCCTTCTCTTCATCTATCTTTTCATTACATCGACCTCACTGCAATTTTACGCCCCCCCCCCTCCTTCTCTTCATCTATCGTTTCATTACATCTACCTCACTGCAATTTTATGCTTCCGCCTCCTTCTCTTCATCTTTCTTTTCATTACATCTACCTCACTGCAATTTGACGCCTCCCCCTCCTTCTCTTCATCTATCTTTTCATTACATCTACCTCACTGCAATTTTACGCCCCCCCTCCTTTTCTTCATCTATCTTTTCATTACATCTACCTCACTGCAATTTTACGCCCCCCCCTCCTTCTCTTCATCTATCTTTTCATTACATCTACCTCACTGCACTTTTATGTCCCCCTCCTTCTCTTCATCTTCCTTTTCATTACATCTAACTCACTGCAATATTACGCCCCCCCTCCTTCTCTTCATCTTTCTTTTCATTACATCTACCTCACTGCAATTTTACGCCCCCCCTCCTTCTCTTCATCTATCCCTTCATTACATCTACCTCACTGCAATGTTATGCCCCCCCTCCTTCTCTTCATCTATCTTTTCATTACATCTACCTCACTGCACTTTTATGTCCCCCTCCTTCTCTTCATCTTCCTTTTCATTACATCTGCCTCACTGCAATTTTACGCCCCCCCCCCTCCTTCTCTTCATCTATCCTTTCATTACATCTACCTCACTGCAATTTTACGCCCCCCCTCCTTCTCTTCATCTATCTTTTCATTACATCTACCTCACTGCACTTTTATGTCCCCCTCCTTCTCTTCATCTTTCTTTTCATTACATCTACCTCACTGCAATTTTACGCCCCCCCCTCCTTCTCTTCATCTATCTTTTCATTACATCTACCTCACTGCAATTTTACGCCCCCCCCCTCCTTCTCTTCATCTATCTTTTCATTACATCTACCTCACTGCAATTTTACGCCCCCCCCTCCTTCTCTTCATCTATCTTTTCATTACATCTACCTCACTGCAATTTTACGCCTCCCCCCTCCTTCTCTTCATCTATCGTTTCATTACATCTACCTCACTGCAATTTTACGCCCCCCCCTCCTTCTCTTCATCTATCTTTTCATTACATCTACCTCACTGCAATTTTACGCCTCCCCCCTCCTTCTCTTCATCTATCGTTTCATTACATCTACCTCACTGCAATTTTACGCCCCCCCCTCCTTCTCTTCATCTATCTTTTCATTACATCTACCTCACTGCACTTTTATGTCCCCCTCCTTCTCTTCATCTTCCTTTTCATTACATCTAACTCACTGCAATATTACGCCCCCCCTCCTTCTCTTCATCTTTCTTTTCATTACATCTACCTCACTGCAATTTTACGCCCCCCCCTCCTTCTCTTCATCTATCTTTTCATTACATCTACCTCACTGCAATTTTACGCCTCCCCCCTCCTTCTCTTCATCTATCGTTTCATTACATCTACCTCACTGCAATTTTACGCCCCCCCCTCCTTCTCTTCATCTATCTTTTCATTACATCTACCTCACTGCACTTTTATGTCCCCCTCCTTCTCTTCATCTTCCTTTTCATTACATCTAACTCACTGCAATATTACGCCCCCCCTCCTTCTCTTCATCTTTCTTTTCATTACATCTACCTCACTGCAATTTTACGCCCCCCCCTCCTTCTCTTCATCTATCCCTTCATTACATCTACCTCACTGCAATGTTATGCCCCCCCTCCTTCTCTTCATCTATCTTTTCATTACATCTACCTCACTGCACTTTTATGTCCCCCTCCTTCTCTTCATCTTCCTTTTCATTACATCTGCCTCACTGCAATTTTACGCCCCCCCCCCTCCTTCTCTTCATCTATCCTTTCATTACATCTACCTCACTGCAATTTTACGCCCCCCCTCCTTCTCTTCATCTATCTTTTCATTACATCTACCTCACTGCACTTTTATGTCCCCCTCCTTCTCTTCATCTTTCTTTTCATTACATCTACCTCACTGCAATTTTACGCCCCCCCCTCCTTCTCTTCATCTATCTTTTCATTACATCTACCTCACTGCAATTTTACGCCCCCCCCTCCTTCTCTTCATCTATCTTTTCATTACATCTACCTCACTGCAATTTTACGCCTCCCCCCTCCTTCTCTTCATCTATCGTTTCATTACATCTACCTCACTGCAATTTTACGCCCCCCCCTCCTTCTCTTCATCTATCTTTTCATTACATCTACCTCACTGCAATTTTACGCCTCCCCCCTCCTTCTCTTCATCTATCGTTTCATTACATCTACCTCACTGCAATTTTACGCCCCCCCCTCCTTCTCTTCATCTATCTTTTCATTACATCTACCTCACTGCAATTTTACGCCCCCCCCTCCTTCTCTTCATCTTTCTTTTCATTACATCTACCTCACTGCAATTTTACGCCCCCCCCTCCTTCTCTTCATCTATCTTTTCATTACATCTACCTCACTGCAATTTTACGCCTCCCCCCTCCTTCTCTTCATCTATCGTTTCATTACATCTACCTCACTGCAATTTTATGCCTCCCCCCTCCTTCTCTTCATATATCTTTTCATTACATCTGCCTCACTGCAATTTTACGCCCCCCCCCCCTCCTTCTCTTCATCTATCCTTTCATTACATCTACCTCACTGCAATTTTACGCCCCCCCCTCCTTCTCTTCATCTATCTTTTAATTACATCTACCTCACTGCACTTTTATGTCCCCCTCCTTCTCTTCATCTTTCTTTTCATTACATCTACCTCACTGCAATTTGACGCCCCCCCCTCCTTCTCTTCATCTATCCCTTCATTACATCTACCTCACTGCAATTTTACGCCCCCCCCCTCCTTCTCTTCATCTATCTTTTCATTACATCTACCTCACTGCAATTTTACGCCTCCCCCCTCTTTCTCTTCATCTATCTTTTCATTACATCTACCTCACTGCAATTTTACGCCTCCCCCCTCCTTCTCTTCATCTATCTTTTCATTACATCTACCTCACTGCAATTTTACGCCCCCCCCTCCTTCTCTTCATCTTTCTTTTCATTACATCTACCTCACTGCAATTTTACGCCCCCCCCCTCCTACTCTTCATCTTTCTTTTCATTACATCTAACTCACTGCAATTTTACGCCCCCCCCTCCTTCTCTTCATCTATCTTTTCATTACATCTACCTCACTGCAATTTTACGCCCCCCCCCTCCTTCTCTTCATCTATCCCTTCATTACATCTACCTCACTGCAATTTTACGCCTCCCCCCTCCTTCTCTTCATCTATCTTTTCATTACATCTACCTCACTGCAATTTTACGCCCCCCCTCCTTCTCTTCATCTTTCTTTTCATTACATCTACCTCACTGCAATTTTACGCCCCCCCCCTCCTACTCTTCATCTTTCTTTTCATTACATCTAACTCACTGCAATTTTACGCCCCCCCCTCCTTCTCTTCATCTATCTTTTCATTACATCTACCTCACTGCAATTTTACGCCTCCCCCCTCTTTCTCTTCATCTATCTTTTCATTACATCTACCTCACTGCAATTTTACGCCCCCCCTCCTTCTCTTCATCTATCGTTTCATTACATCTACCTCACTGCAATTTTATGCCTCCCCCCTCTTTCTCTTCATCTATCTTTTCATTACATCTACCTCACTGCAATTTGACGCCCCCCCCTCCTTCTCTTCATCTATCCCTTCATTACATCTACCTCACTGCAATTTTACGCCCCCCCTCCTTCTCTTCATCTATCGTTTCATTGCATCTACCTCACTGCAATTTTATGCCTCCCCCCTCTTTCTCTTCATCTATCTTTTCATTACATCTACCTCACTGCAATTTGACGCCCCCCTCTCCTTCTCTTCATCTATCCCTTCATTACATCTACCTCACTGCAATTTTACGCCCCCCCCCTCCTACTCTTCATCTTTCTTTTCATTACATCTAACTCACTGCAATTTTACGCCCCCCCCCTCCTTCTCTTCATCTATCTTTTCATTACATCTACCTCACTGCAATTTTACGCCCCCCCCCTCCTTCTCTTCATCTTTCTTTTCATTACATCTACCTCACTGCAATTTTACGCCCCCCTCCTTCTCTTCATCTTTCTTTTCATTACATCTACCTCACTGCAATTTTACGCCCCCCCCTCCCCCCTCCCCTTCATCTTCCTTTTCATTACATCTAACTCACTGCAATAGTACGCCCCCCCCCTCCCCCCTCCCCTTCATCTTCCTTTTCATTACATCTAACTCACTGCAATAGTACGCCCCCCCTCCCCCCTTCTCTTTATCTTCCTTTTCATTACATCTAACTCACTGCAATTTTACGCCCCCCCCTCCCTCCTTCTCTTCATCACATCTACCTCACTGCAATTTTACGCCTCCCTCCTTTTCTTCATCTATATTTTCATTACATCTACCTCACTGCAATGTTACGCCCCCCCCTCCTTCTCTTCATCTATATTTTCATTACATCTACCTCACTGCACTTTTACGCCCCCCCCTCCCCCCTCCACTTCATCTTCCTTTTCATTACATCTAACTCACTGCAATAGTACGCCCCCCTCCCCCCTTCTCTTCATCTTCCTTTTCATTACATCTAACTCACTGCAATTTTACGCCCCCCCCCTCCCTCCTTCTCTTCATCACATCTACCTCACTGCAATTTTACGCCCCCCTCCTTTTCTTCATCTATATTTTCATTACATCTACCTCACTGCAATGTTACGCCCCCCCCCTCCTTCTCTTCATCTTTCTTTTCATTACATCTACCTCACTGCAATTTTACGCCCCCCCCCCCCCTCCCCCCTCCCCTTCATCTTCCTTTTCATTACATCTAACTCACTGCAATAGTACGCCCCCCCCCTCCCCCCTCCCCTTCATCTTCCTTTTCATTACATCTAACTCACTGCAATAGTACGCCCCCCCTCCCCCCTTCTCTTCATCTTCCTTTTCATTACATCTAACTCACTGCAATTTTACGCCCCCCCCCTCCCTCCTTCTCTTCATCACATCTACCTCACTGCAATTTTATGCCCCACCCCCTCCTTCTCTTCATCTTTCTTTTCATTACATCTACCTCACTGCAATTTTATGCCCCACCCCCTCCTACTCTTCATCTTTCTTTTCATTACATCTAACTCACTGCAATGTTATGGACAATCTCCTTTTCACTGCATCTACCTCACTGCAATCTTGTAGCCCCCTCTTTTTCTTTTCATTACATCAACCTCACTATAATGTTATGGGCCTCATCCCAGTCAACCAGTCAGTCAGACAGTGAACGCGTATTGAACACGTGTGGAAGCAGTTCATCCATGGAAGAAGAGTAAAACAAACGATGTCAAAATTAATCCCGTCCACCGTTTTTTGTGGTAGCAGTAACCTTTATTGTACTTGACAGGTCATGGACCCTTGGGTCATAACAAATAGACACAAATACACGCACTAAGAACACATACGCAGTTGTCAATATTAAGCTATAGAGATTTTAAGCTAACAAGATTCAAAGATACTTATATTATGCTACAGTTACCACTACATTAGCGGTTGATTATACTCAAACAAAGGAACAACCCATATGGTTGTTGATTCTGTACGTCATGTACAATGGGCTGAAGGAGCCGTTTAGTACCTTATACACTACAACTACAACTATATTTCAAAAAATATTTGCCTCCACAAACTGTACAGAACTGTCCTTCACACTTCAACATATTACAATATACAAGACTATGTTATATATCATAAACTCATGGTTTTAATTATATAAACAATGCAAGATAACTATTCAACGCAGACGAATTAGATAATTCCGACAAAAATTATTAGCAAGCAATACTTATGTTATTATATATGTCCACTGAACTCCAATATGTCCCAGAGTGGGCTAAAAAAAGAAATACAAAAAAACGAGACGGTTCCTTTACGGCTTCATGCATTTTTGGGATATCGATTTGTGACATCACATCAGTTATGACGTTACATCGGTTATGACGTTACATCGGTTATGACATCACATCAGGTATGACGTTACATCCGTTATGACGTTACATCAGTTATGACGTTACATCGGTTATGACGTTACATCAGTTATGACATCACATCAGTTATGACATCACATCGCTTTATGACGTCGCGTTGGTTGCCTTGAGCATTATAGTCGAATGTTAAACCAGAGATCATGTACTATACGTTCTGGTTTAGCGTTAGATGAGACATCTCATTCTTGACCTCTGGCCTTCAGGGTCACCATGATTGCCTTCTGGGGAGTGAGTACAAAGCCGACCTGCAGTTTCAGCTCCCTCTGTAGTGTGAGCAAGTGAGTGTCAATGTAAAAACAATCAAGAAATCGTTAATAGCGTTACTTGCAAGCGAACCTTAAATACCTAATATCTGTAGCTACATATTTCGGTCAAATTCAATCAAATAAAAGAATATTTCGGTCAATTTCAACCAAATAAAAGAACGCGTGTCCAACTGTGTCTTTATACATACCTGTGTCTGGTCGGAAGCGTGGAACTCAAATTTCCGAAGCACGTGGCAGATGCCCATCTTGACCTCCAGGAGCGCCAGTCTCATGCCGATGCAGTTCCGGGGTCCATGTCCGAAAGGCACGTATGTGTAAGGGTCTCGCTTAGCCTTCTCTTCAGGATCAAATCTTTGAAATATACATAAACATACGTTTTAAATAGTAAACATACATATCACGTAAATCATGCACTGTTATTTCTTTCTTTAAGGTCTAGGTCGGTTGTTTACCAATAAGGGAGGTGATATATATATATATATATATATATATATATATATATGGAATGCCTGACAAGCATGATATTACCTCACTGCCGAGATTGACGGAGGCAGGCTACAACATGCTAAGCGTTTTTTAAGGGTTTCAATATATCAGAGTGAAACAAATAATACACCACGCAGGCATTAGGCTGAATGTATACATTTACTTAAAGGCGGATGAACGATTTTGAGGTGGCATAAGCTGCGGGGCGCGTGAACGGGTCAAATCGTCAACGACAATCGGGCGGGTCGGCCCGCAACGAAATAGGGGGATCCACAAGAAAAAGGGAACAGGAAATTCCGTATCTAAAAGGATAAATGGACTACACTAAACTAAAACGGACTTTCAATCTCAACGATTGGGTGGCTAACCTCTTAGAACCCAAGGAGCATTGTGGACATACATATATTTTTTTAATTTTCATGTCTTTCCGCGATTTAAGCATGTCACGGTAAAAAGGGGCGACGCGTCTGAAAGGCACACTATGTTGGCTATGTCTTAACATTAAAAGATATATACCGATAAAATGGTCTGCTTTTGGAGTTGTGCATAAACTCGTAGCAAAAAGCACGCGCTGGCATTGTGTTTTCCGTTTTATGTAAGGCAAATGTTTTCCGCGGTACCGTAGATCGCTAATATAAGATGTCTTTAGCCACCTGGTATTTTTCCCCACTCCACAAAAAATCAAGCATCGCTGTTTCAAATTCTTTAATTATTCGGGACCAGAAATGCCCGAAACTCCCTTTCGCTATGCTTCGGCTTCTCTAACATGGATCCCCATATTATATACCTTTCAAATTTATACAAACGCTCACTATAGTGGCTCTCCCGGAAAGTAAAAGTTGAGGACAGAGAATTCCCCACCTGGTGTGTTTTAACAGCACTTTACATCTACATTGTCTTACTGAATGATTTGGGAATAAACACAAATACAAAAAGCTCTTTGACCCACACCGGATCCGCCAATAGGTTTTATACACACGTTCAACTAACTGGCTGAAAATCTGTATGAACCAAAATATGTCCTCACCTGTTTGGGTCGAATGTTTCCGGATTGGGCCAGAACTTTGGGTTTCGGTGAATCGCGTAAATTGGCATTGTAACATTTGTTCCCTTTCTGATGCAAATGCCATTGATGACAATGTCCTCATTGCACAATCTAGCCAACCTGAAAGGTTCAATAACAATAATAGGTTCATTTTATATATCAGATGTATTCTAATAGTTTATCTGCTAGCGTATACGTACGAGTTATTTCCAATTGTATATTCGAGCGTACAAAAAAAGGTAATCTCTCTAGATGCCCGTCTGTCTGTGATTGTATTGTGATTGTATTCTCTTCGTTATAGTGGCATATATTAAGAGTTGTAGTTGTCCTTTTAGTTGTCCTTTCTGTGATTGTATTCTCTTCGTTATAGTGGCATACATAGAGAGTTGTAGTTGTTCTTTTAGTTGTCCTTTCTGTGATTGTATTCTCTTCGTTATAGTGGCATACATGAAGAGTTGTAGTTGTCCTTTCAGTTGTCCCTTTCTGTGATTGTGTTCTCTTCGTTATAGTGGCATACATTAAGAGTTGTAGTTGTTCTTTTAGTTGTCCTTTTCTGTGATGTTATGCACTTCGTTATAGTGGCATACATAGAGAGTTGTAGTTGTCCTTTTAGTTGTCCTTTCTGTGATTGTATTCTCTTCGTTATAGTGGCATACATGAAGAGTTGTAGTTGTCCTTTTAGTTGTCTTTTCTGTGATTGTATTCTCTTCGTTATAGTGGCATACATGACGAGTTGTAGTTGTCCTTTCAGTTGTCCCTTTCTGTGATTGTGTTCTCTTCGTTATAGTGGCATACATGAAGAGTTGTAGTTGTCCTTTCAGTTGTCCTTTTCTGTGATTGTATTCTCTTCGTTATAGTGACATACATGAAGAGTTGTAGTTGTCCTTTCAGTTGTCCCTTTCTGTGATTGTACCCTCTTCGTTATAGTGGCATACATTAAGAGTTGTAGTTGTCCTTTTAGTTGTCCTTTCTGTGATTGTACCCTCTTCGTTATAGTGGCATACATGAAGGGTTGTAGTTGTCCTTTTAGTTGTCCTTTCTGTGATTGTACCCTCTTCGTTATAGTGGCATACATAGAGAGTTGTAGTTGTCCTTTTAGTTGTCCTTTCTGTGATTGTACCCTCTTCGTTATAGTGGCACACATGAAGAGTTGTAGTTGTCCTTTCAGTTGTCCCTTTCTTTGATTGTACCCTCTTCGTTATAGTGGCATACATGAAGAGTTGTAGTTGTCCTTTTATTTGTCCTTTCTGTGATTGTACCCTCTTCGTTATAGTGGCATACATAGAGAGTTGTAGTTGTCCTTTTAGTTGTCCTTTCTGTGATTGTACCCTCTTCGTTATAGTGGCATACATGAAGAGTTGTAGTTGTCCTTTTAGTTGTCCCTTTCTGTGATTGTACCCTCTTCGTTATAAAGGCATGCATGAAGAGTTGTAATTGTCCTTTTAGTTGTCTCTTTCTGTGATTGTACCCTCTTCGTTATAATGGCATGCATGAAGAGTTGTAGTTGTCCTTTCAGTTGTCCCTTTCTTTGATTGTACCCTCTTTGTTATAGTGGCATGCATGAAGAGTTGTAGTTGTCCTTTTAGTTGTCCCTTTCTGTGATTGTACCCTCTTCGTTATAGTGGCATACATAGAGAGTTGTAGTTGTCCTTTTAGTTGTCCTTTCTGTGATTGTACCCTCTTCGTTATAGTGGCATACATTAAGAGTTGTAGTTGTCCTTTTAGTTGTCCCTTTCTGTGATTGTACCCTCTTCGTTATAATGGCATGCATGAAGAGTTGTAGTTGTCCTTTTAGTTGTCCCTTTCTGTGATTGTACCCTCTTCGTTATAGTGGCATGCATGAAGAGTTGTAGTTGTCCTTTTAGTTGTCCCTTTCTGTGATTGTACCCTCTTCGTTATAGTGGCATACATAGAGAGTTGTAGTTGTCCTTTCAGTTGTCCCTTTCTGTGATTGTATTCTCTTCGTTATAATGGCATACATTAAGAGTTGTAGTTGTCCTTTTAGTTGTCCCTTTCTGTGATTGTACCCTCTTCGTTATAATGGCATGCATGAAGAGTTGTATTTGTCCTTTTAGTTGTCCCTTTCCGTGATTGTATTCTCTTCGTTATAATGGCATGCATGAAGGGTTGTAGTTGTCCTTTTAGTTGTCCCTTTCTGTGATTGTACCCTCTTCGTTATAATGGCATACATGAAGAGTTGTAGTTGTCCTTTTAGTTGTCCTTTCTGTGATTGTACCCTCGTAGTTTTATCTTGAGGAACAGACGACACCCCAACAGTAGAAAACACCGCCGAGTAACAAAATTACATCTCATCAGTACACCCACACACGGTTACTAACTCACATGATATATTATTACCTAGCGCACATCGATTTACCTATATTTAGTTAGATTTTGTATTGGTATTACCATGTAGAGTAAGAAATTGCCCGGCCGGCCTACTGTCGGTCGTTTACCTTGTAGCCGGGTTATAGAGTCGAAGTGTTTCCGAGATGAACTTGTCCAGGTAGGGCATGGCGGCCACTTCTTCGTATGTCAAGTCGTCGTCTTTCTATAATGACAATGAAAATAATCACCACAGGAATTCGGGAAAATAGTATTGTAATTGCTACCATAAACGCAAGTCTTGCGTGATACTCACTCCTGCCAGGTGGTATCGTTAAGAGAATCAGTTCGTCATGGAATACCATTTTGTGACGTCATACATCTTCTTGCGCGCTCAAATCCTGATCCTCCCCACACTGACTGACCTTGGCCGACCAAAGAGCGTCAATTTCTTCAATCACGGACTTCTGGCAATCCGGGTTTAACGCCAAGCAATACGCTACGTAGGAAAGCGCTGTTGACGTAGTCTCGTAGCCGGCTACGAAGAAGAGCATGGCTTGGGCGTAGACCTCTTCTGTCGTCAATCCTGGCGCGGTAAAGGACAAAAAAGCAGTATTGCATTGTTCTGGGAAATCGTTTATTTTTCTAATCTCTGCTGGCTAAGTACCGTCCCAGTTCAACGGTTCGCCGCACTTTCCAAATGCCTTGAAGTTGTTTACATAACCCGCTAATTAACAAAGATACTATACTGCACTGAAAGATCAGTATTCATATTAAACTAAATGGTCACATTTCCTTCAAATGAAATGGTAACCATGGCCACAAAACTTTTTGCTTTACAGATGATCCCTAATTGTAAGGGATGTGTACTACGTCACAGGCTCCAGGGAATGAAACTTGGTCAAAGTCAAACATTAATTAGGCCATAAAATGCTACAATTTTAGGCCCTGACATTGCTTCGACGGGAAGCAATATTCGATAGATGTAAACAGTTGGTGACACACCAAACAACACAAAATAATATGTGTTTATCCAATTATAAGCCGGAGATGCGCATAATAAAAGGGAAGATTTTGTACGTATTTTCATAACTTTTAAGTCAAATTGGAAGAGCGAGGAAAGTGACAAATAAACACAAATCACCCATCAACACAAAGCAATTCGACAACGTTGTCAAGGCGCAGCATCTAAGTATACATTCAGTATGGTGACATCACCGAGTAATTTTCAAATAGCGGTCATCATAGCAATGCTCTCAGATGGAAGCGGTTCGGACACCAGATTGTTACTTTGGTGAATGCGTTTTTTAGTGATTTCATAAAAAAAATCTCTAACCTGTTATTGAAAAACGTTTTTATTTGTTCCACGATAAACAGACTTTAACGTAAACGTGGCCCAACAATATATTACCCGCAGCGTGGTGTAATCAGGCCTGATGCATTATCCCATCGACGGATGCTCCTCATACATTTCATGTACCGATTGTCAATATGATATACAACTGGCCAATGATCTCACCCTTCTTGCTGTACCAGACCCCGCCACCGTAAACGGCGTCGGGGTTCCCACTGTGATCTGCGCCCTCAGCCAGATCTGGGACCTGCAGCTTCTTCATGGAGTGAAGAAAGTCCCGGTGCTTCAAAGGTAAGGACAGGGAGATGTAACTGTGCAGGAGGGTCAGTATCGCTAACAAAGGTAAGGCCAGGGAGATGCAACTGTACAGGAGGGTCAGTATCGCTAACAAAGGTAAGGACAGGGAGAGGCAACTGTACAGGAGGATCAGTATCGCTAACAAAGGTAAGGCCAGGGAGAGGCAACTGTACAGGAAGATCAGTATCGCTAACAAAAGTAAGGACAGGGAGAGGCAACTGTACAGGAGGATCAGTATCGCTAACAAAGGTAAGGACAGGGAGATGCAACTGTACAGGAGGATCAGTATCGCTAACAAAGGTAAGGACAGGGAGAGGCAACTGTACAGGAGGGTCAGTATCGCTAACAAAGGTAAGGACAGGGAGAGGCAACTGTACAGGAGGATCAGTATCGCTAACAAAGGTAAGGACAGGGAGATGCAACTGCACAGGAGGGTCAGTATCGCTAACAAAGGTAAGGACAGGGAGAGGCAACTGTACAGGAGGATCAGTATCGCTAACAAAGGTAAGGACAGGGAGATGCAACTGTACAGGAGGGTCAGTATCGCTAACAAAGGTAAGGACAGGGAGAGGCAACTGTACAGGAGGATCAGTATCGCTAACAAAGGTAAGGACAGGGAGAGGCAACTGTACAGGAGGATCAGTATCGCTAACAAAGGTAAGGCCAGGGAGAGGCAACTGTACAGGAGGGTCAGTATCGCTAACAAAGGTAAGGACAGGGAGATGCAACTGTACAGGAGGGTCAGTATCGCTAACAAAGGTAAGGACAGGGAGATGCAACTGTACAGGAGGATCAGTATCGCTAACAAAGAAAAACCGACCGAATCTTCCTGAACGCTGGAGTAAGAAAGCCATATGCTCAGTTTGTTATGCAAATTTACATCTCAAACACCTCACCAAGTGAACGTAATTGCGGAATTTCACTTAGTTCAAATCATGCTCGAATTTGTATAACACCTATAACTGTATAACACGAGCCATTTAAGTCACACATGCCTTGAGAGCAGACGTTATACTCGTTACGCTTTGGTCATTTCATCACCAGATGGCTTCATGGTTCCATACGGTTTATAGGAAACTCGATCGGCACCCAAAAGAAAATTCTGATTATCCCCCAGCAGTTAGTCTCAGACAGCGTTAATGAAGAAGTTCTTACCGAGTCATCTTCCTGCCTGAGCTGCAGCGATTTCTGCATAATATCACTGAAGAAAGATACCACGCTTTTGGGAGCGATGTCTTGGCCAAATAGTTTGAACAGTTTCCCTATTGCCGGAAAGAATGCTGAAAATAAAATAGTAGCAACTGATCAATGCAACGCTCCACGTTATGAGTGGGAAATGTCTTAGTTCATAATGCAACGCTCCACGTTATTTGAGTGGAAAATGTCTTAGTGCATAAAGCAACGCTCGACGTTATGTGACTGAGAAATGTCTTAGTACACAATGCAAGTTTTCTTTGTAGTTCGTACCCACATAAACTTATTTAGTTGGTTAGCATCCGTCCGTCTGCGTACTTAAGACGATGGATTTTTGTTGTATATATGAGGTGTTATGGTATAATTTCATTGAACGCTACATAAACAAGGAAAGTCATCCTGGCGGCTGTTATGGGTGACGAAATTTCTTCATGACCCAAGGCTGTCTAGTAATCCTTAGAGGCCGTCTTTCGGCACATTTTGAGCCAAACGCGGACTTTTTACGTGGCTTTTCAAGGTGCGATCTATTGACGGTAAGGGCACCTTTAGCCGGCAGAGAGGGGGGTGCGCCAGTGTAGCGCATCCCATCCGGCTTGTGCGTGCGTTTTGGCTGGGAGAGAAGAGGTCGAGGTGGGGGGCGGGGGGCGGGGTGGGGGGGAGGGGGGGGGCTGCGATAGCAGAACGAGAACGCCGTATATTTCACCATTGCAACGACCCTTGAGTAGATTTACGCAAGTGTGCTAACACGGCGATGTTTAAACAGATTTTACTATTACGGACAATGCAATTCCACATTATTGTATACAATTTGGACGTCTCTACGCTGAAGATTGATGGCACCTTGAGTAAATGTTAAAATTGTTAGCAGTCGTTATGTCATAATCGATCATCCCATTTTACCAAAATTTACGTCACCCATCTACTAACTTAGCCTGACGATGGCCATTTGTATTCTTTTGGTAAATTTGGCAGTTGATAGCCAAAGGCATTCGACAGATAATGCGTGACATAAACACACGGACAGACAAACCAAACACACCGACATAAGACGAAAATCGTCGATTTCCGTCTTAACATGTGCCATAATGACGATTTTCGTCAGAATGAGAGACTAAGGTATCCATTAACGCACCCACCCACTAAGGTGAGATTAAAGGAGATCGAATTCATGAACCGGCGGGCGTTGGCTACGAAGGGGTTGCCAGGATTTCTCTGAGAGTCCAGATCCAGACCAAAAGCTGTCCCGGCGATAACATCCATCGTGAAGTTGCCGAAATACCTACGTAAAACATAATGCAAGGTTTATTTGTTCAATTATAAAACTTCATTACATTATACATTTATCCTCGTGTGCCAGCAAATTTGTTTATGAGCTATAATATAGTATGCAGCGTTCATTAGTGCATTGGCCCGGGCAATAACAATATGGCTGTGTCACCAATACAAATGTGAAGCCACATAGTTTGACCATTTTTCCTTAGCATAGATATTTATATATATATATTGCTTACTTCTTAGGTTCTATATTTTCTTTCCCAGATTCCGCGGTGATTTTGCTCAGATGTTGCACAAGCGTTTGCGCGCTCTTGTTGATGTGACCAGTCATCTGGTGGAGATACAAAGTTACATTTAGATAATGTAATCGTTCTAGAGCTCACCTTACTTAACTTCCTCTCCTGGCAGTCCCATCTTCTCCTTGCCCTCACTTAGCAATTCCATTCTCTCCGTATGCTTCCTTGCCACTCCCATGTCCTCCGTATCCTCTCCTGACACTCTCAACCTCTCATTGTCCTCTCCTGGCGCTCTAATTCCCTCCGTATTCTCTCCTGACACTCTCATTCATTCATTATCCTATCCTGGCGCTCTCATTCATTCATTATTCACTCCTGGCGCTCTCCTTCATTCCGCATCCTCTCCTGACACTCTCATTCTCTCCGTATCCTCTCCTGGCGCTATCATTCATTCCTTATCCTCTCCTGACACTCTCATTCATTCAGTATCCTCTCCTGACACTCTCATTCATTCCTTATCCTCTCCTGACACTCGCATTCATTCCGTATCCTCTCCTGACACTCTCATTCATTTATTATCCTCTTCTGACACTCGCATTCATTCATTATCGTCTCCTGACACTCTCATTCATTCATTATCCTCTCCTGACACTCTCATTCATTCATTATCCTCTCCTGACACTCTCATTCATTCCTTATCCTCTCCTGACACTCTCATTCATTCATTATCCTCTCCTGACACTCGCATTCATTCCGTATCCTCTCCTGACACTCTCATTCATTCCTTATCCTCTCCTGACACTCGCATTCATTCATTATCCTCTCCTGACACTCTCATTCATTCCTTACCCTCTCCTGACACTCTCATTCATTCCTCATCCTCTCCTGACACTCTCATTCATTCATTATCCTCTCCTGACACTCTCATCCATTCCTTATCCTCTCCTGACACTCTCATTCATTCATTATTCACCTTACTTAACTTCCTCTCCTGGCAGTCCCATCCTCTCCTTACCCTCACTTAGCAATTCCATTCTCTCCGTATGCTTCCTTGCCACTCCCATGTCCTCCGTATCCTCTCCTGACACTCTCAACCTCTCATTGTCCTCTCCTGGCGCTCTCATTCATTCATTATTCACTCCTGGCGCTCTCATTCATTCATTATCCACTCCTGGCGCTCTCATCCTCTCATTATCCTCTCCTGGCGCTCTCCTTCATTCCTTATCCTCTCCTGGCGCTCTCATTCATTCCGTATCCTCTCCTGACACTCTCATTCATTCATTATCCTCTCCTGACACTCCCATTCATTCATTATCCTCTCCTGACACTCTCATTCATTCATTATCCTCTCCTGACACTCTCATTCATTCCTTATCCTCTCCTGACACTCTCATTCATTCATTATCCTCTCCTGACACTCCCATTCATTCATTATCCTCTCCTGACACTCTCATTCATTCATTATCCTCTCCTGACACTCTCATTCATTCATTATCCTCTCCTGACACTCCCATTCATTCATTATCCTCTCCTGACACTCTCATTCATTCATTATCCTCTCCTGACACTCTCATTCATTCATTATCCTCTCCTGACACTCTCATTCATTCATTATCCTCTCCTGACACTCCCATTCATTCATTATCCTCTCCTGACACTCTCATTCATTCATTATCCTCTCCTGACACTCTCATTCATTCATTATCCTCTCCTGACACTCTCATTCATTCATTATCCTCTCCTGACACTCTCATTCATTCGTTATCCTCTCCTGACACTCGCATTCATTCCGTATCCTCTCCTGACACTCTCATTCATTCCTTATCCTCTCCTGACACTCGCATTCATTCATTATCCTCTCCTGACACTCTCATTCATTCCTTACCCTCTCCTGACACTCTCATTCATTCCTTATCCTCTCCTGACACTCTCATTCATTCATTATCCTCCCCTGACACTCTCATCCATTCCTTATCCTCTCCTGACACTCTCATTCATTCATTATTCACCTTACTTAACTTCCTCTCCTGGCAGTCCCATCCTCTCCTTACCCTCACTTAGCAATTCCATTCTCTCCGTATGCTTGCTTGCCACTCCCATGACCTCCGTATCCTCTCCTGACACTCTCAACCTCTCATTGTCCTCTCCTGGCGCTCTCATTCATTCATTATTCACTCCTGGCGCTCTCATTCATTCATTATCCACTCCTGGCGCTCTCATCCTCTCATTATCCTCTCCTGGCGCTCTCATTCATTCCTTATTCTCTCCTGGCGCTCTCATTCATTCCTTATCCTCTCCTGACACTCTCATTCATTCATTATCCTATCCTGGCGCTCTCATTCATTCCTTATCCTCTTCTGGCGCTCTCATTCATTCATTATCCTATCCTGAGGCTTTTATTCATTCCTTATCCTCTCCTGACACTCTCATTCATTCATTATCCTATCCTGGCGCTCTCATTCATTCCTTATCCTCTTCTGGCGCTCTCATTCATTCATTATCCTATCCTGAGGCTTTTATTCATTCCTTATCCTCTCCTGACACTCTCATTCATTCATTATCCTATCCTGGCGCTCTCATTCATTCCTTATCCTCTCCTGACACTCTCATTCATTCATTATCCTCTCCTGGCGCTCTCATTCATTCATTATCCTCTCCTGGCGCTCTCATTCATTCCTTACCCTCTCCTGACACTCTCCTTCATTCATTATCCTCTCCTGACACTCTCATTCATTCATTATCCTATCCTGGCGTTTTCATTCCTTTCTTGTCCTCTCAAGGCACCTTAATTCCTCTCCTCCCTAGAAAGAGTCACAGGCGCATGCCAACCGACCATACAGCAGGAAATTTTATAGTACTTCCATACTTCCTATATGGATATTTGAACCACTAGAAATTTAGATCTTTCTATTGTTCTTGGAAATGCAATGCAGTTTTAGCAATGCCGTAGCAAAGAGATTAAAGTCGACATTTGTCCTTCTCATGACTTCATGTTTCATCCGTGACTGGACACAAAATTAACCCATATGACATTGTATTTACAGAGAACACTCAATTAAATACACCCCCAGAATATACACCGGGCGTTCTATTTGTGACGCGTATTCTTTCGATCAGATACGCACATAGCTCCGAGCCCCTTTTTTCACAATATTTCCTACAGATCTGTTTTTTTTCATATCCTCAACATCCCTAACTTCCAGGGTAACCTTGAATGAAGTCCATCAGCAAACAAAATCCCGCAGCCGTTTCTGCCGCCATGTTGGTTGATGACAAATTGAATGACTATATTTTGACGGCCATTTTGGAAGCTATGTTTGAAACCGTGGCACCTCACATTTCAGGATACCGACTTTTGATCTTTCAGACGCCATCTTTTTTCTTCTAAATCCACGCATATGTATAAATAGTAATATACTCTAAACTGTTCGAACCAATAACTTGTTGAATAAAAAAAGTCCATTTTAGATGTTTAGTGCACTTGTAAGTGCAAAAACCCACTTGTCTTAGCTTTCCGGATGTGAAGACTGGCGTGATGTGGTGTCGCACGTGCCTCCAGTGGTCACCGCTCAGACGCACCAGGATCATACGTATCACGTAACTTCTGATGCTCTGTCACGGAGGAAAACAGGAAACATAAATAAATAAATCTATATATCGCAGATCATAGGCGTGTCCAGGGGGGGGGGCACACGGGGCATGTGCCCCCCTTTTAGACCCTAAAGCATATAGGTCCCCCCCCCCTTCAAGGATTTCTGTACACGCCCTTGCAAAAACGAAGCGTCATTTACAATATTAACGCTCATATTGTTTATTGATATTGGTCATAAGGGTATAACAATACCTGAAATGTGACTTGGTCTCTGTCAAAATAATATTGAACTATGTTCATACAACCTGCATGGTAATTCAAAGTAAGGAACTTATTAATTACAGATATATCGCTGAAGTCCAAACGGTCAACGAAATGCGAGTGACTTTTGATCATGATCTCTTTGATCATCGCCGGATCCGTTACTTCAAGGGCCGGCGTCCTGCCTGAGAAGACTCTATGCCGATGAAATAAATATCGGATTTAATCATTCGCTATTATGCAACTTTGACAGACTGAATACAGACTGTAATCACTCGTTTTTGGACTAAAGCAAATCTGTTCTGCAAGTAGATATATATTTTTCTTCATCACACTTGTACTATCCACAGAGGTGAACAGTCACATGTTTTGTATGTCGTTGCAAACTTCTATAAAGAGATAACGCTTGCACACAAGAAATAATAACATCATCATAAATACTTAATATTAGGATATCCCATAACACAAAATGTCTACGAAATGACTCGAATGTTTACACAAATGGAACAAAATATTATTAGGATATGAAACAATATGCCTGTATTCAGGATAGAGAATACATTGTCTGATGCCATGCAAAGATTACAATTAACTCACCCAACCACTGATCCATACTTCTCCATGAGATACTTGGAATAAGTATGTGGATTCTAAAACAAATAAAACGACAAAAAAGCTATATGGCAAAAGAGGGGCATGGTTGGCAATCTTTGCATCACAGATATATTTTATTACCAAACTATGTTACGCATTTTCAACTAATCATTGTATTCAAGAAAGATAATAAATATAAAGTGAAAATATAAAACCGTGCAAAACAGTTTCGCTTCACTCAAAATGCTTCGAAGCGCAAGTTACAGTGTAAGGTACTCGGGGACTCTGGCTTTGAAATCGTGAACTGTAAAGGAAGAAGTAGGTCTTGCTTATGAAAATGAATGAGGTTAAATGAGGGTCCCAACGTTTAACATGAAGTAGAAGGGGACAAACTAACATACCGTCAAGAAGAACGGCAAGACGGTGCCCACGAAGGGCCACGGTCTCGGCCCGGGAATACCCACATCTCTCCATGTATTAAAGGTGGAGGTTCCATACCTGAAAGGGGCGAGATGACGATTATCGATCATAGTCAAGTTAAGAAGACAAGGAGCAAGATATTCATTCACACGGTCGGGAGACTGAGAAGTAAAATTTAAGTGAATACAAATAATTACGAAAATGCGGATACAAACGTTGAGATGTCAGTACAAAGTGGGGTCATATTATATATTTATATATAATTATATAATCATATTAAATCGACATATGTAGCATTTCGGGATTGAACAATCACGCGTGTAGCTATTGCTGCTAATCACGAAATAAGATACTGTGATTAATAAATATGATAAACTCGCGTCATACATGCCGTCATACCTAGTTACCGAGACTTCGTACCTCCGGCGCGAGACTTCGGCCCGCCTAGGTAGCCATTTGGGCTGAGACCGCCGAGCCGTACACGCGGGAAACTTATATGTGGATATATATACACTTTTCGGATACCAAATTACTCGGATGTCACTTCTTATGTTGCATTAAGGTAAGGGCTTTCATAATATCATCATACTATCACACATTTGCCCTTAGTGTCGATTTGTATGAACTTCGGAGGTTTTCGTCGGTTTTCGGCACTACTTCGGCTTTTTGTACAGGCCCCGTCATACATGCCGTCATACCTAGTTATTACACTTACTTGTACACGTTAACATAACACACTTACCCTTAACGTTAACACCCACACCCTTAATAATAAACGTTGTGATAATCAATGTTGTAATGCCAGCGGAATTATTCACATTGTATACCTGTACATCGATCAAGACCCCGTCTGCTCCACTTAACGACAGATAAAAATTGTAAATAACGGCAACAAAAGGTGCAATTACGCGTTGTAGGCAATGGATCTGATTTGCGTACGATACAAGCCTTACAAAGATTAAATGCATCATGATAACACAGGATGACAGTATGTTGACCGTCTGGCACTGTTTCGGATCTTCTCCACGTGCTCAGTGGTGGACAATACTAACCTCCACAGAAGAATCAAGGCCAACACGAGGAGCGCCCACCATACCGGAAACCCTTCGGCAAAGAGTCCGAACATTGCCATGACACGCTGCAATACACATACATACATAACTTTATTAACGTGTTACCCGGTGCCTCTGTGGGGCAATTCCCTGACATGAAAAATTCAATTTTTAATATTAACAATCCTATTGTTTATACCGAAAATTATTTTTTTCGATATCAAGAATACAGCACGTTATTTCCTGATATGACACACGGAATTGCATCGCAATACATAGTTAAAACCTGGCAGAAACCAATTTTTGCTTTGATAAATAACCGCACGTTGGTAGCTGTGTGTGTTGCGTGACGGATTTGCGTGTAGTTCATTGTTTTATTTCTCCATGTTCTCCAATGGGCCTCGACATGGGGTGGCGACATATAATGTTATCAGAGATCGCATAGTACCTAATACGTTATCTCTGATATAATCAGCGCCCCGCCATCAACATGTGGCGCTGTGGGGGAGGGATCGGGGCGAGAGGCAGGGGGACACTGCATCCGCCAGCGGACCGGCTACCGGTGCATTTGCAAGAGTGAGGGGGGGGGGGACTGGGCAGTGGCAGATGGGGAGAGGGATGCATCACAGGCAGGAGGCAGTGGGTGATGCTGACTGCTCGGCCCGCTTGCTGGGACACTGCGACCGTTACTTGGGTTGCCTCTATAGGGGGTAGAGTTGTTGATAGTCCCATATGAAACAGTTGTTGCTCCGCACAACAGTCTCATGTCCTCATGTAGAAAATGAGGGTGTAAGATTTGTTTTTGTGGGCGACTAGGTGTTGTTAATCGCACGATCCATCAAACCCTTGTCATTTTGTACTCTGATACCTAAACTTCATATTTACCACAAAACCCACATGCATATGAACTAGCAAAGTATCGCATTGCTATCAAGTCGGTTGAAATGACACTTTCTTGTTGTTTATCGCGCCATTTCGTATTTGGTTATTCTTCACCAGCAGCTTTCACCAGGTGGCGTTTCGCTTATTGCGTGTCAATGGCTGGGTGTATGAAGCGCCACCAAGCAAATGGTGTGGTTTTAACGACATGCACTCATGCGCAGTTTCTCCACTGGGTGGGCAAGGCGGCGGACAGAGCTGAGTTGTCTGCTTGTTCGAAAAATCAACAGACGATATCGTCGTAATCACGGAGACTTCAACCAAAATAACAAGATAAGTTGTAAGATACATACTTTTAGAAACTATTGCCATACCCCAAAAAGTTCTCGCCGTCAGCACCGCTTCTCGCCACGCGTGTTTGTAAAATGCCGTACAGGATTTGATAGACCGGACATGTGGCGTTGTTTCCCGACAACGTCACATGGGGCTAAGTTGTTGACGGCGAGGAGGCGAGACGTTTGACAGCGTGCCAAGCGCACCATAGCACGCATGCGCATCGGCGGGGGAGCGGTATATGGGTGGGGAGGGGAGGGGGCTGTCGCGATCACAGGCACTCTCTGCCTTCGACTCACACCGCCTAGGGCTGCATTATATATCTGTTGCGTCGCCTACGTCCTCAATGCATTTTCACACTCTTTCGCCAGGGCGGCGCTGCGCAAATCAATAGGAAAAATGCGTCGCGCATTTCTACAAATTAACACACACACAGACACACACACACACACACACACACACACACAGACATACAGACACACACAGACACAGACACACACAGACACACACACACACACACACAGACACACACACACACACACACACACAGACACACACACACACACACACACACACACAGACACACACACACACACACAGACACAGACACACACACATACACACACACACAGACACACACACACACACAGACACAGACACAGACACACACACACACACACACACACACACACAGACACACACAGACACACACAGACACACACACACACACACAGACACACACACACACACACACACACACAGACACACACACACACACACAGACATACAGACACACACAGACATACAGACACAGACATACTAACGTACTCAGTCTGATAGATGCCGGACACATCGAAGATTTTCCGCCATAACAAACCAACGTACTGATAGATGACGGAAAAATCAAAGATTTTCCGTCGTAACAACCCTGAAATGGCGTTGTTCTAGACCTTAATTTTACTATAGAAAGCGACTAGGCAATGTCTCAGCCCACACACAGGCGACACACACAGGCTAGGCTTCTGGGCAAGTGTGCAAGAACTCTTATTCACGCTACATGGACCAGGTGAGTCCCGATGGGACCAACCTTTATCTGGCCGCGCCCGCCGCGCAGTTTGCCTGGTTCAACGTCCTAAATCGTGACTAGGATGACAGCATTTTGATTTGTCAAGCAGGGAGCGAGTGAACTGTGCAGCGAAGAGCGTTGTCACGAACATCCGATCTCGTGAAGTATCGCATACATAAAACGAGATTCACTATATTGCCTAGGCTATATCAAGCTTACCGTTTCGATGGTTGCAACCGGTCTATTCAAGTGAGTGAGTGATCCACTGACGATTGCCTACTTCTCTATACCTTGATGCGGCCTTAGACCTCGCACTTGCAATGTCACAGCTGCCAATGACACATCTGTGAAAACTGCGTTCTGTTAACCCAGAATGTCTGGTCTTACGGCCCAGTTTGTATCTGCTATTGGTAAACACGAGCTGTGTGCGTGGACAGTTGTGGACCGCCGCGCGAGGGCAGCCAATGCAATCTGAGGCCAACTGAGGTTTGCGGACGGCACTAACGTACCTGGGTCTGGGGTCACGTTCACGGCTGGCCGGGGAAGCCGTCAGTGCGGCCTACTAACAGTGTTACAAGCGACCTACTTACGGTGTGACATGTGTACTTGGTGAATGAAGGTCAACACCACACTGGAGACCAGCCACTAGCTGTAGCCGTATATTCGCGCATATATATATATGCGTGAATAGTCGACAGATATTCTGGCTGAACTAACAAGTCAGCATATGCTTGGTTACATTTGGGGAATTTTATGGCGTGAAATGCGATTGCTACTGATCATATATATTGTTTCAATTCACATGTATGAGGACCTCTTGATACTAACGTGTTTACGGCGGCACAAGCTAAAAACTGTCTCACAAGAGACCGCGATATTTATATATGTTCCGCTCGATGACAGTTACAGGTGCCAGTCCAGCACTCTCTGAACAGTCTAGCACGCTACGTAATAAACACGTCCGGTGTAACATAATAACCTGTTCGGCCGTGATAACCTGTCCGGCCACGCTTCTTTCATGTCACTAACCCTAACCAGAACCCTAATCCTAACCTTAACCCTAACCCTGACCCTAACCTAACCATAACCTAACCGTAAACCTAACAAAAATGCGCTATTTACATAGCAACCCCATTCGCTGCGCATGCGCGCACGTCAGCCGGACACTTTATCACGGCGGACAGGTAATCATGCTACACCGGACGCCAGCGCGTCTTGGAGCTGTCCTGTGTGGAGGTAAATTGACGTTCTCGCGTCTGGACGTATCGGCGTCATCGCCGACACCATGAACTGTTTTCACGTCCGGACGCCGGGATGTCAGTGGGCAAGTGATTCAAACATTCGCGTCCGGTGTGGCATGCGGAAGTGTCCCCCCATGCGTAGCTGTCCCCCTCATGTACAATACATGATATTGAGACCCTCTCCGCTCCATGTGTTCGTACGGTGCCATTATGATAGATACAGGGGGGACATCTCCGCATTGGGGACAATCCCGCATACCACACCGGACGTCTTCACGTCCCAACACGTTACAATTTTAAACATGTATGGTGTATTGCTTGTTGGACAAACAGACAGGCGCCAGGTTAGGATGGTGCTCGGTCTTGGCAAGACGGTAGTGTTGTTTTATATTATAAACTATTTTCTCCACAAAGTATTATTTTATCACATGATGGTGCACTTGAATTTGTCAAACAATGGGTAAAGTTGAAATTGTTTGCTTATTTGCCGAAAATGGTTGTAAATGGCCCGGACGATGGCTCCCATTTTGAAATTGCGGCCTTCTATTTAATGGAGGGGGTGTTAGGAGGTAGGGGCAGGGGCCAGGAGAGCATGAGTATGGTGGGTGTTAGGCCGGGGAGGGCGGGGGGGGGGGCAAGGACCAGGAGAAGCATGAATCTGGTGAGTGTTAGGATGGTAGGCCGGTGGGGGGGGGAGGGGCTAGAGCCAAGAGATCATGAGTCTGATGGGTGTTAGGACGGGGGGGATCAGGGCCAGGAGAGCACGATTCTGGTGGGTGTTAGGACGGGAGGGGGGGGGGGTGCAGGGAGAGGAGTGCATGAATCTAATGAGTGTTAGGACGGGGGGGGGCAGGGCCAGGAGAGCATGGGTCTGGAGGGTGTTCGGATGGGGGGACATGGGTCAGGACGAGGGGGGAGGGGGGGGGTGGGAGGCAGGAGAGTATGAATCTGGTAAGAATTAGGAAGTGGGTTCCAGCGAGCGGAAACACTTTTGTTATCATAATATCTGCCAAATCGAATGTACTTTGTCAGTTCTGAAATACAAAAATTAGACTATGGAAACTTTCGTCGTTCTGCATGTCTCCTAAATACATGACGCTATTAGCGCAAGGGGTCCGTGTATATACCGCCTAATCGTTCTTTGTTTTCAAAATTATTATAAGAGAAACAAAAAATAAACCAACAATTGTTTTTCGTGTACGAAAACATCATTCAAAAAATTATCGCCGATACCGTATTCAGTCTTCCCAGTCAAGACACGTTGCGCACGGCATTGCGAGCAGAGTATATCCTGAAGCGCAGTTCGGTTTCAGATCCGGGCGATCCACTGTTGACATAATATTCTCGCTGCGGCAACTCCAGGAGAAATGTAGAGAGCAGCACAAGCCCCTCTACCTTGCTTTTGTTGATCGCACCAAGGCTTTTGTTACTGTCAGCAGATCTAGGTTGTACAATATCTTACAGTCTATTGACCACTTAACCTTACTCGCTGTTTTCATGAACACTCGTTCAGCCCAGTACAGTTCGACGGATCTACATCCGAGAGCTGCCAACGGAAGTCAAAATGGCGTGAAGCAGGGTTGTGTTCTTGCACTAACTTTATGTGGCATGTTTCTATCTATACGCCTTTAGCGCCCATTTGTTGAGGACGCCTAGGGTGTTTACTTGCACATCAGATCGGACGGAATTTTGTACAACCTGTCAAGATTGCGCGCTATAAATTAAGTTCCATAATAAGGCAACTGGGTCATTCGACAATGGTTTGTCCACAACTATGAATTCAATAGGGTATTTTTTTCTGTTCATGCTGTTGCGGATCACAGTGCGACATTTTCCAATCGCATTCTGCTCTAAAGAATTCCACATTTTCAGCGTTGTGGTGCAAGGGCTGATATCAAGTCCTTTCACCATGTCTTCAGAGATCCCATTAACACTAGCACCGCTGTCAATTTGAAATTTTGTTATCTGGCCATTCATTTCCATATCAGCCATGATGTCCTTGTTCTTGTTTTCTACACTAATCTTCATTATCATTTCCACTTCTGAGTCTGTTTCTTCATCCTTATCTAATGAGTATATCCTCTTCTGTTTCATTTTACCTTTCGACAAGCATTTCACCGCAAAATGTTTTTTTAGTCCACATTTGGTACATGTTTTGCCATATGCAGGGCATCTATCCTTACTCCAATTATGTTTGGTTCCACAAAATTTGCAGTCTCGCAGTTCAGTTCTCGTCCTTTTCACTGTTGGTCGCACTCCATGGATAGCTGGTTCTCCAAAGTCTTCTTTGAAAATATCCATATGTTTGTTCGCAATCTGATGTACAACACACATTTCTTTACAGTTTTTTGAGGTGTCAATTCCTCTTCTTTTAGAAGTTTTTCTTTCAAATGGTTATCGCTGCATCCAAACACAATCAGGTCTCGATGTAGTTTGTCCCGCTGTCCTTCGTAATTGCAATTCTTCGCCAATATCTTCAGGTGAGTTATGAAGGAATCGAATGGTTCTCCATGCCTCTGATTGCTTTGATGAAATTTATATCTCGCTGCAAGTGCGTTCTTTTGGGGTGAGAAGTAATTGTCAAATTTCTCCAAAACATTTTTCAAGATCTTTGACTCATCTATTTCTTCTGTAGTGGTGAATTCAAATGAATTGTAGAGTTCTATGATATCATCACCTCCACAGGTCAGTAATATTGCCACTTTTTCTTCCTCTGTTTTATTTCCACTTCCACTTGCCAACAGAAACAAGTTGAATTTCTGTTTAAAAAGTTTCCACGCTTGTTCAGCGTCACCGGTCAAGGTTAGTTTCTCTGGTGGTCTCAACGATTTAGCCATCTTCTATTGATATAAATTCTTATTTGGCTTTATCTTTTATTTCTCTTACTTTTTCTTTCTTCTCTTTATCTTGTTCCTTTTCTTTACGTTTCCGTCGCTGCCACCATGTTTTGATACTTGCTTTTATTCATGTATAACCTTTATTCACAAGTTATCACATGTACATGCATCCACCGCCAGCCGGCTCGTCCGTCCTTCTCCCTCGTCACACTACTCTAACCTTTCACTCTTGACCCCTTGACCCCACCTAAATCGTCTGACCCAGTTATCATTATCATTCTGTCATAACGCACTCATTCATGTCACTCATGCGATATCGTAACAGTGTGACTGCGCTGTGTAATGTCGGTCTGTGTATCACTGCGCTGTGTGATGTCTGTCTGTGTGTCACTGCGCTGTGTAATGTCGGTCTGTGTGTCACTGCGCTGTGTAATGTCGGTCTGTGTGTCACTGCGCTGTGTAATGTCGGTCTGTGTGTCACTGCGCTGTGTAATGTCGGTCTGTGTGTCACTGCGCTGTGTGATGTCGGTCTGTGTGTCACTGCACTGTGTAATGTCGGTCTGTGTGTCACTGCACTGTGTAATGTCGGTCGGTGTGTCACTGCGCTGTGTAATGTCGGTCTGTGTGTCACTGCGCTGTGTGGTGTCGGTCTGTGTGTCACTGCGCTGTGTAATGTCGGTCTGTGTGTCACTTCGCTGTGTGATGTCGGTCGGTGTGTCACCGAGCTGTGTGCTGTCGGTCTGTGTGTCACTGCGCTGTGTGGTGTCGGTCTGTGTGTCACTGCGCTGTGTAATGTCGGTCTGTGTGTCACTTCGCTGTGTGATGTCGGTCGGTGTGTCACCGAGCTGTGTGGTGTCGGTCTGTGTGTCACTGCGCTGTGTGGTGTCGGTCTGTGTGTCACTGCGCTGTGTGGTGTCGGTATGTGTGTTACTCAGCCACAGGAAACCCAATCGCCGAAGGCAGGGGGGGGGGGGGTGAGTGTCGACATGATAGAAAGAAAGAAATCTTGCTTTCTATCATGTCGACCTCCCACCCTCTCTCCGGCGCTTGCGGTTCATGTGACTGAGCTGTTCGCTCTCGGTTTAGGTGCCACCGATCTGTGTGCTGTGTAATTCGATTGACTACACGACGTGGTATTGCTGAGGTCCTGCAGGGCTCAGCTCTAATCTGCACGAAGCGGCTCTGATCTGCAGGGCCCGGCTTTGATCAAGAATATATTTATTCCACCAGAATGCCAATAAACGAATACAATGGAATGAACTGACAAGGAATACAAAAAAAAGACAAAAAAAAAAGCAACAAAGAGAACAGCGGGGCGCAGCTCTGATCTGCAGGGCGCAGCTCTGATCTGCATTGCGCGGCTCTGATCTGCAGGGGGCAGCTCTGATCAGCAGGGAGCAGATATTACCTAGCATATTACCTTGAGCTAAGACAGGATTTATAGACAGTGCATATTGGAAATATCCAAACTTTCATAAATGTGTTACCTTAATGTCTTAGGTGATGCTCACAAGATTCAAAACATGTTTTGTTATATACTTAATGCCACGAAAAAAAGACGCGAATCTTTTTGAGTTTAAAGGACCTTCAGTTCATGATTCTCTAGCTAATAAGCCTAACTAGAAATTGCAAATGTTTCACGAATATTCACTGTTATTTGTAAATGTACTTGGGGCCTAAAGGCCTTGAATTATCAATAAATTCACTTACTCTCATCATGAGTGCACATCACGCGCAGCACTTGATCTTGTCAGCAAAGAATGATGTGGTTGGCATTCGTCGGTCTGCGAAGGACGATAGGTTTGCAGCTTTGGCTCAATAAGCCTATCTGTGACCGGCAGAGCTTACCGCAGTCGTCGAATCGATGACCTGTCGATAGGTCTTGGTTAGTACTCACTAGACGCCTGGCTTGGCGTTTCAAATCCAGTTTCTCAAATCCGTTGAGGTTGGACATTCCCTCACTCACGAGACGTGCCCATGCCCTCTTTTGGGATGCTAGATCCTCCCAAGAATTCGAATCGATGCCGAAAGCTTTCATGTTACGCGATGAAAATAGAAATTATTTAATTCAAGTTCTTTCTTGGCCACAATATGTAGTCCACGTTTCACTGCCATACAGCAGGCTCGTTAGAACACACGCCCTGTAGGTAGCATTTTGGCGCGAATGGTTAGCCACGCACGTTTGTGCAACCTATCAGGTGGTGGCTGCCTTCCCAATGCGAGTATTTATTTCCCCGTCCAGGGATAGATTATCCGTGACGGTACTTCCGAGGTAGCAAAACTTATTCACCACCTCTAAAAGCATATCATTTAGTTTAATCACTGGCGGTGTGATAGCCCCTATTGGCTCAGCACGACTGTTTTTTAAATATTAATAATCAAAGCGAATAAAGCACACGCATTTGAGAGTCGACTCATGAGTCTCTGCAGCTGACTGTCTCAATGCGCAACCAGCGCTGCGTCGTCAGCGAATAGCAGTTCCTTTATTAGGAAACTTAATAATTAGCGCGCAATATTGAAAGGTTGTACAACTTTCCATCCGATCTGGTGTGCAAGTATAAACACCCTCCGCGCCCTCATCAAATGCGTGCGAAAAGAGTATAGAGAAAAGGACGCCAAATAAAAGTTGGTGCAAGAACATAATCCTGCTTCACGCCATTTCTGACTTCCGTTGGAAGCTCTCGGTTGTAGATCCGTCGAACTGTACTTTGCTGAACGAGTAGTCATAAAACGAGCATATAAGGTTAAGTAGTCTGTGGGGGAAGCCAATAGTCTCCAAGATTTTGCACAACCCAGATCTGCTGACAGTATCAAAAGACTTGGTGAGATCAACAAAAGCAAGGTAGAGGGGCTGGGCTCTCTACATTTCTCCTGGAGTTGACCCGACGAGAATATCATGTCAACAGTGGATCGTCCGGATCTGAAACCACACTGCGCTTCAGGATATACTCTGTTCAAAAGAAGTTGCAGTCTCTTTAAGGCAATTCTGGCGAAGAGCCTACTAGTAATGCTTAAGAGTGATATTCCGCGGTAATTGGTACAATCACCCAGGTCCCTTTAATTGCTTTTGTAGAGCATAACAGAAAGGTAGCAAGGAATATTATACCCATAATTGATCTACTGGTACAGCCTAAAATATCCAACTGAATAACAGGTAATTTTATCATAGATACCCAAATTATCTGGCTGCATTTTGTGAACAGAACATTTACACCGGTGAAAGTGGTCGATTGTAGGACGGTCACAGAAGAATAAGCGTTGATGTGAACGATTAAACCAATATAACCATAGTTATGTGGGCAAGAAAGCAGCAACTGTCAGTTCGATAGCTGTTAAATTTAGCTTGTCAATTCCTCATAACAAGCTATATAAAAAGATGAAAGTTCAGGAAAAATGATATAAACTTTCATGTAAAACCGCGCCGCCTTGTCGCCGAAACCTATTTGGTTTCAAAACTGTGTTTAACTGCCCGTGATGGGCTGTTGCGAAAGCATAACGGACCCATAAACGTCGATCGGTGTTACTCCAGCCATACTGCATCATAACGTCCCAATACAAGTCGTTTCACACCAAATCCAACGGCCAGTTTGACGGTGATGGCTGCGAACCAAGCGTTAGTGTTCAAGTTTCTAAATCTATCGCATAATTTATGTATGACAGAAATAAAGCAAGTGGCGCGAGGGCAACCATTGGAATCGCTTGAACAAATTCAAATAAATTCAAATTAATTGTGGCTTGTTTTTTTTAGAAATTAGGAAGATTTACAAGGTGCGGTGTCCTCCACGGGCCGCAGCTGGTGTCACCACGTGTCGAAGTTGTATCAGATACGAATGGTTGTGTGTGGGAGATATCCGATTACAAGGTGGATCCCAGCGGCGAACCGCTTTCCCTGGTCATGTAGCTGGATATAAGCCAGCAAATGTGTTAACCGCCATAAAATATTATATGTGAAACCGCGCCGTGGCGTTCTACTGAGATACAAATGATGTTGCGACTGTGTCTTAATGCCCATGAAAGGAATTTCGTTTAAAAGCTTTCGTCATGATAATTTGCTGTTAAAGCATCACGATACCCCTAAAATAATTATCCATTTATTTTCGGCCTAATAGCATCATAACGTCACCATACACGGTGCTCCCTACCCAATAAATTTGCAAATTCTGACCTTATGGCTGCTTTCAAAATATCTCTATGAAGGCTTTAGTTACACCTTTGTGCCTGTAGTTAAATTCGGTGTTTTTTAATTCGTGCGTGCAAGTTAAATCGGTGACACTTGTTAACTAGGTGTTAGTCCCGTTGGGGCTAGTAACATGTTTGGTCAGAAATAGTTGGGCAACGTGATAAATTACCAGCTGTTGATCAATTACCATAAATTAACAAGATGTGTTAATAAATGCTTTCTGGGTTTGTTCACGGTTTGGAGCAATCGTTTTTTCTCACTTTTTTCTCCACATAACAATTTTCAAAATATTTTTGACAAGCGTTTTGGATACATTGTTTTATCGTGTTCAGGTTCATTGTACGAAACGAATATGTTATCATGTTTTAAAAGGAATAACGCGGCAGCGACGCCCGAATTCAATAGACGACGTGTTTTCTTATACATTAAGTAAACAACTAAACCTAAATACATCATTTCCATTCAAAACCTTTAAACAAACATTTTATGCGAGAACTTTGAAGCTCTTCATCTGCAGATACATCTAGTCTTGTTAACGATTTGCCCCATTAATTGCTTTAACATAAGAAGGCAATGGACACTACATTGTGCGTTGTGCTGGATGACTTTATTTTTAAGATGTGTATAACAAAAACATGTATACTTAATCAAAATTAAATGGGTTATTTCATTAATGCTAAATTTTCAACCAGTTGCTTAATGCATAAATCAACAATATTTGTGATACAATATAATATATTCCTGCAAAGATTGGCTGCATGGCAACTTCTTTAAATTGTGCTTACTTACGGTGAATTATTCGCTGTTATACATAGTAAATATAGTAAAATTACTCACAAATACACCAAAAATACACGTTTACTATAAATTATATTACTAAGCGCAAAGGTGAGGTTAGAAACGCCCGGAAAGCGGCGGAGACGGGAAGGAGGCAGGTATGTAACAATGACAAAATTGCTAGATCTAATAATGGTTTTGTCAAAAATGTACAGACATCGAGTGATACAAGTCCAATGGCACTATTTGTATAGGCGTACACAAGAGATAATGTATGATATTCACATGTAAAATAAGTTATTTTCACATGAGACACGGGGAAAATATTTGTGTAAAAGAAACACATCAGAGGGTTGTGACCTGGATAGGAGGCTTAAAAAAATTGGGGCTTAAAGCTCTTATTGCGGGCCAATTAAGCTTATTAAAATAATAATCCAAAATAAAATATCCCAGAATGTTATAATTTCATGCAACTTTGGAAATAACCGGACCAGGCAGTCAGTCGATAGTCAAAGCAGTCAGAGTCAGCCGAAGGCTGGCGAGTTCACCACCAACGCCATGTACTCCCCCCCCCCACCACCAAAAGAGCACCTCTAAAGTTGCTAAAAACACGAAGAATTTTATATTTTAGGAAGCTATAAAACAATCATTGCCATACATGATAGTCAGTGTGGTCTGATAAAAAAAATCGAAAAGAAAAAAAAATCGAAACAAAAAAATGAAACCCAATCCATGAAAAAAAGGTAAACAAACAGCCGCCATTTTTTTTCAGTCTCATAACAATAACTATATTCCACCTCCCCCCCCCTATCACTCCACCTACCCCCCCCCCACCCACCCCTCTACCTAGCTTCAACACCCCCCCTCAACCTCAGTCACCGGATGTAAACAAACCGCCATCTTGTGACGTTACCTGTTGGGGTCACGTGATACGACACCCGTGACGTGGTAGGTGTGTCAGTGATCACGTGACATGTGCGACGTCACAGAGCTGACGGCAGACCTCCGCGTGACAGTCACGGAGGGAGTCGGGACGCAAGTACCAGACAGGATACTCTGACCGATCCCTGGCACTGTCCTGTGGGTTACTTGTGACCAGCGGCACTCCCCGTTCTGACCGCGGATCGATGTCCCACACACCCTCACCACTCAGCAGAGGGTGGCGGACAACCCCCCACCCTCTCTCCAAGTGAGTCGCCAGATCCCTCATGTACGGACCCAGCCCCCCCCGCCCTCCCCTCTCACCCCCTTCTGCCTCGTCCTCCACCCTCTCACCCCCTCCCTCCCCCCCCCCTCCACCAAGTCCCTCAGGGCGAGGTATTTGAGGAAGGCGGAGGGGACCTCAACTTGGGGTGAGGGTGGCACCCCCACAGCCTCCCCCACGGCGGGGTGGAGGAGGGGGGCAGTGTGCCAGTCTAACAGCTTCCGGGCCTCAAGGGTCAGGTCCTTACACAGGCTACACTCACCCTGACACCCCCCAGCCCCCCGCCCCGCCCAGTGCGCACACAGGCCACACCAACCGTGACATCCCCCAGCCCCCCACCCCGCCCGGTGCGCTGTGTGGGTGGCGGACAGCACCAGCGCCATCCTGCTCAAGTAAACCCCCTCCCCAGCCTTCCACTCCCTCTCCCTCCTCTGTGGCACACTCACCCACCCGGTCTCCAGCGACTCACTAACACACTCAGACAGACCCTCCACGTCCACCAATCCCCCAATACACCCCCGGGCCCGGCCACCCCAACCCGCCAGGGCCGCCAGGGTGTCCCTGGCCTCCCTCACCTCAGTGTCACCCAGAGGGCGCCACTGGAGGTAGTGCCGCGCCAGGAGCTTAAGGCCCCGGATGAGGGTGACGGGGGTTGAGTGGGGGCCGAGGGCGACCAGCGCGTGTGTCTCCACGACACACGTCGTCGGTAACCACCAATATTGCCATGGCACCAGGTGGACGGGGTGTGAGGACCGCTCCAGCCCAGCCACCCCCTCCAGGCGGCATATCGCCTCCTGGGTGACACCCTGCAGGGCGTCCCGGGGGACAGGGAAAGCAGGGGTGAGGTCACAGGTCAGCCGGGTCTCCCCCTCCCACACCAGAGACAGGGTGGCAGTTGTGCTGCCGACCTTCACCTTGGTGTACCTGGGGGAGAGGAGGCCACCGTGGGTCAGACCCTCGGGGAGCGTGACGGTGGGCAGCAGGGCATCCAGCCCGTCCGCCCAGCGCTGGAGGAAGTCCTTAGGGTGCACCTGAAACTCCTCCACCCCCTCCACGTCAAGTGGCTCACCACTCAGGACATCCCTCCTCCCCTCCTCCCGACAGGCGGCCAGGGCCTCGCCTCTCACGCACACTCTCCACTCCACCCGATCCCTCTCCTCTTCCCCCTCCTCCTCCCTCACCACCCTCACCCCCTCTAACGTCACACCAACTGAAATATCAAATTCGACAGCCTTCGGTCTGACATCTGTCCCGTCGCCATGACTACCTACCAGCTCGAGGCGGGCTCCGGCGAAAAGGGGGTCCATCCTACCCACCTCCTTAACCAGGTCACAAACAAACCTCCAAAGTGCGTTTCTCAGGGCCACCGTGTCCGGGTGATCACGGTCATAGGTACCCCCCTCCAGCCTGGCCGCCTCCTCCGTGAGGGTGCCGGGGGGTCGCCCCTCCACCACTGACCGGGCGCTGAGGACCTTGGCGGTCTGAGGGGGGTACTCCCCAGGCAGCTCTACTCGCCAGGTGATGGTCTGGGGGGTCCTTGTGGTTGTTGGGGCGGTCTGGGGGGTCCTTATGGTTGCTGGGGCGGTCTGGGGGGTCCTTGTCAGGCTTGTGGTTGTTGGGAGGATGCCTGCAGCTGATGTTGACCTTAAAGGGGAAAAAAGTAACTGTATTTAGACACTTGTCCATAAGAAAATAAAACATTCACAGCAATATTTAGATTAGCTTTATCTTCAAATTGTTATGGTAAAGCGTGTCATACAAACCATTCTGTCAGGTTAATTAGAAGCTCTGCCTCTGACAAAATCTTTGTTTATTTACGATAAGTGATAATAAGAGGTTATGCGCCAAGAAAACTATGTTTGTTACATTTCTTTATAAGCTTATATATATATCCGTACATACCCCTCTCTCCCCTTTGCACTCTGCCGATCGATCTGCAATCTGCCGATCTGCAATCTGCCGATCCGCAATCTGGTGATCTGGAATCTGCCGATCTGGAATCTGGAATCTGCCGATCTGCATTTTAAAGACGCCCAAAGGTAACTGATTTTAGACATTTGTCTATGAGAAAAACATTCACAGTAATATTTAGATTAAACTAGCTTTACAAATTGTCATAGATAAAGCCTGTCAGATAAATCATTCTATCAGCTTAATTAGCAGCTCTGCCTCTGACAAAATCTTTGTTCATTTACGATAATTGATAATAAGTTTTAAATCTTATTTAAATTGCATAGAGATGTAGGCTATTGTAGCTTAGCTCTTCTTAGAAGTAGACATTCAGTAAGTTAGCTTGCTAGGCATAGACTAATTTATTTACTTATTATGTCTTATAGTAGTTACAGGCTTTAGGGCCATGTAGTCTACAACAATAGAAGAATCAATAGATATCATGACATGCTGACAATAACAATGACAGGGTTAAAATTTTGTCCAAACTTTAATTGAACGCGAGATTGATAGCGAAAGGGGAGAGAGGCTAATTAATGCCAAACCGTGATTAATCCAGGAGCCACATCGTCTCTCTCCTGAGTGGGAATGGCAGATAAGGTTAGAGCTAGCTTTATTTCGCTCCTGAAGTAGTGGAAGGGAATGGCTACACCGACCGACCGATAAAAACTACAGCCTGCGAAGTGACGACGAGCAGTAAACAAACTGTGCGGAGGGCGATCGGCGCGCGATAATTTGAACGTCATATCATTTCACTGATTATTGTGTCACGCTCCATGCGTCAATTCGGCGTGGGAAGGTCAAGGTCGGTAAAGGTAGGCATGTGGGCACTCTGAGACAGGCGCGAATCCACTGTGTGTGTGGCGGTGGGAGCATTTCGTTTGAGCGAGGATGCTATTTTTTCATTGGCACTGTGTGTTCTGTACTGGACCACCTACAATATTGGGGGGGGTGGGGGGGGAGGCAAGGGGCACTTTCGTTTCTCGGGAATGGGTTTTTCATGTCAACGTGAACTGAGAATGAAGACCGACAAGGGGAAGGGGGGGGGGGGCGGGTTGGTGTAGTGACTACAAATACTGAGGTTGGCAGAGTTCCGCGGTACAGCCCGACCCCCCCCCCTCCCCTTTCACCTCTAAAATATGCTCGGAAGGAGTATCTTTTTTTCACGCCGCTTGGTTCTTTTTTTTCCTGCAACGCCTCTCTATGAACACACATTTTTAGAGTCGCCTCCTATCCACCCCCCCCCCCCTCCCCCATCCTGTAGTGTGTTAATATTTCAGTTTTTCGCGTTCATCATCTTTTTTATCAGAAATGTCAGCTCTATATAGGAGTAGATCTATACTTGTTCATCAGAAAATGTTTGCTCTCTCAGGCATCAAGAGGCACCCTCCGACCATATTTGTATAGGCCTAATATGGCCGACCCCGGGGAATGAGGAAATAATTCTCCGTGAACTGGGCATGTAACCTTAGCCGACCCTTCGTGACTATGGACTTTCATTCATCATCAACCGGCAATTTTTCTATAAAAAAGGTTTTGATTAGAGCCCCCCCCCCCCACCACTCTAACCCATCCCATCGATGTATTGTGGGTGGCGTTTCATGAGGCAGCGAGGCACAGAACACCCAGGAAACTGATCATAATGCGCCCGAGGACACGGATCAGTAGCGGACCCTGGTGAACATACATATTGATTTGTCCTGCTATCTAAGCCATACCATTGATCAATTAAAAAAAAAAAATGTTGATTTTTTACCCCCGGTTTGGTTTTCATGCTGTTGAGATAAATCCAAGCTGCCGCTGTTGCAAGACACGTCCGAGTCACATATTGACGCACATTGTCACCTCTCGGTGTGAAATTTAACTAACGTTCGTGCGTTCGATCAACCCGCTTATAGCTGCGAGTGGTCAGTGTACCAGTCAGGCCGCTCATAGCTGCGAGTGGTCAGTGTGCCAGTCAGGCCGCTCACAGCCGACAGTGATCAGTGTACCAGTCAGGTCGCTCATAGCTGCGAGTGGTCAGTGTACCAGTCAGGCAGCTCATAGCTGCGAGTGGTCAGTGTACCAGTCAGACCGCTCACAGCCGACAGTGGTCAGTGTACCAGTCAGGTCGCTCATAGCTGCGAGTGGTCAGTGTACCAGTCAGGTCGCTCATAGCGGACAATGATCAGCGTACCAGTCAAGCCGCTTATAGTGGTCAGTGTTCCAGTCAAGCCGTTCTTAGCGGACAGTGGTCAGTGTACCAATCAGGCCGCTCATAGCGGACAGTGGTCAGTGTGCCAGTCAGGCCGCTCACAGCCGACAGTGGCCAGTGTACCAGTCAGGTCGCTCATAGCTGCGAGTGGTCAGTGTACCAGTCAGTCGGCTCATAACGGACAGTGGTCAGTGTACCAGTCAGACCGCCCATAGCGGACAGTGGTCAGTGTACCCGTCAGACCGCTCATAGCGGACAATGATCAGCGTACCAGTCAAGCCGCTTATAGTGGTCAGTGTTCCAGTCAAAGCCGTTCTTAGCGGACAGTGGTCAGTGTACCAATCAGGCCGCTCATAGCGGACAGTGGTCAGTGTGCCAGTCAGGCCGCTCACAGCCGACAGTGGCCAGTGTACCAGTCAGGTCGCTCATAGCTGCGAGTAGTCAGTGCACCAGTCAGTCGGCTCATAACGGACAGTGGTCAGTGTACCAGTCAGACCGCCCATAGCGGACAGTGGTCAGTGTACCAGTCAGACCGCTCATAGCGGCCAGTGGTCAGAGTACCAGTAAGGTCGTTCATAGCAAACAGTGGTCAAAGTACCAGTCAGACCGCTAATAGCGAGCAGTGGTTGGTGTACCAGTCAAGCCACCCATAGTGGACAGTGGTCAGTATACCAGTTACGGCGCTCATAGCAAACAGTGGTCAGTGTACCAGTCAGGCCGCCCATAGCGGACAGTGGTCAGTTACCCGTTACACCGCTCATAACGGACAGTAGTCGGTTAACATTCACGAATGTCGAACGGTATTCTCTACGCAGACGAGCTAAGATCGCTTACCACCCCCCACCCCTGCCCCTTGCACCCGCTTACCTAGTCAACAGCCTACACGTCACCACGGACCTAAGGGAGGGGGGGGGGGGAGAAGGGTGGAGGGCGGGGGGGGGGGGGCTATGTAGTCCACGCATTACGGGACGGTTTATAGAAAGATTAGTTATGTCAACAATCGCGACCAGTGTTAGGTCACCCATCGGTCACCCACCGCGACCAGTAGCCGGTCACCCATTGTGACCGGTGGCCGGTCACCCATCGTGACCACTGGCCGGTCACCCATCGCGACCAGTGGCCGGTCACCCATCGTGACCAGCGGCCCATCACTCATCGCGACTAGTGACCGGTCACCCATCGTGACCAGTAGCCGGTCACCCATCGTGACCAGCGGCCCATCACTCATCGCGACTAGTGACCGGTCACCCATCGTGACCAGTAGCCGGTCACCCATCGTGACCAGTGGCCGGTCACCCATCGTGACCAGTGGCCGGTCACCCGATGTGACCAGTTGCAGGTCACCCATCGCGACCAGCGGCCGGTCACCCATCGTGACCAGTGGTCGGTCACCCATCGCGATCAGCGACCGGTCACCTATCGTGACCAGTGGCCGGTCACCCATCGCGACCAGTGGTCACTTATCGCGACCAGTGGTCACTTATCGCGACCAGTGGTCACTTATCGCGACCAGTGGCCGGTCTCTCATCCGTAACACATCGCGAGCAGTGGCCGTTCACCCATCGCAACCAGTGGTCACTCATCGCGACAAGTGACCGGTCACCCAACGGTCACCCATCGCGACCAGCGGCCGGTCACCCAGCGTGACCAGTGGTCGGTCATCCATCGCGAGCAGTGACCGGTCACCTATCGCGACCAGCGACCGGTCACCCATCGCGATCAGCGGCCGGTCACTCATCGTGACCAGTGGCCGGTCACTCATCGCGACCAGAGGCTGGTCACTCATTGCGACGAGTGACCGGTCACCCATCAGTCAATCATCGCGACCAGTGGCCGGTCACCCATCGCGACCAGTGACCGGTCACCCATCGCGACCAGTGGTCGGCCACGCATTGCGACCAGCGGCCGGTCACCCATCGCGACCAGTGATCGGTCACCCATCACGACCAGTGACTGGTCACCCATCACGACCAGTGACTGGTCACCCATCGCGACCAGTGACTGGTCACCCATCGCGACCAGTGACTGGTCACCCATCGCGACCAGTGGCCGGTCACCCATCGCGACCAGTGGTCGGTCACCCATCGCGACCAGTGACTGGTCACCCATCGCGACCAGTGGCCGGTCACCCATCGCGACCAGTGGCCGGTCACCCATCGCGACCAGTGGCCGGTCACCCATCGCGACCAGTGGTCGGTCACCCATCGCGACCAGTGGTCGGTCACCCATCGCGACCAGTGGTCGGTCACCCATCGCGACCAGTGGTCGGTCACCCATCGCGACCAGTGGTCGGCCACCCATCGCGACCAGCGGCCGGTCACCCATCGCGACCAGTGATCGGTCACCCATCGCGACTAGTGCTCGGTCACCCATCGCGACCAGTGACTGGTCTCCCATCGCGACCAGTGACTGGTCTCCCATCCCGACCAGTGACCGGTCACCCATCGCGACCAGTGGTGGTTCACCCATCGCGACCAGTGGTCGGTCACCCATCGCGACCAGTGACCGGTCACCCATCGCGACCAGTGGTCGGCCACCCATCGCGACCAGCGGCCGGTCACCTATCGCGACCAGTGACCAATCACACATCGAGACCAGTGGTCGGTCACCCATCGCGACCAGTGACCGGTCACCCATCGCGACCAGTGATCGGTCACCCATCACGACCAGTGACTGGTCACCCATCGCGACCAGTGACCGGTCACCTATCGCGACCAGTGGTCGGTCACCCATCGCAACCAGTGGCCGGTCACCTATCGTGACCAGTGGCCGGTCACCCATCGCGACCAGTGGTCGGTCACCCATCGCGACCAGTGGTCGGTCACCCATCGCGACCAGTGGCCGGTCACCCATCGCGACCGGTGGCCGGTCACCCATCGCGACCAGTGGCCGGTCACCCATCGCGACCAGTGGTCGGTCACCCATCGCGACCTGAGACTGGTCTCCCATCGCGATTAGTGACCGGTCACCCATCGTGACCAGTAGCCGGTCACCCATCGCGACCAGTGGTCGGTCACCCATCGCGACCAGTGGCCGGTCACCCATCGCGACCGGTGGCCGGTCACCCATCGCGACCAGTGGCCGGTCACCCATCGCGACCAGTGATCGGTCACCCATCGCGACCAGTGATCGGTCACCCATCGCGACCTGAGACTGGTCTCCCATCGCGATTAGTGACCGGTCACCCATCGTGACCAGTAGCCGGTCACCCATCGTGACCAGTGGCCGGTCACCCATCGTGACCAGTGGCCGGTCACCCGATGTGACCAGTTGCAGGTCACCCATCGCGACCAGCGGCCGGTCACACATCGCGACCAGTGGTCGGTCACTCATCGCGTCCAGTGACCGGTCACCCATCGCGACCAGTGATCGGTCACCCATCACGACCAGTGACTGGTCACCCATCACGACCAGTGACTGGTCACCCATCGCGACCAGTGACTGGTCACCCATCGCGACCAGTGACTGGTCACCCATCGCGACCAGTGGCCGGTCACCCATCGCGACCAGTGGTCGGTCACCCATCGCGACCAGTGACTGGTCACCCATCGCGACCAGTGGCCGGTCACCCATCGCGACCAGTGGCCGGTCACCCATCGCGACCAGTGGCCGGTCACCCATCGCGACCAGTGGTCGGTCACCCATCGCGACCAGTGGTCGGTCACCCATCGCGACCAGTGGTCGGTCACCCATCGCGACCAGTGGTCGGTCACCCATCGCGACCAGTGGTCGGCCACCCATCGCGACCAGCGGCCGGTCACCCATCGCGACCAGTGATCGGTCACCCATCGCGACTAGTGCTCGGTCACCCATCGCGACCAGTGACTGGTCTCCCATCGCGACCAGTGACTGGTCTCCCATCCCGACCAGTGACCGGTCACCCATCGCGACCAGTGGTGGTTCACCCATCGCGACCAGTGGTCGGTCACCCATCGCGACCAGTGACCGGTCACCCATCGCGACCAGTGGTCGGCCACCCATCGCGACCAGCGGCCGGTCACCTATCGCGACCAGTGACCAATCACACATCGAGACCAGTGGTCGGTCACCCATCGCGACCAGTGACCGGTCACCCATCGCGACCAGTGATCGGTCACCCATCACGACCAGTGACTGGTCACCCATCGCGACCAGTGACCGGTCACCCATCGCGACCAGTGGTCGGTCACCCATCGCAACCAGTGGCCGGTCACCTATCGTGACCAGTGGCCGGTCACCCATCGCGACCAGTGGTCGGTCACCCATCGCGACCAGTGGTCGGTCACCCATCGCGACCAGTGGCCGGTCACCCATCGCGACCGGTGGCCGGTCACCCATCGCGACCAGTGGCCGGTCACCCATCGCGACCAGTGGTCGGTCACCCATCGCGAGGAGCGGTCGGTCACCCATCGCGACCAGTGATCGGTCACCCATCGCGACCAGTGATCGGTCACCCATCGCGACCTGAGACTGGTCTCCCATCGCGATTAGTGACCGGTCACCCATCGTGACCAGTAGCCGGTCACCCATCGTGACCAGTGGCCGGTCACCCATCGTGACCAGTGGCCGGTCACCCGATGTGACCAGTTGCAGGTCACCCATCGCGACCAGCGGCCGGTCACACATCGAGACCAGTGGTCGGTCACCCATCGCGACCAGTGACTGGTCACCCATCGCGACCAGTGACCGGTCACCCATCGCGACCAGTGGTCGGTCACCCATCGCAACCAGTGGCCGGTCACCTATCGTGACCAGTGGCCGGTCACCCATCGCGACCAGTGGTCGGTCACCCATCGCGATCAGCGACCGGTCACCCATCGTGACCAGTGGTCGGTCACCCATCGCGATCAGCGACCGGTCACCTATCGTGACCAGTGGCCAGTCACCCATCGCGACCAGTGGTCACTTATCGCGACCAGTGGTCACTTATCGCGACCAGTGGCCGGTCTCTCATCCGTAACACATCGCGAGCAGTGGCCGTTCACCCATTGCAACCAGTGGTCACTCATCGCGACAAGTGACCGGTCACCCAACGGTCACTCATCGCGACTAGTGACCGGTCACCCATCGTGACCCGTGGCCGGTCACCCATCGTGACCAGTGGTCGGTCACCCGACGTGACCAGTGGCAGGTCACCCATCGCGACCAGCGGCCGGTCACCCAGCGTGACCAGTGGTCGGTCACCCATCGCGAGCAGTGACCGGTCACCTATCGCGACCAGTGACCGGTCACCCATCGCGATCAGCGGCCGGTCACTCATCGTGACCAGTGGCCGGTCACTCATCGCGACCAGAGGTTGGTCACTCATTGCAACGAGTGCCGGTCACCCATCAGTCACTCATCGCGACCAGTGGCCGGTCACCCATCGCGACCAGTGACCGGTCACCCATCGCGACCAGTGGTCGGACGCGCATCGCGACCAGCGGCCGGTCACCCATCGCGACCAGTGACCGGTCACACATCGCGATCAATGGTCGGTCACTCATCGCGTCCAGTGACTGGTCTCCCATCGCGACCAGTGACTGGTCTCCCATCCCGACCAGTGACCGGTCACCCATCGCGACCAGTGGTCGGTCACCCATCGCGACCAGTGGTCGGTCACCTATCGCGACCAGTGACCGGTCACCCATCGCGACCAGTGGTCGGCCACCCATCGCGACCAGCGGCCGGTCACCCATCGCGACCAGTGGTCGGTCACCCATCGCGACCAGTGTTCGGTCACCCATCACGACCAGTGACTGGTCACCCATCGCGACCAGTGTTCGGTCACCCATCACGACCAGTGACTGGTCACCCATCGCGACCAGTGGTCGGTCACCCATCACGACCAGTGACCGGTCACCTATCGTGACCAGTGGCCGGTCACCCATCGCGACCAGTGGTCACTTATCGCGACCAGTGGTCACTTATCGCGACCAGTGGCCGGTCTCTCATCCGTAACACATCGCGAGCAGTGGCCGTTCACCCAACGGTCACTCATCGCGACTAGTGACCGGTCACCCATCGTGACCCGTGGCCGGTCACCCATCGTGACCGGTGGTCGGTCACCCGACGTGACCAGTGGCAGGTCACCCATCGCGACCAGCGGCCGGTCACCCAGCGTGACCAGTGGTCGGTCACCCATCGCGAGCAGTGACCGGTCACCTATCGCGACCAGTGACCGGTCACCCATCGCGATCAGCGGCCGGTCACTCATCGTGACCAGTGGCCGGTCACTCATCGCGACCAGAGGTTGGTCACTCATTGCGACGAGTGACCGGTCACCCATCAGTCACTCATCGCGACCAGTGGCCGGTCACCCATCGCGACCAGTGACCGGTCACCCATCGCGACCAGTGGTCGGACACGCATCGCGACCAGCGGCCGGTCACCCATCGCGACCAGTGACCGGTCACCCATCGCGACCAGTGGCCGGTCACCCATCGCGACCAGTGACCGGTCATCCATTGCGACCAGTGGTCGGTCACCCATCGCGGTCATCCATTGCGACCAGTGGTCGGACACGCATCGCGACCAGCGGCCGGTCACCCATCGCGACCAGTGATCGGTCACCCATCGCGACCAGTGACTGGTCTCCCATCGCGACCAGTCACTGGTCTCCCATCCCGACCAGTGACCGGTCACCCATCGCGACCAGTGGTCGGTCACCCATCGCGACCAGTGGTCGGTCACCTATCGCGACCAGTGACCGGTCACCCATCGCGACCAGTGGTCGGCCACCCATCGCGACCAGCGGCCGGTCACCCATCGCGACCAGTGACCGGTCACACATCGCGACCAGTGGTCGGTCACCCATCGCGACCAGTGACCGGTCACCCATCGCGACCAGTGTTCGGTCACCCATCACGACCAGTGACTGGTCACCCATCGCGACCAGTGGTCGGTCACCCATCGCGACCAGTGGCCGGTCACTCATCGCGACCAGAGGTTGGTCACTCATTGCGACGAGTGACCGGTCACCCATCAGTCACTCATCGCGACCAGTGGCCGGTCACCCATCGCGACCAGTGACCGGTCACCCATCGCGGCCAGTGGTCGGACACGCATCGCGACCGGCGGCCGGTCACCCATCGCGACCAGTGACCGGTCACACATCGCGACCAGTGGTCGGTCACTCATCGCGTCCAGTGACCGGTCACCCATCGCGACCAGTGATCGGTCACCCATCGCGACCAGTGACTGGTCTCCCATCGCGACCAGTGACTGGTCTCCCATCCCGACCAGTGACCGGTCACCCATCGCGACCAGTGATCGGTCACCCATCGCGACCAGTGGTCGGTCACCTATCGCGACCAGTGACCGGTCACCCATCGCGACCAGTGGTCGGCCACCCATCGCGACCAGCGGCCGGTCACCCATCGCGACCAGTGACCGGTCACACATCGCGACCAGTGGTCGGTCACCCATCGCGACCAGTGTTCGGTCACCCATCACGACCAGTGACTGGTCACCCATCGCGACCAGTGGTCGGTCACCCGTCACGACCAGTGACTGGTCACCCATCGCGACCAGTGGTCGGTCACCCATCGCGACCAGTGGTCGGTCACCCATCGCAACCAGTGGCCGGTCACCTATCGTGACCAGTGGCCGGTCACCCATCGCGACCAGTGGTCGGTCACCCATCGCGACCAGTGGTCGGTCACCCATCGCGACCAGTGTTCGGTCACCCATCACGACCAGTGACTGGTCACCCATCGCGACCAGTGGTCGGTCACCCATCACGACCAGTGACTGGTCACCCATCGCGACCAGTGGTCGGTCACCCATCGCGACCAGTGGTCGGTCACCCATCGCAACCAGTGGCCGGTCACCTATCGTGACCAGTGGCCGGTCACCCATCGCGACCAGTGGTCGGTCACCTATCGCGACCAGTGGCCGGTCACCGATCGCGACCGGTGGCCGGTCACCCATCGCGACCAGTGGCCGGTCACCCATCGCGACCAGTGGTCGGTCACCCATCGCGAGGAGCGGTCGGTCACCCATCGCGACCAGTGATCGGTCACCCATCGCGACCTGAGACTGGTCTCCTATCGCGACTAGTGACCGGTCACCCATCGTGACCAGTAGCCGGTCACCCATCGTGACCAGTGGCCGGTCACCCATCGTGACCAGTGGCCGGTCACCCGATGTGACCAGTTGCAGGTCACCCATCGCGACCAGCGGCCGGTCACCCATCGTGACCAGTGGTCGGTCACCCATCGCGATCAGCGACCGGTCACCCATCGTGACCAGTGGTCGGTCACCCATCGCGATCAGCGACCGGTCACCTATCGTGACCAGTGGCCGGTCACCCATCGCGACCAGTGGTCACTTATCGCGACCAGTGGTCACTTATCGCGACCAGTGGCCGGTCTCTCATCCGTAACACATCGCGAGCAGTGGCCGTTCACCCATTGCAACCAGTGGTCACTCATCGCGACAAGTGACCGGTCACCCAACGGTCACTCATCGCGACTGGTGACCGGTCACCCATCGTGACCCGTGGCCGGTCACCCATCGTGACCAGTGGTCGGTCACCCGACGTGACCAGTGGCAGGTCACCCATCGCGACCAGCGGCCGGTCACCCAGCGTGACCAGTGGTCGGTCACCCATCGCGAGCAGTGACCGGTCACCTATCGCGACCAGTGACCGGTCACCCATCGCGATCAGCGGCCGGTCACTCATCGTGACTAGTGGCCGGTCACTCATCGCGACCAGAGGTTGGTCACTCATTGCGACGAGTGACCGGTCACCCATCAGTCACTCATCGCGACCAGTGGCCGGTCACCCATCGCGACCAGTGACCGGTCACCCATCGCGACCAGTGGTCGGACACGCATCGCGACCAGCGGCCGGTCACCCATCGCGACCAGTGACCGGTCACCCATCGCGACCAGTGGCCGGTCACCCATCGCGACCAGTGACCGGTCACCCATCGCGACCAGTGGTCGGACACGCATCGCGACCAGCGGCCGGTCACCCATCGCGACCAGTGATCGGTCACCCATCGCGACCAGTGACTGGTCTCCCATCGCGACCAGTCACTGGTCTCCCATCCCGACCAGTGACCGGTCACCCATCGCGACCAGTGGTCGGTCACCCATCGCGACCAGTGGTCGGTCACCTATCGCGACCAGTGACCGGTCACCCATCGCGACCAGTGGTCGGCCACCTATCGCGACCAGCGGCCGGTCACCCATCGCGACCAGTGACCGGTCACACATCGCGACCAGTGGTCGGTCACCCATCGCGACCAGTGACCGGTCACCCATCGCGACCAGTGTTCAGTCACCCATCACGACCAGTGACTGGTCACCCATCGCGACCAGTGGTCGGTCACCCATCGCGACCAGTGGTCGGTCACCCATCGCAACCAGTGGCCGGTCACCCATCGCGACCAGTGACCGGTCACACATCGCGACCAGTGGTCGGTCACCCATCGCGACCAGTGGTCGGTCACCCATCGCGACCAGTGTTCGGTCACCCATCACGACCAGTGACTGGTCACCCATCGCGACCAGTGACCGGTCACCCATCGCGACCAGTGGTCGGTCACCCATCGCGACCAGTGGTCGGTCACCCATCGCGACCAGTGGCCGGTCACCCATCGCGAGCGGTGGCCGGTCACCCATCGCGACCAGTGGCCGGTCACCCATCGCAACCAGTGGTCGGTCACCCATCGCGAGGAGCGGTCGGTCACCCATCGCGACCAGTGATCGGTCACCCATCGCGACCTGAGACTTGTCTCCCATCGCGACCAGTGGTCGGTCACCCATCGCGACCAGTGGTCGGTCACCCATCGCGAGGAGCGGTCGGTCACTCATCGTGACCAGTGGTCGGTCACCCATCGCGACCAGTGACCGGTCACCCATCGCGACCAGTGGTCGGCCACCCATCGCGACCAGCGGCCGGTCACCCATCGCGACCAGTGACCGGTCACACATCGCGACCAGTGGTCGGTCACCCATCGCGACCCGTGACCGGTCACCTATCGCGACCAGTGATCGGTCACCCATCACGACCAGTGACTGGTCACCCATCGCGACCAGTGACCGGTCACCCGTCCTCCTTTCTGATCCTACACCCCCTCTCCCCCGCCTACGGGCCTGGCCACGCTGGTAATACTGCGTCTGGGTCGCTAAAACGTGACACTTACCCGGAAGTGGAAGCCCGAGGATCAGCGTCGCTTAATCTCCTTCTGTAATTAAGATGCAAAAACGCTCCGTGTTATGAAATTAGTTTACTTTCTGGATGATTTTTTTTTTCAGATATGTCATTCCGTATGAAGGTAATTAACCCTTTAAATGGAAATGCTTTTAGCATTCGTTTATTTAAAATGTGAATATTTTATCTCTGATAAGTCACTTCAATAATCTTCCAATAGTGCATTACGTACACTACGTATTGCATATCCATGTAGGTTTCACAAGGTTACGCACACAGCCACACTCAGTTACCCACAAACCAGGCCGGATATGCTCTCAATGGTAATGGTTCAATGTTATCTCTCTGTTCTCTTTAATACACATGTTAGCAATTGTTAGCATTGTGTAGCATGTTGTCATATCATCATTGTGCTGCATTCCTACAAATACACGCATGAAATATTAGTTGATTGGTCGAGCTCGTCAGATTATAAAGTATTACTAACCTGCATACTGTTGTTATACTTTTAGTATCTGCATGAATCTGCATTAATAAACCTGCTTTGTAATGAATTGTAAGGTGTTCCATGTTTTGATAATAAGTATTTGGTGTAAACAGTGGTTGCCAATATGAGATGCAGTCGATCTTTACCACATAGAGTGCAGATGGCTTCAACTGAGTAAGATCCGAGTTCACCCTACTCCAGGGGTGACGTTTTTTACGGACAAAACAGGTTAATTTTTTCGAAGATCCGTGGCTGTGCTTCTGCTCGAATTATTATATTTTCTTCGTCTTGCTCACTCTGCCTGCACGTTTAATGTCTGTTCCCTGTGTTCGTTGTCACCTTTTGGCTTTCGAAATTTGCATCACTTCATATTTAAAAAATTCCCGTCGAATCCCAAGCTCTGGTACAGAATGAGCTTTTTCTGACATGAAATCGTAGTCTCTATCACGTATTAATGCAAGACTGCTAAGGATGTGTTCAACTGAAAATTATTTAGGATCGACCTTCTTTTCATGCCACTTTAAGATATTCTAACATCCATCCAATATCGTTGACCTTCATTTCGTGTGGTCACTAGTGCGGTGTGTATCCTTAATATCAGGGCGTCGGTCAGATCCATATAGCCTCCAAAAGCACACGGATACTATGATTAGTAGGTTTTTCGTTTATTACGTCTTATTAATGCACAAAAGGGACGTGTCTCACATTTGTTGACCTTCACGGACGTCTAAACGCACTCCCCAAGGCTATTGCCCATATACACCATCTTCGATTGGGATGCGATTTACCAAATGTGCTGCCACATAATGAATTTGTTGACGGTGTAGGCGACCTCGACTGTCTGTGTCTGTTGTACTGAAGACACCGACCCAGAAGGGCTGGACGAGGTGAGGGGTTAGATTCTAAACACAATGATCCTGAAAGTTACCTTCGTTCTGTGGTCGTTGTCGCATCTAGAATTCTCCCAGCCATCTGCGTATGTACGGTCTCGGAATTCCTGGACTCGGCCATCACCGCTTTTCACTTGATGTGTCAGAAGTAATTTCTGTCCAATCAGATCGTTGTTTTGGGTTACTTCTGAAAAGCAAATAAAAGCTTCGTAGAAACTACGTAGTCGGTAATCGTTGACAGAAGCTATATTTAAATGAATGTCCCTGTAAGTAGGAAGTGAGTACGCACTCAAGGTCTGGTGTGATGCGGTGACCCGGATGTATGAATATATATGAATGAATGAATATCGTGTATATCGCAAAGAAAATATCAAACGTTTTTTTCACTCCAGTTCCATTGCATAGCCATATTCCATATTCCCTGGAACGTTCAAATCATGTGGACATCTACAGGCACAAAAACTAATGACTTACCGGCGGATTTCCTATATAGTGGGATCAAGAACTGCCGGATCCAGGGGTGTTGCCTCGGATTCGCTGGATGAAACCTTCCCAACCTTCTGTCTGTCTCGGTGGTCTGTCTCTGGTCGCCTGTCACGCTAACGTTGAGGGCTCCAAATGACGTGGCAACAGGGATGTGGCGTGTTATATTTCTGTCTGGCGCGCTCGCCCGCTCAGTCACACAATCGTTTGTGGAACGCCTGAGTCCGCCCCCCAGCTCCCGACCCCAGAGCCCCACAGTCTGCCCTGGACGTTTCAAGCGTGACGACCTTCGAGTTTCTGCTCATAGCCGGGTGCCTCACCCACTACACACCCACTCCAAGCTAACCTATTTTCACGTCCCTGTTCTGGCGTGTTTTACCTGTCAGCCCCAAAATCATCTGTCGGACGTCTATCTTGCACCCCCGCCACCCCCCCCCCGCCAGCGCCCGACCCTAGAGCCCCACAGTCTGCCCTGGACGTTTCAAGCGTGACGACCTTCGAGTGTCTGCTCATAGCCGGGTGACTCCCCCACTACACACCCACTCCATACTAACGTTGTTGTTCGGGCGTGTTTAACCGGATCTTGCGGGGTTGGCTCTCCAGTCTCTACCCTGTGGATCACCACCCACTCCGGACCCCATAGCTCCTCCCGTTCCGCCAGAGGCGATATCCAGGCACTCGACCTATAGTTTATTCAAAGCTGCAGCCCAGAACGATACTATGATTCGGGACAATATTCACATTTGAGGCGACCCCATTCTGGCCGCAGCAAACACTGCCAACCTTATATTGCCAGGCTGGCCGCGCCAAACACCTGATATTCTCATTGTATACATCACTCGCAAACCCTGTGACGAATTCGGAATCTGGAATCGTTCACCTTAGCGGTCACAAGGGTTTAAAGGGACCGGGTGTCTGTGCATCTCATGCCTGAGGTCGGCCAATGAGTACTTAGCCTGGGTCACACCCCTCCTCTCTCCTTGTGACGCGACAGCCGCGGTGACGTTTGCGTGTCCCGGCCCCGGCAATTCATGGCCGGCAGGGGTTGGGTGGGGCTGGGTGTCGCGGTTGGCGTCAGTGTGCGCCGGATGATAATAGAGTACTTTTGGTTTGTAGTTTTATTTTCTCGCGAATTCCGATTTGTTTTCTAAGACTAGCTCAACGGGTTAATTAGAGTAGTTAAGTTACTTATTTCAGGTCGGATATTTGTCTCAATTATAAAAGGTGTGATCCCATTACGCTCAACGTTAAAATAGAAAACACGGTTCAGGTGTGCCAATGTTTTGGTGCCGAAGTACACCTGCCTTCTATGGGGTGTGTGAATGCGATAAAGGTAGTCCCTTGTTTATGAAAGTTTCTGGAGACAATGTTTGTAAAATGTTACCTACACTTTCTGTTGTTTGCACTGAAGTATATTAGCAGCAAATTTAAAGAATGTCCGATGATGTTTTCATATGGGAGTAGCCTTTCTTCTGGGCGTAAGAATACTTAGCTGACTTGCTCCGTACTATTTTCTGTCGTAACAAAGAGAATGGAAAGGTAGAATCAATTAGTGGGAAAATGATGAAAAATGTCGCTTTGAGTTGATAATCACACATGTAAACCAATCTGTGTCAGATTTAAGCCATGTAGAAGTTTTGTAATCAATATTCTCCCACTGTCATACAGGTAGACACATATTTTAGATAAAGGTATCAAGACCGCGTGGTCAGTGTGTATTTCACGCCCAGCAAACACGGCACATTCGCGTAATATTCGCTTAATGTTATTCCTGTGTTATGTTACGGACGAACATTCCCGTAATATTCGCAGAATGTTACGGACGAACATTCCCCTAATATTCGCTCAGTGTGATTTCCGGTTTAGGTTACGAACGAATTAGGAGAATGATTTGCGAATATTACGCTTGCCCGAAACTAATTTTTGTTACGAAATATATATATATGTTGCAACATTTATTCAGCAAATTGTGAAGTATGGGGTTGCAGGGGCGGATACAGGGTCGGACAGGGATGCAGGGCCGGGGTCCATTGATACCTAATTGCGACCTGGCGGCGGTGGGGGGGGGGGGGGGCGGGGAGCTCTGAACAATATTGCGACCGGGTTCACCAATGCTTCGTAAAATTTCATCATAGAGCGGGTGTCTGCACGGAACTGCGACATAGAGCGGGTCAACGGAAAAAATACCCTTTCCGAGAGGATTTTGGCGGTGAAATAGGGAGGGGGCTTTACCGCGGACCCCCCCACCCCATCCCCCCCAACCCAGCAATGTATTAAGTTCCCCTCCCACCCCCCCCCACCGGCTCCGGCCGCTGATTGAATGCACTCCCAACCGAGGAAGCTCGCGCAAATCACTCAAAGTCCTAGCAAGCGCCCTCTGTCGGAGAGTGTAAATTGAATCCGGCGGAAGTTGAACGCATGGGTTTTCTTCGCAGAGAGCCACAATTCGCATGAACTTAAAACTGAAGGTAAGTTAGAATATATACACATCAGCGATACGATCATATTTTAAATAATATGATCAGTGGCTTATGAAGTAGGCAGGATAAGAGATGTGTAACTTTTGTAGTCTATCAGGTCCTTGACACCATGATAATGTACTGTTCTGTGCATGATCAAATAATCTGGCACTAACTCAACGGCACTGGCACTGGCGCATTGGCCACTGCCACCAGGTCACTGCTGGCAGTTTTGATGTCAGAGCTAGCACCGGACCCAGACCCTAGACATGTTGCATGCCACCCCCCCCCCCCCTGGCCTCTTTCTTGGAGCGGGCTGGAGGGCCATTAAGTATATATTGACATGGTCATGGAGCCTTAAGGCAATATGTTCTGTAATTTTCATGTTCCCAATCTCTTCTCTGTGTCAAATAGGTATATTGTGTGTTGAATATAAAGCCTGAAAGCCTGTGGGCTATCGGGAGAGAAGCAAATTTCAACCATTTGCAGCCTGGGTCTTAACTTTTGTAACAGTCAATTACCTGTAACAGGGCGCTGCTGTTGTCTTAAAGTTCAAAGTGAGCGACTGACAAGGCCCTCTAGCGGAGAGTCATATGCTAACGGGGAGGAGGAACCAAGTTGCATTCACAGCTACCGGGATCCGCCCAAAACAAATATAGTAGACGGTTTGTCGGAAATAGTTGTGTGCTCTAATATTTCTTCGCGAAAATATAACCTAAGCAACCTAGTGTTGACACACTTTCCTTGTGTTAGATGATGGATCAAGGTATATAGAAAACGTAAACACTATGATTGTTCGCGCACACATTAAAATAAAACCTACAGTTGATTCCCTATTAACATCTAAGGCTTTTAACATTGACACGGTTTTGCCCCTCGAGAAGCGGGCTTGCCTTTGTGGCACTTGCGCCAACTGTTAGTCTTGATTTTAAAATGTAAACAACATAAGATGGTGCATGTGAGTACGCTGCTCTAATTCAAAAATTAGTACTCTGTGTATGTGTCGATTGCAGAATGTATGCAAATAAATGCACCTTGTCAATCTGTTCAAGTTGTTCTTCATACCTTTATAGTTCCAAAGATTTCAAATCAAGGCGAGCAACCGACATTAACTTCGTGGCTCTCTCTTGTCTCTGTACGGTACGAGGTCAGAGAGGCATGTTTCAGGGCTACCCAGTTTTTTAGTATAACACATACAGTAACACATTATTGGTGTACATGCACCCTGGCCATGCTTCAATCATAAAATTCTGTACGTTTTTCTTGCTTATCATCGGTTTCTGTAACATATTAAATGCTGAGCTGTGTACTTGCACCTACAAATCATTTATCGGTTAACTCGATTCCCATTTTCTTATTCTAATAGTGTCTTCCGGTAGGATGCTAATTCATGTTCAATCTATCTTTGCAGAAGCAATATATATGTCAAATTGCAAGCAGAATGATATGCGTTGTGTCAATGAGCTCCGGGCTGAGATGATGCGGTTTGCCCCACACAGAGAGTAAAAAAATGGAGGTAATTGAAGCTGTTTATCAAGTGCAATGATTTACAATCATTGTGAGTTCACATGCTGCAGACATTATACCCATGAATGGGTGCTTAAGAAGAAAGGATTTAATGATAGCTCACATGTATGCCACTAATTGTAACTGACCACTGCTTGCCTTTTGTTAATATGTGCTGTCGATGAACGATCCTGAAGCTGAATGAGAGTTGAAGTTGACGTTGAAGCTGAAGTTGACGAAAAGCTTGTAATACGGAAGAGTGATGGTGAAAAGCCTAATTCTGTCCTCCATTATCTCCCCTCCCCAAATTTGGGGGGCCTCCCCTTCTCTCACTTGGGGTGTCTCCCCTTCTCTCACTTGGGGTGTCTCCCCTCTCTTAACTTAGGTGTCCCCCCTCCCCTAACTTGGGGGTCGCCTCTACGAGCTTGGAGTCTTTCCCGTCTCAAAAACTTGGGGTAGCACCCCAAACTTGGGTACCAACACAACTTGGGGTCGCTCCCCTCCCCAAACTTGGGGTGTCTCCCCTCCCCTAAGTTGGGGTGTATCCCCTCCCCAAACTTTGGGAGTCTCTCCTCCCCTAACTTAGGGTCTCTTTCCTCCCATAACTTGGGATACCACCCTAACCATGGGTTACCACCTCATTATTGCGGTACTACCCCAAAGTTGGGGTACTACCCCCAACTTACCGTATCTCCCTTCCGCAAATTGGGGTTACAATATAATATTGTCCGAATATTCCGCCAAAGTTACGGGAATATTACCAAAAATCATTCCCTGAATATTAAGAAAACTTTCCTGAAATACATTCCCGGAATATTTTTTGGTAATATTCCCGTAACTTTGACGGAATATTCGGAGAATATTATATTGTTACCTGTGTGTACTGTAGAGGCCAATGTATAGGATATTAGTTATAATTGTTTCGTTGGTTTTTATTGTTCAGAAGGTCTGCTCTGATAATACTGAAGTGGCCGTCCGCCCAGCTGGTGGAATAGTTGGTAAGAAGTGTCATCTGGTTACTCTACCTGACCTTAACAGTATTTTCTCATTCGTTTCAAATAGTCATTAACTATGAGTGCTATTAAGTTACACAGGTGTTATAAGTCTGAGATTATGCATGGTATAAATGCTTGTTTGTTTTGTCCAAATCAAAGAAGTGTCGTATAGTCACCCTACCTCACCTGAACAATATTTTGTCGTGTTTCAAATAGTCATTGAATATATGGGTGCTACAGGTGTTATCAGGCCAAGATTATATATGGTATAACCGCCTGCATGTTTTCCCCAAATCGTAGGGTAATTACTGTAGTTATGTTTATATACATCTATCAATTCTATGTTCACTGTATTTTCAGTCGACGGTCTTAATAAAGATCTGTATGACAACACACAATGGGCATTGGGGTCATTTACAATATATTCAGCATGTACATGTATATACCAAAGCCGTAGCTATATGCAGGACTTAATAACTGCATGTGTGTCATCCACTTGTTGCTTGTTAAGTTAGCCTAGTTATAAAGGAGAAATTTAAATTGTTTGCCGCAAAAGATCTACAGGATAAAAGGCTAACGTTGTTTATTTTCCAGGTTCTACCCATTAGCCCCAATGATTTAACTAAAAGGCGGTGCAGGAGAGGAAATGTCTATCATAAATTAAAAGACGAATAATGAACTTGTTTTCTGCTGCCTTCGCTGTAGTTGTTATGCCACATTTATTGTCCTATGAGACGAGAGGGAACGAGGTCAATGAGGCTCGTGCAACGCGTCGCTATGCCTCTGTGTGCGATGTCCGAGGTTTCGTCTTCTAAGTCAATGGGCGGGGAACAGCGCGCAGGCTGGATCGGTATTGGTATTGAATATATTAACGGGAAGTAAACACAAACGACTCGGATTCGAGAATAAACATTCAGTTTCATAAAAAAATCTCTATTGTGGCGCAGCCAGGCTATACAGCGCCACCCTAGAATTCGGCCCCCTGCAGGGACACGCAGCCACTCTAGGGTTCTGGAATCATAGCGAGTCCAGGCTATACAGTGTCGCTCTGTTATTGTGACCCTCTGCCTTCGGGACACAGTCACTCTACGGTTCTAGATCATAACGCGTCCAAGCTTTACTATGCCACAATAGGCGTGTGGTCCCCTGAGTTCAGGACACAGTCCCACTCTAGGGTTCCGGATCGTTATCCAGGTCAGCCTTTACCGCCGACACCAGTTTCTTCCAGAAGAGCTGCTTGCCGACGTCATTCGCGGTCCACTCATTGTAGGTCTTCTTCCCCAGCAGACGGACCATGGTTCTGGACAGTCCGGATGACGGGAACGGCTTCAGGATCAGCAGGATCAGCACGTCCCTGGATTAACTGGCCTATCGCTCCCCTGCAGCACCATTATCACCAGCTCTGAGTCCCTGGATTAACTGGCCTATCGCTCCCCTTCAGCACCATTACCACCAGCTCTGAGTCCCTAGATTGACTGGCCTATCGCTCCCCTTCAGCACCATTATCACCAGCTCTGAGTCCCTGAATTAACTGGCCCATCGCACTCCTTCAGCACCATTATCACAAGCTCTGAGTCCCTGAATTAACTGGCCCATCGCACTCCTTCAGCACCATTATCACAAGCTCTGAGTCCCTAGATTGACTGGCCTATCGCTCCCCTTCAGCACCATTATCACCAGCTCTGAGTCCCTGAATTAACTGGCCCATCGCACTCCTTCAGCACCATTATCACCAGCTCTGAGTCCCTGAATTAACTGGCCTATCGCTCCCCTTCAACACCATTATCACCAGCTCTGAGTCCCTGAATTAACAGGCCTATCGCTCCCCTTCAACACCATTATCACCAGCTCTGAGTCCCTGAATTAACTGGCCTATCAACCCCCTCCAACACCAATATCACCAGCTCTGAGTCCATGAATTAACTGGCCTATCGCTCCCCCTTCAACACCATTATCACCAGCTTTGAGGAAACCAGAGGTAACTAAGATGGCGGACGCATAAGGTCAGGCGTTTGGATGGTCTAAACTATATCCCGATTTCTTTCACTAACTGGCTAACTATATCAACCAAACGCAAGTATAATAAATGGGAAGAAAGCAAGGAAGCGTCGTAGAACAAACAGCATGGATATCGTGAACAAAAAGGCTAATATTATCAGTGAAAGTTCGTCGCCCACATCTGACATGGGCGATAAAGAGGGCAGCGAGCTGGGGTTGGAACCAATGGCAACTATGTCAACAAAGGAACACTCGACGCGCATGCCTATCATGGCTGAGAAGTCTTTTGAACTTCTCCATGAAAGATTGGAGGACATAGCGACTCAGCAAAAGACGCATAATATTGAATCGTACGAGAAAGAAGGGATAACTGAGAAATTTGATACATTGGAAGTGGAAACTGGTGACTTGGCGAGTCGAATGGAAATCATGCGGTTTGAAAATGAAGATCTCAAAAAGGAGGTAAGCTTGTTGAAAGGCTTTGTGATACGTCAGGATGAGACTCTACGAAAAGTGAAAGAAGAACTAATCGATCTTAAATGGAGAAGCATGAGAAACAATTTACTATTTCACAACGTACCCGAAGCTAAACATGGCCACACTGAGGATTGTGAGCAGGCCATATTTGCCTGGCCCGCCACGGGTTCAAACGCACCCCTGTGGTTGAACGGTGTCACCGCGTGGGACCGCGTTATCAAGAGAACGCTAGATCCAGACACATTGTGGCGAAAGTTCTCGGCCACAAAGACGTTGAGGACATTTTGACTTTCGCCAAATACCACCTTCCTAAAGGAAAAGACGTAATTAAAGTCACCCCTCATAACCCACCAGAAATCTTCGAGCAGGCGCAAACAGCCACGGCACGCAGTGCTCCCCACCCTGTTAAAACCAAGATCACCAACGATGCGTTATACATCAACAATGAACGTCAGCGTGACCGCTTACCTGCACTGACGGCAAAAGATCTGCTACTGCTTACTCCACTGGAACGAGAGAAGCTGATCAACGAGGCGCCGCTGATGATTCCTGGTGATTGTCCCACTGAAACTGGGTCTCTAATAGCGATGTCTGCCTTCGTTCAAAGTATGAATGATATGCGTTTGGCGTACAAAAAATTACACCTCGATCCGGCCAAGACTGGGGCAGCCCACATTTCAGCTGCATTTCGCCCTACTGACGCATCAGGGAATATCCCAGAGGGATGACAAGACGACAGGAACCACGGGACAGGAAGGCACCTCCGCTATCTCCTCCAAAGACAGAAAATGACTAACATCGCGGTGTTCATCATCAGCCATCAACATACCACTGTCCTTGGCTCCAGTAAATTTAGACTGCATGAGAAATCAGTCAACTCGGCGTTGACAAAGTACGGGGAACTGAGGCTACAAACGTGGGATGTAACGGACATACCAGCCGAAGACTGTGATTATGGCCACAATGTGCTTGTGGCCAATGTAACGCTTCAGCTCAATCATGCATGTAATCGTTTAACTGCAGCGACTGTTCTGAGCTCGGGTGCCAGGCCACCGCTTGGCTTTGGGTAGGTTTCGGTTAACCAGAGCGGAACAGATACCCCCACCCCCCGGTCCTCCATGTCATGTATAAGCTCATGGCAATTGTGGAAATGTTTTATAAGCCACTCTGTTATATTACTCAATGACCATCGTACTAATTTGGTTCATCGGATGTTCCGCAACGGTGAACCTAAATGTAAATATTCATGTTTATGTGTTTGTATTGCCCGCATGTGTTGAGCTACTGTTCCGATACACAGTTATTCATACAAAAGCAGTGTGTGATAATGTTCAGCATATCTTCTGTCATATCTGGGTTGTTTAACTTTGTTGGTAATGTGTCACATCTATACAAAGCCTGGTTGAACTTGAAACATATGTGTAATTAATACTATGGATTGTGACGATCGCAAAATCAATCTTTGATCGAAGTCCTCAGACTAGGGGAAAGAATTATTACTGACGATACTTCTGTGGAACCTGAGCCCATACAGCATTCTCCTTATTTTGATGATGAAGAAATGTCGCACGTCTTAAAAAGTAAACAGAACCATTTCTGTATACTAAGTCTAAACATATGTTCCATTTCATCAAAATTTGATGAACTCAGATTGTTTATAGGGTGGATCAAAAGTAATGATTTAGAATTCTCTGCTATATGTATAAAAGAAACTTGGCTATCGGATGATTCGAATACTGCATATTATCAGTTAGACAACTATAAGTTAATTTCTGAGGGTAAATATTGTAGTACTCGTGGTGGATTATTAATTTATTTGCATGATAAATATCAGTACAAAGAACTGGTACCACTGGTTATATCAGATATCTGGGAAGGTCAATTCATTAAAATAGGCGGGTGTTCCTCAGACAAAAAACTTATAATAGGGAATATATACAGGCTCTCTTGTGATACCAATGCAAATTATGAAGTATTTACGGAGGAGATGGGACGTGTCCTCAATGTCTATGGAGGAAACCACAGAGAGGTCATTATTGCTGGTGACTTTAACATAGATTTATCAAGACTAAACGAGAAACCAGCGTTTAATGATTATTTTGACACAGTTATCTCTTCAAGCTTCTTCCTTAAAATTACTCTTCCTACGAGACTATCGAAACATAGGGGTACCCTACTAGATAATTTTCTTTGCAAATTAACGTCGAATACTTTAAATACAACGGCGGGTAATTTAACAAAGGCGACGTCAGATCACTTTCCATATTTTATCTGCTTAAACATTGATATTCGTAATGCCAATAAAGGCCCCTCTCATATAATGGTACGTTAATCTGACTCTGAAGCGATTATAAATTTCAAAAAGTACATCGCAGACTCCAACGTATTTAATAAAATCAACGTAGACATGACTACAGATCCGAACCACAATTACGAGATATTACATGATATAATGCAAAAAGCCAAAGTAATATCAATGCCTGTCAAACGAGTTAAATTTAATAAACGCAAGCACAAAAAGTCTGACTGGATTACTAACGGCCTAATGAGATCGATATCTTTCAGAGACAACCTTTATAGACAACTCCAGAAGACACTAGTGAACAGTGATGAATATGAAATGCTTAACATTAACGTAAAGACGTATAACAGAATCCTAAAACAAAATATATAATCAGCAAAGCAGATACACTACAGCTATCGTTTTCATCACTACAAAAAGGACATGAAAAATACTTGGATTGAAATGAAAAAATATCTTAAATAACACTAGACATAAAGACCGGTTTCCACAGATACTTAATATCGATGGCATCCCTGTAACGGACAAACTTGTCATTGCTAATGGTTTTAATAGATTTTTCGGGAATGCCGCAACAAATATCTGTAACAAAATACAAAAACCGAATAATACAACGTTTGGTGACTATCTGAAACAGGCCCCATGTAAAACGGAACTTAATTTCCGGCCAATAGATAAGCATGAGACGTTACGAATTATTAATGGGCTAAAACCCAAATCTAGCTCTGGGCATGATGAGCTATCAGTTAAATTACTTAAAATCATAAAAGATGAAATAAGCTAAACTGTCACGTTCATCTTTAACCAGTCTATAGCCACAGGGATATTTCCGGACAAGTTTAAACTAGCGAAAGTTATTCCAATCTTAAAGAAAGGTGATGAGGCAAATATAGATAATTATCGACCAATCTCAATCCTACCAGCTATCTTCAAGGTATTTGAAAAAGCAATATTCAACCAACTATATGAACATTTTCAAATTGAAACACTGTTTAACCCCGGCCAATATGGATTTAGAAAAAACACTCTACTTAGCTAGCGACATTAGAACTCATAGACAGAACCATTCAAAAACTAGACCAAGGGGATATTCCAATAAATATCTACCTTGACTTGTCTAAAGCCTTTGACACTCTAAATCATAATATACTTACGGCAAAATTAAAACACTATGGAGTGACTGGCAACGCGTTAACTCTTTTACAAAACTATATTTCCAATCGCAAGCAATATGTAAGCATTGATAATGTTGAATCTGCTCGACTTAACCTTTCCCGCGGAGTTCCCCAAGGATCAATTCTAGGACCTCTCCTTTTCATAATATATGTTAACGATATCGAAAATGCAAGTGAAATTTTCAAAGCAATAATATATGCAGATGACACCACACTCCTTAGCACTCTGGAGACAGATACATCAAATACGGCAGAACTAAATGCAAAACTATCGAAAATAAACGACTGGTTAAAAGTAAATGAACTGTGTCTCAATACACGTAAAACAAAGTTCATGCTATTCCATATGCCACAAAAGAAAATACGTTCTCCTGTTATCTATGTAGATGGAAACAAAATAGAACAAAATGCATGTGATCCATTCGATTAGACTGTTGGAAGCGTTGTATTTTGAGGCAAATCATCGATGTTTACTTTTCTGCGACAAACACCTCTGCTCAGTCCAAATAAGGAGCGTTATTACGTAACCATAGATACCGCGCGCTGACATGCGAGTTATGATGATTGTTACGTCATACGACATGGAAAACCCCGCGTAGCACATTAGATCATCCGACACTGAGTCACTCACAAGAGAACTGCATTCTGGTTTATCAGTTGTCTAACCGCTCATATACTAAATAAATGGTTTTAATTCTGATATACACAGAACTTTAGTGGTTAGTTGCGCATCCAATGACAGTGTGTTTCTTTTTGTGTGTGTCTTTTTTTTCTTGACAGGAAACATCGGGTAAGCTCTTAATAAACATTAAGCTGTCACATGGTTGTCACATGGTTGTCAATAAGCATTTGCAGGTTCACCCCACCTACTTTTGTGATGCTCATCATCGCTTCAGCTCCATTTCATACACTTTCGGTAAATTCACAATCCGCAGTGGCTGGTGGCACTTCAGAGCTGACGGTATTCACATTGAAACTCTCGCGAGACTTGGTAATGCACGCCTTGATGAAGTGTTTTTTTTCGCCGCATATCTTGCACGTTCTCCCCACGGGTCTTTTCCCAAGTGACCTTTGCCACCACACCTGTAACAGGTCACATCCTTTGATGGTTTTCAATCCCTATTGTCTCGACCGCTGTCCCCGCTGCCCCTTCGTCCATAACCCTAACCCTAACCCTAATGAGCGTCATTGTCAAAGTCTGAAAGTTAGCCAACACATGATTACATATATACAAACTATAGCTACACCCCTTGTTTAATTACATAATTTAGACATTATAGTTTGAATATTAATAACACATATGGGGGTCTAAAAAGACGGAACATTAGCACTTTTAGACGAATAGACGAAAAACTCGACACGTGACTCCTCTTTTTATTACATCTGCCTCACTGCAATGTTACGCCCCCCCCCTCCTTCTCTTCATCTTTCTTTTCATTACATCTGCCTCACTGCAATTTTACGCCCCCCCCTCCCCCCTTCTCTTCATCTTCCTTTTCATTACATCTAACTCACTGCAATATTACGCCCCCCCTTCCTTCTCTTCATCTTTCTTTTCATTACATCTACCTCACTGCAATTTTACGCCCCCCCCCCTCCTTCTCTTCATCTATCGTTTCATTACATCTACCTCACTGCAATTTTATGCCTCCCCCCTCCTTCTCTTCATCTATCTTTTCATTACATCTACCTCACTGCAATTTTACGCCCCCCCTCCTTCTCTTCATCTATCGTTTCATTACATCTACCTCACTGCAATTTTATGCCTCCCCCCTCTTTCTCTTCATCTATCTTTTCATTACATCTACCTCACTGCAATTTGACGCCCCCCCTCCTTCTCTTCATCTATCCCTTCATTACATCTACCTCACTGCAATGTTACGCCCCCCCCTCCTTCTCTTCATCTATCTTTTCATTACATCTACCTCACTGCAATTTTACGCCCCCCCCTCCTTCTCTTCATCTTTCTTTTCATTACATCTACCTCACTGCAATTTTACGCCCCCCCCCCTCCTACTCTTCATCTTTCTTTTCATTACATCTAACTCACTGCAATTTTACGCCCCCCCCTCCTTCTCTTCATCTATCTTTTCATTACATCTACCTCACTGCAATTTTACGCCTCCCCCTCCTTCTCTTCATCTATCTTTTCATTACATCTACCTCACTGCAATTTTACGCCCCCCCTCCTTCTCTTCATCTATTTTTTCATTACATCTACCTCACTGCAATGTTACGCCCCCCCTCCTTCTCTTCATCTATCTTTTCATTACATCTACCTCACTGCAATTTTACGCCCCCCTCCTTCTCTTCATCTTTCTTTTCATTACATCTACCTCACTGCAATTTTACGCCCCCCCCTCCCCCCTCCCCTTCATCTTCCTTTTCATTACATCTAACTCACTGCAATAGTACGCCCCCCCTCCCCCCTCCCCTTCATCTTCCTTTTCATTACATCTAACTCACTGCAATAGTACGCCCCCCCTCCCCCCTTCTCTTCATCTTCCTTTTCATTACATCTAACTCACTGCAATTTTACGCCCCCCCCTCCCTCCTTCTCTTCATCACATCTACCTCACTGCAATTTTACGCCTCCCTCCTTTTCTTCATCTATATTTTCATTACATCTACCTCACTGCAATGTTACGCCCCCCCCTCCTTCTCTTCATCTATATTTTCATTACATCTACCTCACTGCACTTTTACGCCCCCCCCTCCCCCCTCCCCTTCATCTTCCTTTTCATTACATCTAACTCACTGCAATAGTACGCCCCCCCTCCCCCCTTCTCTTCATCTTCCTTTTCATTACATCTACCTCACTGCAATTTTACGCCTCCCCCCTCCTTCTCTTCATCTATTTTTTCATTACATCTACCTCACTGCAATGTTACGCCCCCCCCTCCTTCTCTTCATCTATCTTTTCATTACATCTACCTCACTGCAATTTTACGCCCCCCTCCTTCTCTTCATCTTTCTTTTCATTACATCTACCTCACTGCAATTTTACGCCCCCCCCCTCCCCCCTCCCCTTCATCTTCCTTTTCATTACATCTAACTCACTGCAATAGTACGCCCCCCCCCTCCCCCCTCCCCTTCATCTTCCTTTTCATTACATCTAACTCACTGCAATAGTACGCCCCCCCTCCCCCCTTCTCTTCATCTTCCTTTTCATTACATCTAACTCACTGCAATTTTACGCCCCCCCCTCCCTCCTTCTCTTCATCACATCTACCTCACTGCAATTTTACGCCCCCCTCCTTTTCTTCATCTTTCTTTTCATTACATCTACCTCACTGCAATTTTATGCCCCACCCCCTCCTTCTCTTCATCTTTCTTTTCATTACATCTACCTCACTGCAATTTTATGCCCCACCCCCTCCTACTCTTCATCTTTCTTTTCATTACATCTAACTCACTGCAATGTTATGCCCCACCCCCTCCTACTCTTCATCTTTCTTTTCATTACATCTACCTCACTGCAATTTTATGCCCCACCCCCTCCTACTCTTCATCTTTCTTTTCATTACATCTAACTCACTGCAATGTTATGGACAATCTCCTTTTCACTGCATCTACCTCACTGCAATCTTGTAGCCCCCTCTTTTTCTTTTCATTACATCAACCTCACTATAATGTTATGGGCCTCATCCCAGTCAACAAGTCAGTCAGACAGTGAACACGTATTGAACACGTGTGGAAGCAGTTCATCCATGGAAGAAGAGTAAAACAAACGATGTCAAAATTAATCCCGTCCACCGTTTTTTGTGGTAGCAGTAACCTTTATTGTACTTGACAGGTCATGGACCCTTGGGTCATAACAAATAGACACAAATACACGCACTAAGAACACATACGCAGTTGTCAATATTAAGCTATAGAGATTTTAAGCTAACAAGATTCAAAGATACTTATATTATGCTACAGTTACCACTACATTAGCGGTTGATTATACTCAAACAAAGGAACAACCCATATGGTTGTTGATTCTGTACGTCATGTACAATGGGCTGAAGGAGCCGTTTAGTACCTTATACACTACAACTACAACTATATTTCAAAAAATATTTGCCTCCACAAACTGTACAGAACTGTCCTTCACACTTCAACATATTACAATATACAAGACTATGTTATATATCATAAACTCATGGTTTTAATTATATAAACAATGCAAGATAACTATTCAACGCAGACGAATTAGATAATTCCGACAAAAATTATTAGCAAGCAATACTTATGTTATTATATATGTCCACTGAACTCCAATATGTCCCAGAGTGGGCTAAAAAAAGAAATACAAAAAAACGAGACGGTTCCTTTACGGCTTCATGCATTTTTGGGATATCGATTTGTGACATCACATCAGTTATGACGTTACATCGGTTATGACGTTACATCGGTTATGACATCACATCAGGTATGACGTTACATCCGTTATGACGTTACATCCGTTATGACGTTACATCGGTTATGACGTTACATCAGTTATGACATCACATCAGTTATGACATCACATCGCTTTATGACGTCGCGTTGGTTGCCTTGAGCATTATAGTCGAATGTTAAACCAGAGATCATGTACTATACGTTCTGGTTTAGCGTTAGATGAGACATCTCATTCTTGACCTCTGGCCTTCAGGGTCACCATGATTGCCTTCTGGGGAGTGAGTACAAAGCCGACCTGCAGTTTCAGCTCCCTCTGTAGTGTGAGCAAGTGAGTGTCAATGTAAAAACAATCAAGAAATCGTTAATAGCGTTACTTGCAAGCGAACCTTAAATACCTAATATCTGTAGCTACATATTTCGGTCAAATTCAATCAAATAAAAGAATATTTCGGTCAATTTCAACCAAATAAAAGAACGCGTGTCCAACTGTGTCTTTATACATACCTGTGTCTGGTCGGAAGCGTGGAACTCAAATTTCCGAAGCACGTGGCAGATGCCCATCTTGACCTCCAGGAGCGCCAGTCTCATGCCGATGCAGTTCCGGGGTCCATGTCCGAAAGGCACGTATGTGTAAGGGTCTCGCTTAGCCTTCTCTTCAGGATCAAATCTTTGAAATACACATAAACATACGTTTTAAATATTAAACATACATATCACCTAAATCATGCACTGTTATTTATTTCTTTAAGGTCTAGGTCGGTTGTTTACCAATAAGGGAGGTGATATATATATATATGGAATGCCTGACAAGCATGATATTACCTCACTGCCGAGATTGACGGAGGCAGGCTACAACATGCTAAGCGTTTTTTAAGGGTTTCAATATATCAGAGTGAAACAAATAATACACCACGCAGGCATTAGGCTGAATGTATACATTTACTTAAAGGCGGATGAACGATTTTGAGGTGGCATAAGCTGCGGGGCGCGTGAACGGGTCAAATCGTCAACGACAATCGGGCGGGTCGGCCCGCAACGAAATAGGGGGATCCACAAGAAAAAGGGAACAGGAAATTCCGTATCTAAAAGGATAAATGGACTACACGAAACTAAAACGGACTTTCAATCTCAACGATTGGGTGGCTAACCTCTTAGAACCCAAGGAGCATTGTGGACATACATATATTTTTTTAATTTTCATGTCTTTCCGCGATTTAAGCATGTCACGGTAAAAAGGGGCGACGCGTCTGAAAGGCACACTATGTTGGCTATGTCTTAACATTAAAAGGTATATACCGATAAAATGGTCTGCTTTTGGAGTTGTGCATAAACTCGTAGCAAAAAGCACGCGCTGGCATTGTGTTTTCCGTTTTATGTAAGGCAAATGTTTTCCGCGGTACCGTAGATCGCTAATATAAGATGTCTTTAGCCACCTGGTATTTTTCCCCACTCCACAAAAAATCAAGCATCGCTGTTTCAAATTCTTTAATTATTCGGGACCAGAAATGCCCGAAACTCCCTTTCGCTATGCTTCGGCTTCTCTAACATGGATCCCCATATTATATACCTTTCAAATTTATACAAACGCTCACTATAGTGGCTCTCCCGGAAAGTAAAAGTTGAGGACAGAGAATTCCCCACCTGGTGTGTTTTAACAGCACTTTACATCTACATTGTCTTACTGAATGATTTGGGAATAAACACAAATACAAAAAGCTCTTGGACCCACACCGGATCCGCCAATAGGTTTTATACACACGTTCAACTAACTGGCTGAAAATCTGTATGAACCAAAATATGTCCTCACCTGTTTGGGTCGAATGTTTCCGGATTGGGCCAGAACTTTGGGTTTCGGTGAATCGCGTAAATTGGCATTGTAACATTTGTTCCCTTTCTGATGCAAATGCCATTGATGACAATGTCCTCATTGCACAATCTAGCCAACCTGAAAGGTTCAATAATAATAATAGGTTCATTTTATATATCAGATGTATTCTAATAGTTTATCTGCTAGCGTATACGTACGAGTTATTTCCAATTGTATATTCGAGCGTACAAAAAAAGGTAATCTCTCTAGATGCCCGTCTGTCTGTGATTGTATTGTGATTGTATTCTCTTCGTTATAGTGGCATATATTAAGAGTTGTAGTTGTCCTTTTAGTTGTCCTTTCTGTGATTGTATTCTCTTCGTTATAGTGGCATACATAGAGAGTTGTAGTTGTTCTTTTAGTTGTCCTTTTCTGTGATTGTATTCTCTTCGTTATAGTGGCATACATTAAGAGTTGTAGTTGTTCTTTTAGTTGTCCTTTTCTGTGATGTTATGCACTTCGTTATAGTGGCATACATAGAGAGTTGTAGTTGTCCTTTTAGTTGTCCTTTCTGTGATTGTATTCTCTTCGTTATAGTGGCATACATGAAGAGTTGTAGTTGTCCTTTTAGTTGTCTTTTCTGTGATTGTATTCTCTTCGTTATAGTGGCATACATGACGAGTTGTAGTTGTCCTTTCAGTTGTCCCTTTCTGTGATTGTGTTCTCTTCGTTATAGTGGCATACATGAAGAGTTGTAGTTGTCCTTTCAGTTGTCCTTTTCTGTGATTGTATTCTCTTCGTTATAGTGACATACATGAAGAGTTGTAGTTGTCCTTTCAGTTGTCCCTTTCTGTGATTGTACCCTCTTCGTTATAGTGGCATACATTAAGAGTTGTAGTTGTCCTTTTAGTTGTCCTTTCTGTGATTGTACCCTCTTCGTTATAGTGGCATACATGAAGGGTTGTAGTTGTCCTTTTAGTTGTCCTTTCTGTGATTGTACCCTCTTCGTTATAGTGGCATACATAGAGAGTTGTAGTTGTCTATTTAGTTGTCCTTTCTGTGATTGTACCCTCTTCGTTATAGTGGCACACATGAAGAGTTGTAGTTGTCCTTTCAGTTGTCCCTTTCTTTGATTGTACCCTCTTCGTTATAGTGGCATACATGAAGAGTTGTAGTTGTCCTTTTAGTTGTCCTTTCTGTGATTGTACCCTCTTCGTTATAGTGGCATACATAGAGAGTTGTAGTTGTCCTTTTAGTTGTCCTTTCTGTGATTGTACCCTCTTCGTTATAGTGGCATACATGAAGAGTTGTAGTTGTCCTTTTAGTTGTCCCTTTCTGTGATTGTACCCTCTTCGTTATAAAGGCATGCATGAAGAGTTGTAGTTGTCCTTTTAGTTGTCCCTTTCTGTGATTGTACCCTCTTCGTTATAATGGCATGCATGAAGAGTTGTAGTTGTCCTTTCAGTTGTCCCTTTCTTTGATTGTACCCTCTTTGTTATAGTGGCATGCATGAAGAGTTGTAGTTGTCCTTTTAGTTGTCCCTTTCTGTGATTGTACCCTCTTCGTTATAGTGGCATACATAGAGAGTTGTAGTTGTCCTTTTAGTTGTCCTTTCTGTGATTGTACCCTCTTCGTTATAGTGGCATACATTAAGAGTTGTAGTTGTCCTTTTAGTTGTCCCTTTCTGTGATTGTACCCTCTTCGTTATAATGGCATGCATGAAGAGTTGTAGTTGTCCTTTTAGTTGTCCCTTTCTGTGATTGTACCCTCTTCGTTATAGTGGCATGCATGAAGAGTTGTAGTTGTCCTTTTAGTTGTCCCTTTCTGTGATTGTACCCTCTTCGTTATAGTGGCATACATAGAGAGTTGTAGTTGTCCTTTCAGTTGTCCCTTTCTGTGATTGTATTCTCTTCGTTATAATGGCATACATTAAGAGTTGTAGTTGTCCTTTTAGTTGTCCCTTTCTGTGATTGTACCCTCTTCGTTATAATGGCATGCATGAAGAGTTGTATTTGTCCTTTTAGTTGTCCCTTTCCGTGATTGTATTCTCTTCGTTATAATGGCATGCATGAAGGGTTGTAGTTGTCCTTTTAGTTGTCCCTTTCTGTGATTGTACCCTCTTCGTTATAATGGCATACATGAAGAGTTGTAGTTGTCCTTTTAGTTGTCCTTTCTGTGATTGTACCCTCGTAGTTTTATCTTGAGGAACAGACGACACCCCAACAGTAGAAAACACCGCCGAGTAACAAAATTACATCTCATCAGTACACCCACACACGGTTACTAACTCACATGATATATTATTACCTAGCGCACATCGATTTACCTATATTTAGTTAGATTTTGTATTGGTATTACCATGTAGAGTAAGAAATTGCCCGGCCGGCCTACTGTCGGTCGTTTACCTTGTAGCCGGGTTATAGAGTCGAAGTGTTTCCGAGATGAACTTGTCCAGGTAGGGCATGGCGGCCACTTCTTCGTATGTCAAGTCGTCGTCTTTCTATAATGACAATGAAAATAATCACCACAGGAATTCGGGAAAATAGTATTGTAATTGCTACCATAAACGCAAGTCTTGCGTGATACTCACTCCTGCCAGGTGGTATCGTTAAGAGAATCAGTTCGTCATGGAATACCATTTTGTGACGTCATACATCTTCTTGCGCGCTCAAATCCTGATCCTCCCCACACTGACTGACCTTGGCCGACCAAAGAGCGTCAATTTCTTCAATCACGGACTTCTGGCAATCCGGGTTTAACGCCAAGCAATACGCTACGTAGGAAAGCGCTGTTGACGTAGTCTCGTAGCCGGCTACGAAGAAGAGCATGGCTTGGGCGTAGACCTCTTCTGTCGTCAATCCTGGCGCGGTAAAGGACAAAAAAGCAGTATTGCATTGTTCTGGGAAATCGTTTATTTTTCTAATCTCTGCTGGCTAAGTACCGTCCCAGTTCAACGGTTCGCCGCACTTTCCAAATGCCTTGAAGTTGTTTACATAACCCGCTAATTAACAAAGATACTATACTGCACTGAAAGATCAGTATTCATATTAAACTAAATGGTCACATTTCCTTCAAATGAAATGGTAACCATGGCCACAAAACTTTTTGCTTTACAGATGATCCCTAATTGTAAGGGATGTGTACTACGTCACAGGCTCCATGGAATGAAACTTGGTCAAAGTCAAACATTAATTAGGGCATAAAATGCTACAATTTTAGGCCCTGACATTGCTTCGACGGGAAGCAATATTCGATAGATGTAAACAGTTGGTGACACACCAAACAACACAAAATAATATGTGTTTATCCAATTATAAGCCGGAGATGCGCATAATAAAAGGGAAGATGTACGTATTTTCATAACTTTTAAGTCAAATTGGAAGAGCGAGGAAAGTGACAAATAAACACAAATCACCCATCAACACAAAGCAATTCGACAACGTTGTCAAGGCGCAGCATCTAAGTATACATTCAGTATGGTGACATCACCGAGTAATTTTCAAATAGCGGTCATCATAGCAATGCTCTCAGATGGAAGCGGTTCGGACACCAGATTGTTACTTTGGTGAATGCGTTTTTTAGTGATTTCATAAAAAAAATCCCTAACCTGTTATTGAAAAACGTTTTTATTTGTTCCACGATCAACAGACTTTAACGTAAACGTGGCCCAACAATATATTACCCGCAGCGTGGTGTAATCAGGCCTGATGCATTATCCCATCGACGGATGCTCCTCATACATTTCATGTACCGATTGTCAATATGATATACAACTGGCCAATGATCTCACCCTTCTTGCTGTACCAGACCCCGCCACCGTAAACGGCGTCGGGGTTCCCACTGTGATCTGCGCCCTCAGCCAGATCTGGGACCTGCAGCTTCTTCATGGAGTGAAGAAAGTCCCGGTGCTTCAAAGGTAAGGACAGGGAGATGTAACTGTGCAGGAGGGTCAGTATCGCTAACAAAGGTAAGGCCAGGGAGATGCAACTGTACAGGAGGGTCAGTATCGCTAACAAAGGTAAGGACAGGGAGAGGCAACTGTACAGGAGGATCAGTATCGCTAACAAAGGTAAGGCCAGGGAGAGGCAACTGTACAGGAGGATCAGTATCGCTAACAAAGGTAAGGACAGGGAGAGGCAACTGTACAGGAGGATCAGTATCGCTAACAAAGGTAAGGACAGGGAGAGGCAACTGTACAGGAGGATCAGTATCGCTAACAAAGGTAAGGACAGGGAGATGCAACTGTACAGGAGGGTCAGTATCGCTAACAAAGGTAAGGACAGGGAGATGCAACTGTACAGGAGGATCAGTATCGCTAACAAAAAAAAACCGACCGAATCTTCCTGAACGCTGGAGTAAGAAAGCCATATGCTCAGTTTGTTATGCAAATTTACATCTCAAACACCTCACCAAGTGAACGTAATTGCGGAATTTCACTTAGTTCAAATCATGCTCGAATTTGTATAACACCTATAACTGTATAACACGAGCCATTTAAGTCACACATGCCTTGAGAGCAGACGTTATACTCGTTACGCTTTGGTCATTTCATCACCAGATGGCTTCATGGTTCCATACGGTTTATAGGAAACTCGATCGGCACCCAAAAGAAAATTCTGATTATCCCCCAGCAGTTAGTCTCAGACAGCGTTAATGAAGAAGTTCTTACCGAGTCATCTTCCTGCCTGAGCTGCAGCGATTTCTGCATAATATCACTGAAGAAAGATACCACGCTTTTGGGAGCGACGTCTTGGCCAAATAGTTTGAACAGTTTCCCTATTGCCGGAAAGAACGCTGAAAATAAAATAGTAGCAACTGATCAATGCAACGCTCCACGTTATGAGTGGGAAATGTCTTAGTTCATAATGCAACGCTCCACGTTATTTGAGTGGAAAATGCCTTAGTGCATAAAGCAACGCTCGACGTTATGTGACTGAGAAATGTCTTAGTGCACAATGCAAGTTTTCTTTGTAGTTCGTACCCACAAGAACTTATTTAGTTGGTTAGCATCCGTCCGTCTGCGTACTTAAGACGATGGATTTTTGTTGTATATATGAGGTGTTATGGTATAATTTCATTGAACGCTACATAAACAAGGAAAGTCATCCTGGCGGCTGTTATGGGTGACGAAATTTCTTCATGACCCAAGGCTGTCTAGTAATCCTTAGAGGCCGTCTTTCGGCACATTTTGAGCCAAACGCGGACTTTTTACGTGGCTTTTCAAGGTGCGATCTATTGACGGTAAGGGCACCTTTAGCCGGCAGAGAGGGGGGTGCGCCAGTGTAGCGCATCCCATCCGGCTTGTGCGTGCGTTTTGGCTGGGAGAGAAGAGGTCGAGGTGGGGGGCGGGGGGCGGGGTGGGGGGGAGGGGGGGGGGGGCTGCGATAGCAGAACGAGAACGCCGTATATTTCACCATTGCAACGACCCTTGAGTAGATTTACGCAAGTGTGCTAACACGGCGATGTTTAAACAGATTTTACTATTACGGACAATGCAATTCCACATTATTGTATACAATTTGGACGTCTCTACGCTGAAGATTGATGGCACCTTGAGTAAATGTTAAAATTGTTATCAGTCGTTATGTCATAATCGATCATCCCATTTTACCAAAATTTACGTCACCCATCTACTAACTTAGCCTGACGATGGCCATTTGTATTCTTTTGGTAAATTTGGCAGTTGATAGCCAAAGGCATTCGACAGATAATGCGTGACATAAACACACGGACAGACAAACCAAACACACCGACATAAGACGAAAATCGTCGATTTCCGTCTTAACATGTGCCATAATGACGATTTTCGTCAGAATGAGAGACTAAGGTATCCATTAACGCACCCACCCACTAAGGTGAGATTAAAGGAGATCGAATTCATGAATCGGCGGGCGTTGGCTACGAAGGGGTTGCCAGGATTTCTCTGAGAGTCCAGATCCAGACCAAAAGCTGTCCCGGCGATAACATCCATCGTGAAGTTGCCGAAATACCTACGTAAAACATAATGCAAGGTTTATTTGTTCAATTATAAAACTTCATTACATTATACATTTATCCTCGTGTGCCAGCAAATTTGTTTATGAGCTATAATATAGTATGCAGCGTTCATAAGTGCATTGGCCCGGGCAATAACAATATGGCTGTGTCACCAATACAAATGTGAAGCCACATAGTTTGACCATTTTTCCTTAGCATAGATATTTATATATATATATTGCTTACTTCTTAGGTTCTATATTTTCTTTCCCAGAATCCGCGGTGATTTTGCTCAGATGTTGCACAAGCGTTTGTGCACTCTTGTTGATGTGACCAGTCATCTGGTGGAGATACAAAGTTACATTTAGATAATGTAATCATTCTAGAGCCCACCTTACTTAACTTCCTCTCCTGGCAGTCCCATCCTCTTCTTGCCCTCACTTAGCAATTCCATTCTCTCCGTATGCTTCCTTGCCACTCCCATGTCCTCCGTATCCTCTCCTGACACTCTCAACCTCTCATTGTCCTCTCCTGGCGCTCTAATTCCCTCCGTATTCTCTCCTGACACTCTCATTCATTCATTATCCTATCCTGGCGCTCTCATTCATTCATTATTCACTCCTGGCGCTCTCCTTCATTCCGCATCCTCTCCTGACACTCTCATTCTCTCCGTATCCTCTCCTGGCGCTATCATTCATTCCTTATCCTCTCCTGACACTCTCATTCATTCAGTATCCTCTCCTGACACTCTCATTCATTCCTTATCCTCTCCTGACACTCGCGTTCATTCCGTATCCTCTCCTGACACTCTCATTCATTTATTATCCTCTTCTGACACTCGCATTCATTCATTATCGTCTCCTGACACTCTCATTCATTCATTATCCTCTCCTGACACTCTCATTCATTTCTTATCCTCTCCTGACACTCTCATTCATTCATTATCCTCTCCTGACACTCGCATTCATTCCGTATCCTCTCCTGACACTCTCATTCATTCCTTATCCTCTCCTGACACTCGCATTCATTCATTATCCTCTCCTGACACTCTCATTCATTCCTTACCCTCTCCTGACACTCTCATTCATTCCTCATCCTCTCCTGACACTCTCATTCATTCATTATCCTCTCCTGACACTCTCATCCATTCCCTATCCTCTCCTGACACTCTCATTCATTCATTATTCACCTTACTTAACTTCCTCTCCTGGCAGTCCCATCCTCTCCTTACCCTCACTTAGCAATTCCATTCTCTCCGTATGCTTCCTTGCCACTCCCATGTCCTCCGTATCCTCTCCTGACACTCTCAACCTCTCATTGTCCTCTCCTGGCGCTCTCATTCATTCATTATTCACTCCTGGCGCTCTCATTCATTCATTATCCACTCCTGGCGCTCTCATCCTCTCATTATCCTCTCCTGGCGCTCTCCTTCATTCCTTATCCTCTCCCGGCGCTCTCATTCATTCCGTATCCTCTCCTGACACTCTCATTCATTCATTATCCTCTCCTGACACTCTCATTCATTCATTATCCTCTCCTGACACTCTCATTCATTCATTATCCTCTCCTGACACTCCCATTCATTCATTATCCTCTCCTGACACTCTCATTCATTCATTATCCTCTCCTGACACTCTCATTCATTCATTATCCTCTCCTGACACTCTCATTCATTCATTATCCTCTCCTGACACTCCCATTCATTCATTATCCTCTCCTGACACTCTCATTCATTCATTATCCTCTCCTGACACTCTCATTCATTCATTATCCTCTCCTGACACTCTCATTCATTCATTATCCTCTCCTGACACTCTCATTCATTCATTATCCTCTCCTGACACTCGCATTCATTCCGTATCCTCTCCTGACACTCTCATTCATTCCTTATCCTCTCCTGACACTCGCATTCATTCATTATCCTCTCCTGACACTCTCATTCATTCCTTACCCTCTCCTGACACTCTCATTCATTCCTTATCCTCTCCTGACACTCTCATTCATTCATTATCCTCTCCTGACACTCTCATTCATTCCTTATCCTCTCCTGACACTCTCATTCATTCATTATTCACCTTACTTAACTTCCTCTCCTGGCAGTCCCATCCTCTCCTTACCCTCACTTAGCAATTCCATTCTCTCCGTATGCTTGCTTGCCACTCCCATGACCTCCGTATCCTCTCCTGACACTCTCAACCTCTCATTGTCCTCTCCTGGCGCTCTCATTCATTCTTTATTCACTCCTGGCGCTCTCATTCATTCATTATCCACTCCTGGCGCTCTCATCCTCTCATTATCCTCTCCTGGCGCTCTCATTCATTCCTTATTCTCTCCTGGCGCTCTCATTCATTCCTTATCCTCTCCTGACACTCTCATTCATTCATTATCCTATCCTGGCGCTCTCATTCATTCCTTATCCTCTTCTGGCGCTCTCATTCATTCATTATCCTATCCTGAGGCTTTTATTCATTCCTTATCCTCTCCTGACACTCTCATTCATTCATTATCCTATCCTGGCGCTCTCATTCATTCCTTATCCTCTTCTGGCGCTCTCATTCATTCATTATCCTATCCTGAGGCTTTTATTCATTCCTTATCCTCTCCTGACACTCTCATTCATTCATTATCCTATCCTGGCGCTCTCATTCATTCCTTATCCTCTCCTGACACTCTCATTCATTCATTATCCTCTCCTGGCGCTCTCATTCATTCATTATCCTCTCCTGGCGCTCTCATTCATTCCTTACCCTCTCCTGACACTCTCCTTCATTCATTATCCTCTCCTGACACTCTCATTCATTCATTATCCTATCCTGGCGTTTTCATTCCTTTCTTGTCCTCTCAAGGCACCTTAATTCCTCTCCTCCCTAGAAAGAGTCACAGGCGCATGCCAACCGACCATACAGCAGGAAATTTTATAGTACTTCCATACTTCCTATATGGATATTTGAACCACTAGAAATTTAGATCTTTCTATTGTTCTTGGAAATGCAATGCAGTTTTAGCAATGCCGTAGCAAAGAGATTAAAGTCGACATTTGTCCTTCTCATGACTTCATGTTTCATCCGTGACTGGACACAAAATTAACCCATATGACATTGTATTTACAGAGAACACTCAATTAAATACACCCCCAGAATATACACCGGGCGTTCTATTTGTGACGCGTATTCTTTCGATCAGATACGCACATAGCTCCGAGCCCCTTTTTTCACAATATTTCCTACAGATCTGTTTTTTTTCATATCCTCAACATCCCTAACTTCCAGGGTAACCTTGAATGAAGTCCATCAGCAAACAAAATCCCGCAGCCGTTTTTAACGCCATGTTGGTTGATGACAAATTGAATGACTATATTTTGACGGCCATTTTGGAAGCTATGTTTGAAACCGTGGCACCTCACATTTCAGGATACCGACTTTTGATCTTTCAGACGCCATCTTTTTTCTTCTAAATCCACGCATATGTATACATAGTAATATACTCTAAACTGTTCGAACCAATAACTTGTTGCATAAAAAAAGTCCATTTTAGATGTTTAGTGCACTTGTAAGTGCAAAAACCCACTTGTCTTAGCTTTCCGGATGTGAAGACTGGCGTGATGTGGTGTCGCACGTGCCTCCAGTGGTCACCGCTCAGACGCACCAGGATCATACGTATCACGTAACTTCTGATGCTCTGTCACGGAGGAAAACAGGAAACATAAATAAATAAATCTATATATCGCAGATCATAGGCGTGTCCAGGGGGGGGGGGGGGGCACACGGGGCATGTGCCCCCCTTTTAGACCCTAAAGCATATAGGTCCCCCCCCCCCTTCAAGGATTTCTGTACACGCCCTTGCAAAAACGAAGCGTCATTTACAATATTAACGCTCATATTGTTTATTGATATTGGTCATAAGGGTATAACAATACCTGAAATGTGACTTGGTCTCTGTCAAAATAATATTGAACTATGTTCATACAACCTGCATGGTAATTCAAAGTAAGGAACTTATTAATTACAGATATATCGCTGAAGTCCAAACGGTCAACGAAATGCGAGTGACTTTTGATCATGATCTCTTTGATCATCGCCGGATCCGTTACTTCAAGGGCCGGCGTCCTGCCTGAGAAGACTCTATGCCGATGAAATAAATATCGGATTTAATCATTCGCTATTATGCAACTTTGACAGACTGAATACAGACTGTAATCACTCGTTTTTGGACTAAAGCAAATCTGTTCTGCAAGTAGATATATATTTTTCTTCATCACACTTGTACTATCCACAGAGGTGAACAGTCACATGTTTTGTATGTCGTTGCAAACTTCTATAAAGAGATAACGCTTGCACACAAGAAATAATAACATCATCATAAATACTTAATATTAGGATATCCCATAACACAAAATGTCTACGAAATGACTCGAATGTTTACACAAATGGAACAAAATATTATTAGGATATGAAACAATATGCCTGTATTCAGGATAGAGAATACATTGTCTGATGCCATGCAAAGATTACAATTAACTCACCCAACCACTGATCCATACTTCTCCATGAGATACTTGGAATAAGTATGTGGATTCTAAAACAAATAAAACGACAAAAAAGCTATATGGCAAAAGAGGGGCATGGTTGGCAATCTTTGCATCACAGATATATTTTATTACCAAACTATGTTACGCATTTTCAACTAATCATTGTATTCAAGAAAGATAATAAATATAAAGTGAAAATATAAAACCGTGCAAAACAGTTTCGCTTCACTCAAAATGCTTCGAAGCGCAAGTTACAGTGTAAGGTACTCGGGGACTCTGGCTTTGAAATCGTGAACTGTAAAGGAAGAAGTAGGTCTTGCTTATGAAAATGAATGAGGTTAAATGAGGGTCCCAACGTTTAACATGAAGTAGAAGGGGACAAACTAACATACCGTCAAGAAGAACGGCAAGACGGTGCCCACGAAGGGCCACGGTCTCGGCCCGGGAATACCCACATCTCTCCATGTATTAAAGGTGGAGGTTCCATACCTGAAAGGGGCGAGATGACGATTATCGATCATAGTCAAGTTAAGAAGACAAGGAGCAAGATATTCATTCACACGGTCGGGAGACTGAGAAGTAAAATTTAAGTGAATACAAATAATTACGAAAATGCGGATACAAACGTTGAGATGTCAGTACAAAGTGGGGTCATATTATATATTTATATATAATTATATAATCATATTAAATCGACATATGTAGCATTTCGGGATTGAACAATCACGCGTGTAGCTATTGCTGCTAATCACGAAATAAGATACTGTGATTAATAAATATGATAAACTCGCGTCATACATGCCGTCATACCTAGTTACCGAGACTTCGTACCTCCGGCGCGAGACTTCAGCCCGCCTAGGTAGCCATTTGGGCTGAGACCGCCGAGCCGTACACGCGGGAAACTTATATGTGGATATATATACACTTTTCGGATACCAAATTACTCGGATGTCACTTCTTATGTTGCATTAAGGTAAGGGCTTTCACAATATCATCATACTATCACACATTTGCCCTTAGTGTCGATTTGTATGAACTTCGGAGGTTTTCGTCCGTTTTCGGCACTACTTCGGCTTTTTGTACAGGCCCCGTCATACATGCCGTCATACCTAGTTATTACACTTACTTGTACACGTTAACATAACACACTTACCCTTAACGTTAACACCCACACCCTTAATAATAAACGTTGTGATAATCAATGTTGTAATGCCAGCGGAATTATTCACATTGTATACCTGTACATCGATCAAGACCCCGTCTGCTCCACTTAACGACAGATAAAAATTGTAAATAACGGCAACAAAAGGTGCAATTACGCGTTGTAGGCAATGGATCTGATATGCGTACGATACAAGCCTTGTAAGGATTAAATGCATCATGATAACACAGGATGACAGTATGTTGACCGTCTGGCACTGTTTCGGATCTTCTCCACGTGCTCAGTGGTGGACAATACTAACCTCCACAGAAGAATCAAGGCCAACACGAGGAGCGCCCACCATACCGGAAACCCTTCGGCAAAGAGTCCGAACATTGCCATGGCACGCTGCAAGACACATACATATATAACTTTATTAACGTGTTACCCGGTGCCTCTGTGGGGCAATTCCCTGACATGAAAAATTCAATTTTTAATATTAACAATCCTATTGTTTATACCGAAAATAATTTTTTTCGATATCAAGAATACAGCACGTTATTTCCTGATATGACACACGGAATTGCATCGCAATACATAGTTAAAACCTGGCAGAAACCAATTTTTGCTTTGATAAATAACCGCACGTTGGTAGCTGTGTGTGTTGCGTGACGGATTTGCGTGTAGTTCATTGTTTTATTTCTCCATGTTCTCCAATGGGCCTCGACATGGGGTGGCGACATATAATGTTATCAGAGATCGCATAGTATCTAATACGTTATCTCTGATATAATCAGCGCCCCGCCATCAACATGTGGCGCTGTGGGGGAGGGATCGGGGCGAGAGGCAGGGGGACACTGCATCCGCCAGCGGACCGGCTACCGGTGCATTTGCAAGAGTGACGGGGGGGGGGGACTGGGCAGTGGCAGATGGGGAGAGGGATGCATCACAGGCAGTAGGCAGTGGGTGATGCTGACTGCTCGGCCCGCTTGCTGGGGCACTGGGACCGTTATTTGGGTTGCCTCTATAGAGAGTAGAGTTGTTGATAGTCCCATATGAAACAGTTGTTGCTCCGCACAACAGTCTCATGTCCTCATGTAGAAAATGAGGGTGTAAGATTTGTTTTTGTGGGCGACTAGGTGTTGTTAATCGCACGATCCATCAAACCCTTGTCATTTTGTACTCTGATACCTAAACTTCATATTTACCACAAAACCCACATGCATATGAACTAGCAAAGTATCGCATTGCTATCAAGTCGGTTGAAATGACACTTTCTTGTTGTTTATCGCGCCATTTCGTATTTGGTTATTCTTCACCAGCAGCTTTCACCAGGTGGCGTTTCGCTTATTGCGTGTCAATGGCTGGGTGTATGAAGCGCCACCAAGCAAATGGTGTGGTTTTAACGACATGCACTCATGCGCAGTTTCTCCACTGGGTGGGCAAGGCGGCGGACAGAGCTGAGTTGTCTGCTTGTTCGAAAAATCAACAGACGATATCGTCGTAATCACGGAGACTTCAACCAAAATAACAAGATAAGTTGTAAGATACATACTTTTAGAAACTATTGCCATACCCCAAAAAGTTCTCGCCGTCAGCACCGCTTCTCGCCACGCGTGTTTGTAAAATGCCGTACAGGATTTGATAGACCGGACATGTGGCGTTGTTTCCCGACAACGTCACATGGGGCTAAGTTGTTGACGGCGAGGAGGCGAGACGTTTGACAGCGTGCCAAGCGCACCATAGCACGCATGCGCATCGGCGGGGGAGCGGTATATGGGTGGGGAGGGGAGGGGGCTGTCGCGATCACAGGCACTCTCTGCCTTCGACTCACACCGCCTAGGGCTGCATTATATATCTGTTGCGTCGCCTACGTCCTCAATGCATTTTCACACTCTTTCGCCAGGGCGGCGCTGCGCAAATCAATAGGAAAAATGCGTCGCGCATTTCTACAAATTAACACACACACAGACACACACACACACACACACACACACAGACATACAGACACACACAGACACAGACACACAGAGACACACACACACACACACAGACACACACACACACACACACACAGACACACACACACACACACACACACACACAGACACACACACACACACAGACACAGACACACACACATACACACACACACAGACACACACACACACACAGACACAGACACAGACACACACACACACACACACACACACACACACAGACACACACACACACTCACAGACACACACAGACACACACACACACACACAGACACACACACACACACACAGACATACAGACACACACAGACATACAGACACAGACATACTAACGTACTCAGTCTGATAGATGCCGGACACATCGAAGATTTTCCGCCATAACAAACCAACGTACTGATAGATGACGGAAAAATCAAAGATTTTCCGTCGTAACAACCCTGAAATGGCGTTGTTCTAGACCTTAATTTTACTATAGAAAGCGACTAGGCAATGTCTCAGCCCACACACAGGCGACACACACAGGCTAGGCTTCTGGGCAAGTGTGCAAGAACTCTTATTCACGCTACATGGACCAGGTGAGTCCCGATGGGACCAACCTTTATCTGGCCGCGCCCGCCGTGCAGTTTGCCTGGTTCAACGTCCTAAATCGTGACTAGGATGACAGCATTTTGATTTGTCAAGCAGGGAGCGAGTGAACTGTGCAGCGAAGAGCGTTGTCACGAACATCCGATCTCGTGAAGTATCGCATACATAAAACGAGATTCACTATATTGCCTAGGCTATATCAAGCTTACCGTTTCGATGGTTGCAACCGGTCTATTCAAGTGAGTGAGTGATCCACTGACGATTGCCTACTTCTCTATACCTTGATGCGGCCTTAGACCTCGCACTTGCAATGTCACAGCTGCCAATGACACATCTGTGAAAACTGCGTTCTGTTAACCCAGAATGTCTGGTCTTACGGCCCAGTTTGTATCTGCTATTGGTAAACACGAGCTGTGTGCGTGGACAGTTGTGGACCGCCGCGCGAGGGCAGCCAATGCAATCTGAGGCCAACTGAGGTTTGCGGACGGCACTAACGTACCTGGGTCTGGGGTCACGTTCACGGCTGGCCGGGGAAGCCGTCAGTGCGGCCTACTAACAGTGTTACAAGCGACCTACTTACGGTGTGACATGTGTACTTGGTGAATGAAGGTCAACACCACACTGGAGACCAGCCACTAGCTGTAGCCGTATATTCGCGCATATATATATATGCGTGAATAGTCGACAGATATTCTGGCTGAACTAACAAGTCAGCATATGCTTGGTTACATTTGGGGAATTTTATGGCGTGAAATGCGATTGCTACTGATCATATATATTGTTTCAATTCACATGTATGAGGACCTCTTGATACTAACGTGTTTACGGCGGCACAAGCTAAAAACTGTCTCACAAGAGACCGCGATATTTATATATGTTCCGCTCGATGACAGTTACAGGTGCCAGTCCAGCACTCTCTGAACAGTCTAGCACGCTACGTAATAAACACGTCCGGTGTAACATAATAACCTGTTCGGCCGTGATAACCTGTCCGGCCACGCTTCTTTCATGTCACTAACCCTAACCAGAACCCTAATCCTAACCTTAACCTTAACCCTGACCCTAACCTAACCATAACCTAACCGTAAACCTAACAAAAATGCGCTATTTACATAGCAACCCCATTCGCTGCGCATGCGCGCACGTCAGCCGGACACTTTATCACGGCGGACAGGTAATCATGCTACACCGGACGCCAGCGCGTCTTGGAGCTGTCCTGTGTGGAGGTAAATTGACGTTCTCGCGTCTGGACGTATCGGCGTCATCGCCGACACCATGAACTGTTTTCACGTCCGGACGCCGGGATGTCAGTGGGCAAGTGATTCAAACATTCGCGTCCGGTGTGGCATGCGGAAGTGTCCCCCCATGCGTAGCTGTCCCCCTCATGTACAATACATGATATTGAGACCCTCTCCGCTCCATGTGTTCGTACGGTGCCATTATGATAGATACAGGGGGGACATCTCCGCATTGGGGACAATCCCGCATACCACACCGGACGTCTTCACGTCCCAACACGTTACAATTTTAAACATGTATGGTGTATTGCTTGTTGGACAAACAGACAGGCGCCAGGTTAGGATGGTGCTCGGTCTTGGCAAGACGGTAGTGTTGTTTTATATTATAAACTATTTTCTCCACAAAGTATTATTTTATCACATGATGGTGCACTTGAATTTGTCAAACAATGGGTAAAGTTGAAATTGTTTGCTTATTTGCCGAAAATGGTTGTAAATGGCCCGGACGATGGCTCCCATTTTGAAATTGCGGCCTTCTATTTAATGGAGGGGGTGTTAGGAGGTAGGGGCAGGGGCCAGGAGAGCATGAGTATGGTGGGTGTTAGGCCGGGGAGGGCGGGGGGGGGCAAGGACCAGGAGAAGCATGAATCTGGTGAGTGTTAGGATGGTAGGCCGGTGGGGGGGGAGGGGCTAGAGCCAAGAGATCATGAGTCTGATGGGTGTTAGGACGGGGGGGATCAGGGCCAGGAGAGCACGATTCTGGTGGGTGTTAGGACGGGAGGGGGGGGGGTGCAGGGAGAGGAGTGCATGAATCTAATGAGTGTTAGGACGGGGGGGGGGGCAGGGCCAGGAGAGCATGGGTCTGGAGGGTGTTCGGATGGGGGGACATGGGTCAGGACGAGGGGGGAGGGGGGGGTGGGAGGCAGGAGAGTATGAATCTGGTAAGAATTAGGAAGTGGGTTCCAGCGAGCAGAAACACTTTTGTTATCATAATATCTGCCAAATCGAATGTACTTTGTCAGTTCTGAAATACAAAAATTAGACTATGGAAACTTTCGTCGTTCTGCATGTCTCCTAAATACATGACGCTATTAGCGCGAGGGGTCCGTGTATGTACCGCCTAATCGTTCTTTGTTTTCAAAATTATTATAAGAGAAACAAAAAATAAACCAACAATTGTTTTTCGTGTACGAAAACATCATTCAAAAAATTATCGCCGATACCGTATTCAGTCTTCCCAGTCAAGACACGTTGCGCACGGCATTGCGAGCAGAGTATATCCTGAAGCGCAGTTCGGTTTCAGATCCGGGCGATCCACTGTTGACATAATATTCTCGCTGCGGCAACTCCAGGAGAAATGTAGAGAGCAGCACAAGCCCCTCTACCTTGCTTTTGTTGATCGCACCAAGGCTTTTGTTACTGTCAGCAGATCTAGGTTGTACAATATCTTACAGTCTATTGACCACTTAACCTTACTCGCTGTTTTCATGAACACTCGTTCAGCCCAGTACAGTTCGACGGATCTACATCTCAGATCGGACGGAAAGTTGTACAACCTTTCAAGATTGCGCGCTATAAATTAATTTCCCTAATAAGGCAACTGGGTCATTCGACAATGGTTTGTCCACAACTATGAATTCAATAGAGTATTTCTTTCTGTTCCTGCTGTTGCGGATCACAGTGCGACATTTTCCGATCGCATTAAGCTCTAAAGAATTCCACATTTTCAGCGTTGTGGTGCAAGGGCTGATATCAAGTCCTTTCACCATGTCTTCAGAGATCACATTAACACTAGCACCACTGTCAATTTGAAACTTTGTTATCTGGCCATTAATTTCCATATCAGCCATGATGTCCTTGTTCTCGTTTTCTACACTAATCTTCATTATCATTTCCACTTCTGAGTCTGTTTCTTCATCCTTATCTAATGTGTATATCCTCTTCTGTTTCATTTTACCTTTCGACAAGCATTTCACCGCGAAATGGTTTTTTAGTCCACATTTGGTACATGTTGTGCCATATGCAGGGCATCTATCCTAACTCCAAATATGTTTGGTTCCACAAAATTTGCACTCTTGCAGTTCAGTTCTCGTCATTTTCACTACTTTTGGTCTCACTCCATGTATAGCTGGTTCTCAAAAGTCTTCTTTGAAAATATCCATTTGTTTGTTCGCACTCTGATTTACAACACACATTTTTACAGTTTTTTCGAGTGTCAATTCCTCTTCCTTTAGAAGTTTCTCTTTCAAATGGTTATCGCAGCATCCAAACACGATCTGGTCTCGAATTAGTTTGTCACGCTGTCCTTCATAATTGCAATTTTTGCCAATATCTTCAGGTGAGTTATGAAGGAATAGAGTGGTTTTCCATGCCTCGGCTTGCTTTGATGAAATTTATATTTATATGCAAGAAAAATATCTTGAATCTTGCGTATCAAGTTAAATGTGTCATCTGTAAGAAAAAGTTTCACGCTAATTGTTTAAGTGGCATTACCAAAAGTTCGCCCAAACAGCATAACGTCCCATGAGACCTGGTATTGTGTGAAATATACGTTAGAGATGTTTCCTTTTAATGATTTTGTGAACGATAACGAATTCATGATGACTATTACAGAAGGGAGTTGGAATAGTTGCTCAATACCATTAGATGTACTGGAAGAAGAGCTTTTTAATCCTTTTGAATTGAATTCCAAGACCGACTGCTCGCTGGATGATATTGATCCGGATATGAACTTTTATCATGAAATTATGCAACCATATGCAAATTGTGACTATTATCTAGAAGACGGATTTAATAAGTTAATAGCAGATGGTGATATTAATGACACTGCGTTTTCCGTGATGCACATGAAGATCAGAAGCGCACAAAAGAATTTAGCGCAATTTAGAATTTAAGTTTTAGCACAATTTAGAATTTAAGTGTTATCTCGAAACATTATCGTATAATTTTCCGGTATATCCTTTGACAGAAACATAGTTTACAGAGAGTAATCACTACCTGTATGGCATGGATGGTTATCGCCTAATAAGCAATTATAGGGCGGAAAAGCGAGGTGGGGGGATGTCGCTATACATCCGTGATAATATTAACTGTACACTGAGAGGTGATCTAGATGTATTCAATGAACACATAAAAGCGTTGTTTGTGGAGCTTGATACTGGGTGCAATTCCAAGGAACCAAATCGTCTCATTGGGGCCATCTACCGCCCTCCTAATAAGAGTTACAGGTTTTCAATGACATGTTCTCTGACTTGTTAAATAAGCTTGATGGAGAAAAGAAAATATATTATTTAGCGGGAGATTATAATATAAATCTGCTAAATAACGAAACCCATAGACCAACGGCTGAATTTGTTAATACTGTATTTAGTCATTGCATATTTCCAGTGATAAACAAGCCGACTAGGGTTACAAATACAACTGCAACCCTAATTGATAACATTATTACTAATAACATCTGCAACAAACCGATACAAGGTATTATGTACACTGATTTTACTGACCGTTTCCCCATCTTTTACATAAGCAGAACAATCCAAATACCTGACACGAATAGTGTTTTACGGTGTTTACATTTCTTTATTTAATGAAAAAATGACAGAGTATGATTGGGCAGGAATAACAGAGTGTACTGATACGCAACAGGCGTACACTATGCTACATAATGTCGTGTGTAACATTTGCGAGTCCTCCTTCACAGCTTTAAAGACCCGCTCCGGGTATAAAAATAGAAAACCCTGGCTCACATATGGTCTGAAAACATCAATTGCCGTAAAGAATAAGTTACATCATAAAACTAAAACTAAACCTAACGATGAGCATACACGACAATATAAAAACTATAAAAATAAGCTTCTTTTAGTGCTTAGACAGGCCGAAAAACTACACTATCAACAATATACAAAATAACGAAGGCAATCTAAAGAAAACATGGCAAACAATCAAGGAGGTCATCAATAAAAATAAATCTATCCGAAACCAGACAAAATTTGTCTATAACGCCAAGTTAACTTCAGATTGCTCTTAGATTGCCAACGGTTTCAACCATTTTTTTGTAAATATAGGTTCAACGCTGTCTAATTCCATTCCCAAGCAGAATGAATCCCCCCTAACATTCGTAACGACAAATAATATTAAAACATTCTTCCTTGATCCTGTGACTGAAATTGAAATTTGTGCCATTATCAGTTCCCTAAAAGATAGCTCCCCGGGCTGGGAGTCAACCTCGGCTAAAGTAATAAAATCGGCCTTTCATACGCTTAAGAGCCCATTGACACACATAATAAATCTCTCCTTCAGCCAGGGAGTTTTTCCAGATGAGCTAAAAATCGCAAAGGTAATTCCTGTTTTTAAAAATGGTGACGATACACTATTTAGCAATTATTGTCCAGTATCAGTCCTCTCAACATATATTTGAAAGATTAATGTATAATAGGCTTATCAACTTTATTAATAAATAAAACTTGCTGTATGAACACCAATTTGGATTCAGGTCAAATTATTCCACTTCGCTGGACTAGTTCTGGACTTGTCAAAAGCTTTTGATACTGTTAATCATGATATCCTTCTTTTAAAAAAGTTTGGAGTCAGAGGTATATCATTAAACTGGTTCAGAAGCTATCTTTACGAACCTAAACAATATTAGGGCCGCTTCTCTTTTTGATCTACATTAATGATCTCACAAATGTCAGCTTCTTATTATTTGGTACATTATTTGCTGATGATGCCAACTTTTTCATATCGGGTAAAAATATCGATCAAATGATCCTGACACCTAATAACGAGATGGATAAAGTAAGGTACTGGCTATTAAAAAGACAAAGTATATGGTATTTAGGTCTGCCAAAAAGAAACTTCATCATTGTCCTGAGATTAGTCTTGCAGGAGAGACAATTATGAAAGTATCAAGTCTGAAATTCTTAGGAGTTCAACTAGATGCTAATTTAACATGGAATGAACATATCCAATATATTAAGGGAAAGGTTGCTCGGGGAAGAGGTATATTGGTGAAAACAAGAAAGCTGTTAAGCAGCGACACCCTACGCACCTTGTACTCCAGTTTATTTACCCTTACCTTGACTATGCCAACGAAGTTTGGGGCGGCACATGTCATAAATATTTAAAACTTCTCATTACGTTGCAGAAAAGAGCCATTAGAATAATATCGGGAGTACCAAGGCTTTCACACACAAAACCACTCTTCTTAAAGTATAATTTGATACCAATTGTTTATCTAAATGAACATAAAATAGTTATAACTATGTACAATTACTACCAAGGTACAATTCCCAGGACTATCGCTGATATATTTACTCCAACGTCGCAAGTACACAGTTACAATTTTTCAAGATTTTTGACTCATCTATTTCGTCTGTAGTGGTGAATTCAAATGAATTGTAGAGTTCTATGATATCATCACCTCCACATCTCAGTAATATTGCCACCTTTTCGTCATCTGTTTTATTTGCACTTCCACTTGCGTGGCCAACAGAAACAAGTTGAATTTCTGTTTAAAAAGTATCCACGCTTCTTCAGCGTCACCGGTCAAGGTTAGTTTTTCTGGTGGTCTCAAAGATTTAGCCATCTTCTATTGATATAAATTCTTATTTGGCTTTATCTTTTATTCATCTTACTTTTTCTTTCTTCTCTTTATCTTGTTCCCTTTCTTTACGTTTCCGTCGCTGCCACCATGTTTTGATACTTGCTTTTATTCTTGTATAATCTTTATTCACAAGTTATCACGTGTGCATGCATCCAACGCCGGCCGGCTCATCTGTCCTTATCCCTTTTCACACTACTATGACCATTCACTCTTGACCCCTTGACCCTACCTAAATCGTCTGACTCAGTTATCATTTTCATTCTGTCATAACGCACTCAGTCATGTCACTCATGCGATATCGTAACAATCTGTGTGTCACTGCGCTGTGTGATGTCGGTCTGTGTGTCACTGAGTTGTGTGATGTCGGTATGTGTGTTACTGAGCCACAGGAAACCCAAGCGCCGGAGGCAGCAGGGAGGGGGGAGGGGTCGACATGATAGCAAGAAAGATATCTTGCTTTCTATCATGTCGACCCCCCACACTCTCTCCGGCGCTTGGGGTTCATGTGACTGAGCTGTGTGCTGTCGGTTTAGGTGTCACCGATCTGTGTGCTGTGTAATTCAGCAGGAGCAGCCAATAGACTCCAAGATTCTGCACAACGCAGATCTGCTGACAATATCAAAAGACTTGGTGAGATCAACAAAAGCAAGGTAGAGGGGCTGGGCTCTCTATATTTCTCCTGGAGTTGACCCGACGAGAATATCATGTCAACAGTGGATCGTCGGGATCTGAAACCACACTGCGCTTCATGATATACTCTGTTCAAAAGAAGTTGCAATTTCTTTAAGGCAATTCTGGCGAAGAGCCTACTAGTAATGCTTAAGAGGGATATTCCGCGGTAGTTGGTACAATCACCCAGGTCCCCTTAATTGTTTTTGTAGAGCATAACAGCAAGGTAGCAAGGAATATTTTATACATAATGGATCTACTGGTACAGCCTAAAATATGTAACTGAATAACAGGTGATTTCATCATAGATACCCAAATGGTCTGGCTGCATTTTGTGAACATAACATTTACGCAGGTGAAAGTGGTCGATAGTAGGACGGTCACTGAATAAGAAACGTTGATGTGAACGATTAAACCAATATACCCATAGTTTTGTTACGTGGGCAAGAAAACAGCAACTGTCAGTTCAATTACTGTTAAATTTAGCTTGTCAATTCCTCATAACAATCCATATAAAATGATGAAAGTTCAGAAAAAATTATATAAACGTTCATGTAAAACCGCGCCTCCTTGTCGCCGAGACCTATTCGGTTTCAAAACGGTGCTTAACTGCCCGTGATAATAAACATGTTCGGCCTTCGCTATAATGGTGTGAAAAGTATAAGTTGTGAAAGCATAACGGACCCATAAACGACGATCGGTGTTGCTCCAGCCATACTGCATCATAACGTCCCAATACAAGTCGTTTCACACCACATCCAATGGCCAGTTTGATGGTGATGGCTGCGAACCAAGCGACAGTGTTCAAGTTTCTAAATCTATCGCATAATTTACGTATGACAGAAATAAAGCAAGTGGTTTCTTTCTTCCAGGGCGCGAGGGCAACCATTTGAATCGCTTGAACAAATTTAAATACATTCAAATTAATTGTGGCTTGTTTTTTACAGAAACGAGGAAGATTTACAAGGTGCGGTGATCTCCACGGGCCACAGCTGGTGTCACCACGTGTCGAAGTTGTATCAGATACGAATGTTTGTGTGTGGGAGATATCCGATTTCAAGGTGGATGCCAGCGGCGAACCGCTTTCCCTGGCCATCTAGCTGGATATAAGCCAACAAATGTGTCGCCAGTTAACCGCCGTAAAATATTATATGTGCAACCGCGCCGTGGCGTTCTACTGAGATACAAATGATAGTGCGACTGTGTCTTAATGCCCATGAAAGAAATTTAGTTTAAAAGCTTTCGTCATGATAATTTGCTGTTAAAGCATCACGATACCCCTAAAATAATTATCCATTTATTTTCGGCCGCATAGCATCATAACGTCACCATACAGGGTGCTCTCTACCCAATGAATGTGCAAATTCTGACCTCATGGCTGCTTTCAAAATATCTATATGAAGGATTTAGTTACACCTTTGTGCCTGTAGTTAAATTCTGTGTTTCTTAATTCGTGCGTACAATTGAAATCGGTGAAACTTGTTAACTAGGTGTTTGTCCCGTTGGGGCTAGTGACATGTTTGGTTAGAATTAGTTGGGCAACGTGATAACTTACCAGCTGTTGATCAATTACCATAAATCAACAAGATGTGTTAATAAATTCTTGCTGGGTTTGTTCACGGTTTGGAGAAATCGTTTTTTCCCATTTCGAACCGTTATGATTAACTTTTTTCTCCACATAACAATTTTCAAAATATTTTTGACAAGTGTTTTGGATACATTATTTTATCGTGTGAAGGTTCACTGTACGAAACGAATATGTTATCATGTTTTAAAAGGAATAACGCGGCAGCGACGCTCGAATTCAATAGATGACGTGTTATCTTATACATTAAGTAAACAATTAAACCTAAATACATCATTTCCATTCAGAACCTTTAAACAAACATTTTATGCGAGTAACTTTGAAGCTCTTCATCTGCAGATACATCTAGTCTTGTTAACGATTTGCCCCATTAATTGCTTTAACATAAGAAGACAATGAACACGGAATTGTGCGTTGTGCTGGATGACTTTATTCTTAAGATGTGTATAACAAAAACATGTATACTTAATCAAAATTAATTGGGTTATTCCATTAATACATTTTCAACCAGTTGCTTAAAACATAAATCAACAATATTTGTAATACAATATAATATATTCCGGCATAGATTGGCTACATGGCAAGTTCTTTAAATTGTGCTTACTTACAGTGAATTATTCGCTGTTATACATAGTAAATATAGTAAAATTACTCACAAATATACCAAATATACACGTTTACTATAACTTATATTACAAAGCGCAAAGGTGAGGTTAGAAACGCCCGGAAAACGTCGGAGGCGGGAAGGAGGCAGGTATGTTAGAATGACAAAATTGCTAGATCTAATAACGGTTTTGTCAAAAATGTACAGACATCCAGTGATACAAGTGCAATGGCACTATTTGTATAGGCGTACGCAACAGATCTGTATGATCATGTATGATATTCACATGTAATATATTTTATTTTCACATGGGACACGGGTACAATATTTGTGTAAAAGAAACACATCAGAGGGTTGTGAGCTGGATAGGAAGCTTAACAAAATTGGAGCTGAAAGCTCTTATTGCGGACCAATTAAACTTATTAAAAAAATTAATCAAAAAATAAAATATCCCAGAATGTTATAATTTCATGCAAGTTTGGAAATAACCGGACCAGGCAGTCAGTCGATAGTCAATGCGGTCAGAGTCAGCCGAAGGATGTACACCCCCCCGCAACCACCAAAAAAGCACCTCTAAAGTTGGTCAAAGCACGAAGAATCTTATATTTTAGGAAGCTATAAAACAATCATTCCTATGCATGATAGTCAGTGTGGTCTGATGAAAAAGAAAATTGCAGAAATAAAATTCGAAAAAAATGCGAAAAGAAAAATTCGAAACAAAAAGTTAAACCCAATTCATGAAGAAAGGTAAACAAACAGCCGCCATTTTGTTTCAATGTCTCATAACAATAGCTATATTCCACCTCCTCCCCCGTCACTCCACCTACCCTCCCCACCCCTTCACCTACCTTCAACACCCCCCCTCCACCTCAGTCACCGGATGCAAACAAACCGCCGCCATCTTGTGACGTTACCTGTTGGGGTCGCGTGATACGACACCCGTGACGTGGTAGGTATGTCTGTGATCACGTGACCTGTGCGACGTCACAAAGCAGACGGCAGACCTCCGTGTGACTTTCACAGAGGGAGAAGGGACCCAAGAGCCAGACAGGAGACACTGACCGCACCATGGCACAGTTCTCGGGGTCACTTGGGTCCAGCCTCACTCCACGCGCTGACCGCGGACCGATGAACACCATCCCCTCAACTCTCAGCAGGGGGTGGAGGACAGCCTCCCCCTCCTCCAAGTGAGTCGCCAGGTCACTCATGTACCGATCTAGGGCCCCCCGCCCTTCCCTCTCACCCGCTCGCGCCTCCCGGTCCCCCCTGTCACCCCCACTCGCCTCACCTCTGACCAAGTCCCCCAGGACGAGTTGTTTGAGAACGAAGGAGGGGATTTCAAGCTGGGGTGAGGGTGGCACGCCCACAGCCTCCCCCACGGCGGGGTGGAGTGCGGGGGCAGTGAACCTGTCTAACAGCTTCCGGGCCTCACGGGTCAGGCCCTCACACAGGCCACACTCACCCCGACACCCCCCAGCCCCCCGCCCCGCCCAGTGCGCTGTGTGGGTGGCGGACACCACCAGCGCCACCCTGCTCCAGTAGACCCCCTTCCCAGCCTCATACTCCCTCTCCCCCTCCCTCCTCTCTGGCACCCTCACCCTCCCGGTCTTCAGCGACTCACTAACACAGTCAGACAGACCCTCCACGTCAACCAACCCCCCAATACACCCCCGGGCCCCCCCGCCCCCACGCCCCAGGGCCGCCAGGGTGTCCCTGGCCTCCCTCACCTCACCGTCATCCAGGGGGCGCCACTGGAGGTAGTGCCTCGCCAAGAGCTTAAGGCCTCGGATGAGGGTGACGGGGCTTGAGCGGGGGCCGAGGGTGACCAGCGCGTGTGTCTCCACGACACACGTCGTCGGTAACCACCGGTGATACTCCTTCACCAGGTGGACGGGGTGTGAGGACCGCTGCAGCCCCGCCACCCCTTCTAGGCGGCATATCGCCTCCTGGGTGACACCCTGCAGGGCGTCCCAGGGGACAGGGAAGGCGGGGGTGAGATCACAGGTCAGTCGGGTCTCCCCCTCCCACACCAGAGTCAGGGTGGCAGTTGTGTCGCCGACCTTCACCCCGGTGTACCTGGAGAAGAGGGGGCCGCCGTGAGTCAGACCCTCGGGGAGCGTGACGGTGGGCAGCACGGCATCCAGCCCGTCCACCCAGCGCTGGAGGAAGGCCTCATGGTCCACCCAACACTCCTCTATCCCCTCTACGTCACGTGGCTCACCTCCCAGGACTCCCCTCCTCCCCTCCTCCCGACAGGCGGCCAGGGCCTCGCCACTCACCCACAAACTATGTATCACCCTCCACCCCTCCTCCTCCTCCTCCTCCTCCTCCCTCAACACCCTCACCCCCTCTAACGTCACACTAACTAAAATATCAAATTCGACAGCCTTCGGTCTGACATCTGTCCCGTCGCCATGACTACCCACCAGCTTGAGGCGGGCTCCGGCGAACAGGGGGTCCCTCCTGCCCACCTCCTCAACCAGGTCACAAACAAACCTAAAGAGTGCATTCCTCAGGGCCACCGTGTCCGGGTCACGAGGGTTATAGGTCCCCCACTCCAGTCTGTCTGCCTCCTCCGTCAGGCTGCCTGGGGGTCGGCGCTCTACCAGTGACCGGGCGCTGAGGACCTCGGCGGTCTGAGGGGGGTACTCCTCAGGCAGCTCCACTCGCCAGGTGATAGTCCTTGTGGTTGGTGGGAGGATGCCCGCAGCTGATGTTGACCTTAAAGAGAAAAAAAAATGCATTTAGACCTTTGTCCATAAGAAAATAAAACATTCACAGCAATATTTAGATTAGCTTTATCTACAAATTGTCATACCAAAAAGGTTTATTGATGTTTATTCGATGTTATTTTGTTGTAAGCAGTTAGTACAAACATCGGCTGCCAATATTAGAGGCAATCGATCCTTATTCTACAATAGAATATGCTGCTTGCATGAACTGGGTAAGGTCTGATTTCACTCCACTCCTGGGCTGACGTTTTCCTCGCAAAACAGGTTCAAAATTCTGTTCAACATGGTGTGTTGTTACACTTCAGCCTGAATCCTGTTGATATATGTTCCATCCTCATTTACTACAAAATATTCATTTCTCTCTTCGAAATAAATGTACAATGTGGCTTTACAGACATGTTCGACTTATTATTTCTTCTTATTTCACACTCTGCTTGCACCTTTAATTTATGTTCCCTTTGTGTTCGTTGTCACTTTGTACGTCGAATCGTGTCCTCGACCACATAGTAAAGTAAGACTGTTTCTTAACAGTGGTGACCTTCATTTGGTGTGACAGCTACGTGGTTGTATCCTTAATATCATTGCATCGTTCACATGCTCAGCAACGAAAAGCACATGGATACTGTCAGTAGTAGTTGTTTGTCTATAGAAATGATCACCAAGGACGTGCCTCACATTTGTTTATCTCAGTCGACATTTGAACGGGCTTCCCAAGAGGGCCCCTGAAGGGGGGGTGGGGGGGGGGGGGGGAAGTTAGCCATGTCCATGTCCAAAGGTCCATGTCGCGTGTTTATTTTTAGAAAAGGTCCATGTCGCGCGTCGATTTTAAGGCAGCCTCAATGTCGTGTTCTCGACTTTAAAAATAATAAAGGACTGAAGAAGCTGAGCGGGATAAACCAAGAAAGTTACCTTTGTTCTGTGATCCCTGTCGCGTCTGGAGTTGTCCCAATCATCTCGACCTGTTCCGTCTCTAAATTCCCGGACTCCGCCACCTCCGCCTGTTCTGTCTCGGAATTCCCGGACTCCGCCACCTCCGCCTGTCTCGTCTCGGAATTCCCGGACTCCGCCACCTCCGCCTGTCCCGTCTCCGAATTCCAGGACTCCGCCACCTCCGCCTGTCCTGCCTTGGAATTCCAGGACTCCGCCACCTCCGCTTGTCCCATATCGGCATTCCCGGACTCCGCCACCTCCGCCTGTCCCGTCTCGGAATTCCCGGACTCCGCCACGTCCGCCTGTCTCGTCTTGGAATTACCGGACTCCGCCACCTCCGTCACCTCCGCCACCTCCGCCTGTCTCGTCTCGGAATTCCCGGACTCCGCCACCTCCACCTGTTCCATATCAGAATTCCCGGACGCAGCCACCTCCGTCTGTCCCGTCTCGAAATTCCCAGACTCCGCCATTTCTGCTATTCGTTTGATGTATCAGAAGTAATCTACCGTCTTATTCTATTGTTGTTTTGGGTTGGTTCTGAAATGCAATACAACCTTCATTAAGTCAAATAATCGTTAATCGTGTATGAAAGTTATACTGAGCAAACTAAGGATCTACGCAACGTGCCCCCCCCCCTCCCCCACCCCTATATATTGTCTGTTCCTCCGCCTATGCTATTTAAAGAAAACTGTGTTGATGTCATTGTCGAACAAACCATTATAAGGCGATACGGTAATATTCCCGGCAGGGGCTCCGTTACATCTCTTTTGTCGGCTACTTCCTCAATGCATTCACCCACCAGCAGTGGCTGATCCAGCGGGGGGTGGGGGGGGGGGCTACTGCGGCTATAGCCCCCCCACTCCCTGGTCAAGCCGCAGAAGCCCCCCCACCGACAAGTCTGGCCCCCGAGAATAAAGAAGCCTACCCGTGTCCAGGAGCAGCAACCTGATGCCAAATAAGGGCCGTGCCCCCCCCCCACCCTGCAGCCGCCTATGCACTGTAATATCGAAATTCAAGCCCCCCCACCACCCCTAAAGTCAGGATCCACCCATGCACCAGAGCGGCGCTGCACAAACTGATGTCTCCGGACAAATGCGTTGCATATTTCTACAATGTGCCGAGGACCCAGGCTAAAACTGCTAATACCGCCAATACCAGGTATCCGTTAAACACAGGAAAGGATAAATGAAAGAGCTCGCTGTCAATTGTCACGTTTTCAAAATTGTACACTGACTTGTTGGCTGTATTAAATACGAATAGAAGTGTATTATACGTTAACGATGTGGGTTTCAAATGCGGTCGGATCACGTAGAACAACAATCACTAGGTGCAGGGATAATGCCTGAAGTAAACCGAAAATTGACTTACGGTTTGATGGGACTCACTTCTGTCGGTCTCAGGGCTCTGTCTCTGGTAGCCTCACCGCTAATGTTGTGGACTCCAAGTGACGTGGCAGCAGAGGTGTGCCGTGTTATATCTATGTCTGGCGCGCTCGCTCGGCCAGCCACCAATCGTCTGTGGGACGCCAACCTCCGCCCCCCCCCCTACCTCCGCCCCCGATCACGTAGCCCCAGTCTGTCGCTTCATACGTGACGGACTTCGAGTGTTTAATCATTACTTTTTTCAATTCCCTGTTGGGGCGTGTTTTACCGCTGTCAGCCACATAATCGCTTGTGGGGCGCCTACCTCCGCTCCACAGCTCCCGACGCCTGGCTTGCTCAGCCCAAAACTGATGAACTGAATAGAATTGGAGACGAGTAGCAGACCAACAGGATGAGCACGCGACCTGCTATATTGGCAGGCGACCCGATTGTCTACACCGGAATACAAAAGTTTGATTAATAAAATCGTCTCTTTATTTCATCGAATGTATTCTTAAACAGCATAATTTAGTGCTGTTTGTCAGAATTCTCAGCGGATAGTAAGTAGTACGGAAGAGCGCGCAGGAAGTGGCGGCATTCAATTTGTTTGTTTAACTTCACCTAACTGACGTTTATACCATCTGGCAATGCCTATATTATGCCCGCTTGTAAATAAAAAAGCAACTTTTGTACTACCGTATAGACATGTATAACATTTAGGCGTGGAACCAGCCAGCCCAAATCTAGGGGACCCGTCTGGGGATCTCGATAAGTGAAGTGCTGCCACCAAGTGGGGTCTCTTGGAGAGAGTCTTGACCCCATGGCCCTACCGTCTGCCCGGGACGCTTACCTGACGAACCTCGAGTGTCTGATATTGATCGTAGTGGCTCGCTCACCCCAATACACACCTGTGGTATGTTTGTCTTTATCCTTATTTCGCGTTGTGAAAAAGTTTCAGGAGACGAGCCAAACCCTTATTTCGTTACGATTTGGTCTGATTTGAACACGACTGTAGTGAGTCAATGAAAGCGAACGCCGATGAAAGTAGGTCGATCTCATCAATCAGCTTTCATTGACAGGTTAATGTTGTATTTAGGTTGTGTTAAAGACCGAAGGCCCAAGTTGAGCCTGCAACAGCGCCGCAGGGTGTGTCTTGGATACGTTATTTACCAGTTTAATGATAATAAAGTTACCCCTATAGAGCGTACATAAAAATTGCTATCGGGAAGGGAGGAGCTCCAAAAATGTGTTTTTGTAGAGCGGGTTGCCGCCCAAAATACTCTGATCGAGCGGATTTTGACTGTGAAAAGAGCGGGGCGGGAGCTTTAGGGCGGCCCCGCCCCCCTCCCCCCTCCAAAACCCAGCAATGTATTAATCCCCCCCCCCCGAGGTTCATCCTTATTTGCACCAAGACACAGCAAAAATTGACATCTGTATACTGCCATACCCTGCTGGTACATGGCGGTGTATTTAAGTAATGACATGATTCAAGCGTAACGAAATCTCCGTGGATTCGCAAAAACGTGGAATTTATAATCGTTGAAGACAAAATGCATTCAAGGGTGGAGCCATTGTAACGTCACCACATTTCGTTATCTGATACCAATTTACTGAACCTATCGCGCAGAATTAAATACAAGAGGATGATATAAAATTGCGCACATTGGAACTCAATTATCATGCCTGAATCTCATAGAAATATATACAGAGCGAATATAGCACTGACAGTTGGCAATTCACCGAAATAATGCAATCGGTTATTGCAAGTTGTCGTTTACAGGTTCAATCTCTCAGAGAACCACAGCGGATGGAGCTTTTCATTTGCACCCCATTCCATCCCCCCCCCTCCCTGATAATAGTGAGGAGGCCACATGCGTATTTCCTCTAACTTGTAAATAGTTGGGTTAAAGTCCTTATTGCTTATCCGGGGGCGGGGTGGGGGGGGGGTGGCAGAGTTGTTTGGCACGTGCTTTGAGACAGGTAAGCTAACCGGAAACACCCTTGCGGGAGGCCTTTGTGCAGATAAGCATTCCCCGGGCTCAACTTCATAACAGGATACAATCATTTTCATTTTCATACATTATATATCATGTCATGCTCTGGCATAAGTGAAATGTGTCACAGAGGGGAATGTTGTCTGTGTTCTTGGGAGGGGCTGGCTATTGAGGGGTTCCGTCCACCCGTCTGTGCGTGTGGTTTAGAATTCTAGTGTATTGAACTTCAACGGTAACTGACAGTGCCACATTGCATGGCCCTATCTTAAATATCGAATCCTTGGAAGCATGCCGGGCATATGTGTGCGTGGGCCAGAAGCACGCCCCTCTCCGCCCCCACCCTGCTCCATCGCCCCACCTGCTCGGAGGTGGTGGTGACGTGTCTGAACACGTTTTTCTCCCGGGTGCAAGACTCCGACAAAAATGCCTCACTGTCAGCGTAACATGCATCTAACGGCGGCATTTGCAAACAACACTCACTCTCGGGTAGCGGGACCAGGAGTCTTGTTCTATCTTGTTTCAAGCTTACGCGCCTAACCGGCTGACCAAAAACAAGACCAATGTCTGAGTGGGTAAATGTCTTTAAACTTAAAGCACAACTATTAAGAAAAAAAAATGTTTGGCAGAGGCGCCATCCACGTAGGTCTGCACACGTCTCGGGTCACGTGGCTGGCATGGTGCAGTTATACATATACAGGCTCTCACAGGCCCTCAGATCCGTGTGAACCAGAGCACAACTAGTAATTTCTTTAATCCCATTTCAAGATGAATTAAACACTACATGTCGAGCATTTCCTTCAAAATCTAAGCCCATTTGACATATATTTCACAATTTACAGAAAAATCGATTGTTTCATTCTAGAAATTCAGAAATTAACATCGTCATTTCGGCTGTAATATGGCAAACGTGTCTATCCCGGGACACCACAGAACTCTGTCGCGGCACTGCTACTGATAACAAAGCATCGCGAAGCACACAAACTGATGACGTTTACCGCTAAGTTGAAAAGCCAACTTGGCGGTCTGGCAGGCGTGGAATATAGACAAAAGGAAGTTTAAATGATTCAAGGACTGATTCTTGTTTGTATTTTGACCTCTTTAGTTTGGATGGGAAGGAGCTCGATATGCAACTTTTGTTGTAATTACTGATGGAAGCCACTTTTATCTAGGCTTAAGATATGACTATCACGCGTTCGATATTTAACGCATTAAAACATCCAATGCCAGTCAAATGGCCCCTCATATCCTTCTGTCGATTAGTAGCCACATATTATTGGTATCTATAATCAATGCAGGTATTCCATGTGACCGTCTATGGTTTTACTTAATAACATATCGATACATTGTTTCGCGCCCCCCGCGCCGCCCTCTCCTTACACATTCCCAGGTAAAAGTTGATTACTTGTCCGCTTATTAGTCAGACAGAAGTCGTCCCCCATGGAGTCTCACAATCTCCAATGCAGATGGCTCATCTGATTGTTATTCTCATTATCTTGAGAAATAAGATATTTATTTAATTATACGTTTCAGCTACAGCGCGGTTGAAATGATTTAATTTGCGTTAGTGGCTGTGCCAATGGTCGGGGCAAATGCCACCACAAAGCCAGCGTGCTCCTATATACCATGTCATATTTTAGATACAAGATGTGAAACAGTCATGGATGAAAGACCCAAAAAGTCCCCCACCTTAGGTTGTCGAAACCATGGAGGAAATGTGCCCCCATCCTCTCCCCCCACCCCACTTCCCCCCGAAGGAGATATACAATATGTATATATCTACATGTTGCAGGGTGGGCAATGTGTTTCAGCGTTTAGGGAAATAGTAATTTTATTTGAGCGTGACTCACATGAGCCTTTGCGCGGGGATTCGCGGACTCGCTCGCGCCGCGGGTTCCCGCGCCACTTGCTCCAGAGGAACCGAAGGGAGCAGACGCATATTTGAATACTGGAATTGTTTACGTTATATCCCCGGCCAAGACACCCCCTGCAAGCATTTAAAACTGGTTTATATTAACGCTAACGTCTTTTTGTTTATGAATTTTGATGGACTTCTGGGAGAATAGCTGGTGGATTAACTGTGTTTACGAGGCTTTTAATTATAAGGGTAGCTATATGCGATCTTTTAGAGACTGGAAACCGTTGCCAGTTTGAATCTGTTTGTTAACTCTCGGTCACTCGGTAGGTCCACGTGCGAGGTGGTCGCGCCTTTAACCTGACCGCCGATTAAGTGGGCCGTGGGGGGAGAGTGGAGGGAGGTGAGTGGCGACGCCAGCGAGGGTGTGTGTGTGTGGGGTGCCTGCCACAGCTCACGAGGACCGCTGTAGTCACGCCTCACTGTTTATAACTTTAGGTCTTTAAGTACTAGTTAAAGAAAGAGCTGGAGTGCATTCGCCAAAATAAAGCACGAGACGCGATACAAAATTGTTGCAACAAGGCATTAGTTCTGCTCATGATTTGCGTGGTTCATTTTCTAGGATTGGACACATTTCTCTATATAATAGTAGCGTCTTATAGTACCCTGGGTTTTACCTCTACATTTCTAAGAGAAAATAAAGCTTTTGACTATGAGTATAATATGTTATGAATATAATATGCGGCCTGCGGCTGTGTGTTGACCTGCGTCGTGCTGTGTGCTGGTCTGCGTCGTGCTGTGTGCTGACCTGCGTCGTGCTGTGTGCTGACCTGCGTCGTGCTGTGTGCTGTCCTGTGTCGTGCTGTGTGCTGACCTGCGTCGTGCTGTGTGCTGACCTGCGTCGTGCTGTGTGCTGACCTGCGTCGTGTTTTGTGCTGACCTGCGTCGTGCTGTGTGCTGACCTGTGTCGTGCTGTGTGCTGACCTGTGTCGTGTTTTGTGCTGACCTGCGTCGTGTTGTGTGCTGACCTGCGTCGTGTTTTATGCTGACCTGCGTCGTGTGGTTTTAATGTGGTTTGTTAATGTAGACAGTGAGGATGATATAATGCTACGAGAATCTTAAAGTAATGCTATTATAAACTTAATGCACTTAATGACTTAAAATATTAAGGAGCCACAAATTGGAAGGAATGTAGTGTAGGAACCCATAATGAATACAATCTATAATAAATATAATCTATAATGAATATAATCTATCAAGAATATAATCTATAATGAATATAATCTCTAGTGAATATTCTCCATAATAAATATAATCTACGATGAATATATTCTATAATGAATACAACTTATATAAGCCATGTGTTGCGAAAAGAAATAGAACCTGAATGGGCACGCGAAAAGGCCGGTGCTTGTTATGATGTTTATGTTATGGTTTGTTGTCTTACATATGTATGTTGATAGGCGTGGTGTTGAGGTGAAATAAAGGGATCAAGAAGAGCAATAATAATAATTGATTGACCGTTATAGTCACGGTTCTTGTAATTTTCCCCCGGTCTATAATGCTGGCTAGGATGCAGCTCTTGCACTCTTCCTGATTTACTCTCGTTCTCTGTATTGTTCTGTTCCGACTGATGGCGGTAAGTCACAAACAAAGGACTAGCAATGTTCTTAATGAACAGAGAAATCAAAATAATGTTGCTGAAGGTTTAACCACAGTGGTCTTTCGACATGATGGATGCTTGCCGTCTGAGCCTTGTTTTCGGCATCGGAATGTGTGGCATGCATAAAATTCGAGAAAGGCGTATAGCTCTATAAGGAGAGAGAGGTTCTTTGCATCAGTGCCTTCCTTTGACGCCACGGGCATAACGCTCGCTGAAATACGTGTAGCCGTTCATTATGCGGCTATGGACACTTGATTTGTTGAGCCTCTTCACATAATCACCCACAAACTTAAAAGTAAGTAATCTCCGGAACAACATGAAGATCGCAGTGACTGAAATAATTTCGTGATTTTACATACGGATGCTGGTGGCCTGCATCGTAAGTTTTCGCGCCAGAAGCGAGCGTCTCTAGCCTGGTTCTGGCTGGCGATTAATTACTCATGAGGGAATATTAAGACTGGTGTATAAAACGAAAACTGCCGTGATACAACTAAAGCCAAACACAGGATAAAATTCAAATATGCCTCAACTGAAATACAAGACGCGGCTAAACGTACCCTCGCCCACTAGGCGGCGTCACGCGTACACCAGGTGCAAAACAGAGAGCAACAAGTATGGGGCGTAGTACGCTCCACCGCCCTCACTTCATATGCAAGCGTTGTTGTTCGGGCGTACGTGGCGCCTGTGGGACGCCAACCTCAGCCCCCCACTCCACCCCAGGTCCCGGCCCCACAGTCTGCCCTAGACGCTTCATGCTTGACTAACTTCGAAAGTTTCATTATAGCTGCGCGCCTCCTCCACTGCACACCCACTCAAAGCTAACTCATGCGAACGTGGGCGTGTTTAACCGGATCTTGCCGGGTTGGCTCTCCAGTCTCTAGCCTGTGGATCCCCACCCACTCCAGACCCCATAGCTCCTCCCGTTCCGCCAGAGGCGATGTGCAGGCATTCAGTTTAGACTACTTTAGGCAAAAATGAAGCCCAAGGCGTTGTATTATCTGGGACAATGTTCACATATAAGGCGACCTCTTTCTGGCTGCGGCGAAAAAAAACAAAAAACCTTAAATTGCCAGGCTGGCCGCACCAAACACCAGGTATTCTCATGTATACATTACATGCAAACCCTGTGGCCGTGAGTAACATTATCGATTCTACCATGGATTTATTTCAACCAATGACAACGCAGCAATTTAAACTTCATTTCTCGACATTTAAAAGATTCCGGAATCCTGCAGTTTGTGAAAAAGTGTTTAAAGGGTCCCGGTGACTGTGCATCTCATGCCTGAGGTCGGCCAATGAGTACCTGGCCTGGGTCACACCCCCCCCCCCCCCGCCCCTTTTTGAGACGCGACAGCCGTCGTGACTTTTGCGTGTCCTGGACCTGGCCATTGAACTCATGGTCTGGGTCTCCGCCAGCCCGGACCTGGCCATTGAACTTATGGCCTGGGTCTCCCTCCAGCCCGGACCCGGCCATTGAACTTATGGCCTGGGTCTCCCCCCAGCCCGGACCCGGCCATTGAACTCATGGCCTGAGTCTCCGCCAGCCCGGACCCGGCCATTGAACTTATGGCCTGAGTCTCCGCCAGCCCGGACCCAACCATTGAACTCACGGCCTGGGTCTCCGCCAGCCCGGACCCGGACATTGAACTCATGGCCTGAGTCTCCGCCAGCCCGGACCCGGCCATTGAACTCATGGCCTGAGTCTCCGCCAGCCCGGACCCGGCCATTGAACTCATGGCCTAAGTCTCCGCCAGCCCGGACCCGGCCATTGAACTCATGGCCTGAGTCTCCGCCAGCCCGGACGCGGCCATTGAACTCATGGCCAGAGTCTCCGCCAGCCCGGACCCGGCCATTGAACTCAAGGCCCGAGTCTCCGCCAGCCCGGACCTGGCCATTGAACTCATGGCCTGAGTCTCCGCCAGCCCGGACCTGGCCATTGAACTCATGGCCTGAGTCTCCGCCAGCCCGGACCTGGCCATTGAACTCATGGCCTAAGTCTCCGCCAGCCCGGACCCGGCCATTGAACTCATGGCCTGAGTCTCCGCCAGCCCGGACCCGGCCATTGAACTCATGGTCTGGGTCTCCCCCCAGCCCGGACCCGGCCATTGAACTCATGGCCTGAGTCTCCGCCAGCCCGGACCTGGCCATTGAACTTATGGCCTGAGTCTCCGCCAGCCCGGACCTGGCCATTGAACTCATGGCCTAAGTCTCCGCCAGCCCGGACCCGGCCATTGAACTCATGGCCTGAGTCTCCGCCAGCCCGGACCTGGCCATTGAACTCATGGCCTAGTTCTCCGCCAGCCCGGACCCGGCCATTGAACTCATGGCCTGAGTCTCCGCCAGCCCGGAGCTGGCCATTAAACTCATAGCCTGGGTCTCCCCCCTCCCCGTTTGTCCCGGGTCCTACCCTGGGTGCTGCCCCCCACCCGCTTCTCGGTCGCTTAACGGCTGCTCTGGGTACAAGTGGGCTGGGTGTGAGGTGATCTGGGCCAGACATGCAATAATAACCCATTCACTGGCTAAGTGTAAAAGACGAAACGAAAGGAGGAAGCAACGTAACGAAGCGAAACGAAAGGAAGAAACGAAACGACCTGAAGGCATTAAACGGTATTGGACGTAAATTGGCAAAAGTTAGTTGGCCACATGTAAGGGTGAGAGACAAAGGAGGAGCGATGGGCTCAGTTAGTTGGCCACATGTAAGGGTGAGAGACAAAGGAGGAGCGATGGGCTCAGTTAGTTGGCCACATGTAAGGGTGAGAGTCAAAGGAGGAGCGATGGGCTCAGTTAGTTGTCCACATGTAAGGGTGAGAGACAAAGAAGGAGCGATGGGCTCAGTTAGTTTTCCACATGTAAGGGTGAGAGACAAAGGAGGAGCGATGGGCTCAGTTAGTTGTCCACATGTAAGGGTGAGAGACAAAGGAGGAGCCATGGGCTCAAACAGAAAACCAGAAGAATGCTTGGGATTGTCAATAAAAGGGGCAATGGAAAACGCCAGGAGAGAATGAGGGGGAGCTGTGGGTCGCTAGAACAAGATGAACGGTTAGCATTAAGTACCAGGAGAGAATGAGGGGGAGCTGTGGGTCGCTAGAACAAGATGAACGGTTAGCATTAAGTACCAGGAGAGAATGAGGGGGAGCTGTGGGTCGCTAGAACAAGATGAACGGTTAACATTAAGTACCAGGACAGAATGAGGGGGAGCTGTGGTTCGCTCGAACAAGATGAGCGGTTAGCATTAAGTACCAGGAGAGAATGAGGGGGAGCTGTGGGTCGCTAGAACAAGATGAGCGGTTAGCATTAAGTACCAGGAGAGAATGAGGGAGAGCTGTGGGTCGCTAGAACAAGATGAACGGTTAGCATTAAGCACAAGGAGAGAATGAGGGGGAGCTGTGGGTCGCTAGAACAAGATGAACGGTTAGCATTAAGTACCAGGAGAGAATGAGGGGGAGCTGTGGGTCGCTAGAACAAGATGAACGGTTAGCATTAAGCACAAGGAGAGAATGAGGGGGAGCTGTGGGTCGCTAGAACAAGATGAACGGTTAGCATTAAGTACCAGGAGAGGATGAGGGGGAGCTGTGGGTCGCTAGAACAAGATGAACGGTTAGCATTAAGTACCAGGAGAGAATGAGGGGGAGCTGTGGGTCGCTAGAACAAGATGAACGGTTAGCATTAAGTACCAGGAGAGAATGAGGGGGAGCTGTGGGTCGCTAGAACCAGATGAATGGTTAGCATTAAGTACCAGGAGAGAATGAGGGGGAGCTGTGGGTCGCAAGGACAAGATGAACGGTTAGCATTAAGTACCAGGAGAGGATGAGGGGGAGCTGTGGGTCGCTAGAACAAGATGAACGGTTAGCATTAAGTACCAGGAGAGAATGAGGGGGAGCTGTGGTTCGCTCGAACAAGATGAACGGTTAGCATTAAGTACCAGGAGAGAATGAGGGGGAGCTGTGGGTCGCTAGAACAAGATGAACGGTTAGCATTAAGTACCAGGAGAGAATGAGGGGGAGCTGTGGGTCGCTAGAACAAGATGAACGGTTAGCATTAAGTACCAGGAGAGAATGAGGGGGAGCTGTGGGTCGCTAGAACAAGATGAACGGTTAGCATTAAGTACCAGGAGAGAATGAGGGGGAGCTGTGGGTCGCTAGAACAAGATGAACGGTTAGCATTAAGTACCAGGAGAGGATAAGGGGGAGCTGTGGGTCGCTAGAACAAGATGAACGGTTAGCATTAAGTACCAGGAGAGAATGAGGGGGAGCTGTGGGTCGCTAGAACAAGATGAATGGTTAGCATTAAGTACCAGGAGAGGATGAGGAGCGATTCCAATATTAAAACATGGGGAGGAAGAGAAGCGGACTGGGGCTCAGAGCTGCAGGAAAACAACTTTGCGAGGAGAAAAACGCCAGGATACGATGTTGGGGATAGACTAGAGCATGGGAGTATTGGTGAGAATGACACCAAGCTGAGTGCCAAGATAAGGGGCGGAGGGAGCGCTCTGAGAGACAAAAACGAAAAAAATCGGAGTGTGGGGAAAGGTTGAGAAGGAGTTAAAGGGCACCTTTTTTTCAGGAGGAAGAGAGGACTGAAAGAAAAAAAAGAACCTGTTGGTGTTTCTCTCCTGTCTCCATTCCCGGCTCTCTCCTGTCGCCATACCCGGCTCTCTCCTGCCGCCATACCCGGCCCACTCCTGTCGCCATACCCGGCTCTCTCCTGTCACCATGCCCGGCTCCCTCCCGTCGCCATACCCGGCTCGCTCCTGTCGCCATACCCGGCCCACTCCTGTCGCCATACCCGGCTCTCTCCTGTCACCATGCCCGGCTCCCTCCCGTCGCCATACCCGGCTCTCTCCTGTCGCCATACCCGGCTCTTTCCTGTCGCCATACCCGGCTCTCTCCCGTCGCCACACCCGGCTCTCTCCTGTCGCCATACCCGGCCCACTCCTGTCGCCATACCCGGCTCTCTCTTGTCACCATGCCCGGCTCCCTCCCGTCGCCATACCCGGCTCTCTCCTGTCGCCAAACCCGGCTCTTTCCTGTCGCCATACCCGGCTCTCTCCTGTCGCCACACCCGGCTCTCGCCTGTCGCCATGCCCGGCTCTCTCCTGTCGCCATACCAGGCTCTCTCTTGTCGCCATACCCGGCTCTCTCCTGTCGCCATGCCCGGCTCTCTCCTGTCGCCATACTCGGCTCTCTCGTGTTGCCATACCCGGCTCTCTCATGTCGCCATACCCGGCTCTCTCCTGTCGCCATACCCGGCTCTCTCCTGTCGCCATACCCGGCTCCCCTAAACAAAAATTATCTCTGAGCTAAACAAAATCGTGGCACGAACACTTTAAGTTTGTAAAACTCTTCTCAATGACAGTCCAGTGCATGGCACTGACAGTCCAATTTATGCCAGTGACAGTCCAATTTATGCCAGTGACAGTCCAATGAATGCCAGCGACAGTCCAATTGATGCCAGTGACAGTCCAATTGATGCCAGTGACAATCCAATTGCTAGCATTCTCAGTCCAATTCGTATCAGTGCGAGTCCAATTTAAGCCATCAATCATCCAATGTAAACCATCTATCCTCCGATTTAAACCGTATATCATCCAATTTAATCCATCTACAATTGAATTTAAACTATCTACCATTCAATTTAAACCATCTATCATCTAATTTGAACCATCTGTCATTCAATTTACACCATCTATTATCCAATTCAAACTATCTATCATCCTACTTAAACCAACTGTCATCCAATTTGAACCATCTATCATCCAATTTAAACCATCTGTCATCCAATTTGAACCATCTGTCATCCAATTTAATCAATCTATCATCTAATTTAAATATTATATCATCCAATTTAAACCATACTTAGGCGTACTTTATTTGTGCTTGCCTTTCAGATCTGCGACAGGACATGCTCACGTTACAAGTGATTGGCATCATGGATGACATCTGGCAGAAAGAGGGTCTCGATCCGCGGTGAGTTACTGACGTCATAGATGACCTCTGGCAGAAAGAAGGTCTCGATCTGAAGTGAGTTATTGACGTCATGGATGACATCTGGGAGTAAGAGGGTGTCGATCTGAGATGAGTTATTGACGTCATGGATGACTTCTGGCAGAAAGAGGGTCTCGATCTGAGGTGAGTCATTCATGTCATGGATGACATCTGACAGAAAGAGGGTCTCGATCTGAGGTGAGGTAATAACGTCATGAATGACATCTGGCAAAACGAGTGTCTCGATCTGAGGTGAGTTATTGACGTCATGGATGATATCTGGCAGAAAGAGGGTCTCGATCTGAGGTGAGTTATTGACGTCATGGATGAAATCTGGCAGAGAGAGGGTCTCGATCTGAGGTTAGTTATTGACGTCATGGATGACATCTGGCAGAAAGAGGGTCTCGATCTGAGATGAGTTATTGACGTCATGGATGAAATCTGGCAGAGAGAGGGTCTCGATCTGAGGTGAGTTATTGACGTCATGGATGACATCTGGCAGAAAGAGGGTCTCGATCTGAGGTGAGTTATTGACGTGATGGGTGACATCTGGCAGAAAGAGGGTCTCGATCTGAGGTGAGTTATTGACGTCATGGATGACATCCGGCAGAAAGAGGGTCTCGATCTGAGGTGAGTTATTGACGTCATGGTTGACATCTGGCAGAAAGAGGGTCTCGATCTGAGGTGAGTTATTGACGTCATGGTTGACATCTGGCAGAAAGAGGGTCTCGATCTGAGGTGAGTTATTGACGTCATGGATGACATCTGGCAGAAAGAGGGTCTCGATCTGAGGTGAGTTATTGACGTCATGGGTGACATCTGGCAGAGAGAGGATCTCGATCTGAGGTGAGTTATTGACGTCATGGTTGACATCTGGCAGAGAGAGGGTCTCGATCTGAGGTGAGTTATTGACGTCATGGGTGACATCTGGCAGAGAGAGGGTCTCGATCTGAGGTGAGTTATTGACGTCATGGATGACATCTGGCAGCAAGAGGGTCTCGATCTGAGGTGAGTTATTGACGTCATGGATGACACCCGGCAGAACGAGCCTCAGTGTCCGTGTTTTCGCGTCCTGTCGCAGGATGATCCCGTACGGTTGTCTGGCGTCCGGGCAGAACGTCGGCATGATCGAGATCGTCCGGAACTCCAAGACGGTGTTCCAGATCATGGAACAGGACATCCGGGCGGCCATTGGCGTCCGGAGCAAGGGACTGCACCGCTGGATCAAGGAGAAGAACAAGGGAGAGAGGTATGGGGGTGGGGAGGCGGGCGGGGATTGGGTGGGGGGGCGGGGGGTGGTATGGGCGTGGTGAGGTGGGTGGGGGGTGGGGGGTGGGGGGCTAGGAGACGGCCTTTTTCTCCTGACACTTATTGTAACTTGTTTGAAGGAGCTGCACAGTTGGATCAAGGAGAAGAAAAAAAGAGGGGACGGTATGGGGGTGGGATGCTGGGGGGAGGGGGGGGGGGACTGCGTGGCCGGGAGGGTCGTGATATCCCCCAAATTCTTATTGTAACTTGTCTGAAGTGGTCGCCTGGTGCAATGATTAGCGCGCGAGGCATGCAGATCAATCGGTCCTGGGTTCGAATCCGGGCTTGCATTATCCATGTGTTTCAGATACGATAAGGCCATCGACATCTTCACGCGGTCGTGCGCCGGATACTGTGTGGCCACCTTCATCCTGGGCATCGGGGACCGCCACCCGTCCAATATCATGGTGACGGAGGAGGGCAACGTAAGTACACGCCCCACCCCCCACAGACACCCCACGCACCCCTCCAACATCATGGTGACGGAGGAGGGCAACGTAAGTACACCCCCCACCCCCCACAGACACGCCACCCTCACCCCACCCACCCCTCTAACATCATAGTGACGGAGGAGGGCAGCGTGAGTACACACCCCACCCCACTCTCACCCCACGCACCCCTCCAACATCATGGTGACGGAGGAGGGCAACGTAAGTACACACCCCACCACCACAGACACCCCACCCTCACCCCACGCACCCCTCAAACATCATGGTGTCGGAGGAGGGCAACGTGAGCGCACCCCCACACCTCACAGACACCCCATCCTCACCCCACCCTCACCCCACCCTCACCCCACCCTATTTAATTTGAGGGTCATAATATTTGGAAATCCTGATGTATTTTTCGCGGGTATGTAATACGTCATAACGGTTCCCAAATGCATGAATTTGTTGGTTTTTATGATAGGTATTCCACATTGACTTCGGCCACTTCCTCGACCATCGAAAGAAAAAGTTCGGCATCAACAGGGAAGGAGTGCCCTTCGTCCTGACCGAAGACTTCATCAAGGTCATTGCTAGGGGCAACGACAACCCCACGAAGAGCAAGGATTTCCTCAAGTAAGAGACTCGTTCGACACTTTTCCAGCGTTATATTATGTTACACACCAGTAAGACCAAGCGATGAGAAATACTTGCACAAATATCTCACATAGAGTTTTACATGGGAATTAACAGAAAGTTGATTCAGCATTCACATGGTGATTGGCAGATTCACAATGTGACTGACATAAATTCATATGTTGATTGACATAGATTCTCATGGTGATTGACAGATTCACAATGTGATTGACAGATTCACAATGTGATTGACAGATTCACAATGTGATTGACAGATTCACAATGTGATTGACATAGATTCACATGGTGATTGACCGATTCGTGTGTTAATTGACTTGGATTCACGCGGTGATTGACAGTCACATGTTGATTGACAAAATTGCACGTGTTGATTGGCGTAGATTTACTTGGTTATTGCCAGGGTCACATGGTGATTGACATAGATTCACATGGTGATTGACATGGATTCACGTGGTGATTGACATACTCACATAGAGATTGTCGTAGATTGACATAGTTATTAACGTAGATTCACATGGAATCACATGAGATACAGAGATTCCCATAGGCACACAAAAAGTCTTAAAATTCTTTCAAATATGTATCACCATAACATCCCGTGAATCCCTTTAACATGTTTGTCGCTGTAAAAAATCACTTTTAAATGCCGTATGTTTTCCAATATAAACTTCTTCAATTTTGTGATATTTCAATTCGACATTAATATGTATGCCCTGTCCACCTTGCATCCATCTAGATTCATGGAGCTGTGCGGCAAGGCCTACCTGAGCCTCCGCAAGCACACCCACGTCTTCATCACGCTTTTCACCATGATGTTGTCGTGCGGCATCCCCGAGCTCCAGTCCCTGGACGACCTGGGCTACCTCCGCAAGACCCTGGCCGTGAAGCGCACCGAGCAGGACGCCCTCGCCTACTTCCAGTCCAAGTTCAACGAGGCCTACGACGGCGCCTGGACCACCAAGTTCGACTGGTTCTTCCACTGGGTCAAGCACCGGAACTGACGTGAGGGATGATGAACCGGAAATGACGTTATGATCGGGCGCCGGAACTAAGGTCATCGTCGTACACAGGAGCTGATGTCGCCGTCTAGAGGACAGCGGAAATGACGTCATCGTCAAAGACCGGAACCGATGTCATCGTCACGGGAGGCACGAAGTTGATGTAATCGTCGTAGCAGGAACTGACGTCATCGTTGCGTACCAGAACTGGCGTCATAGTCAAAGAGCGAAACCGATGTGACTGTCAAGAAAGCTCCTAACTGACGTCACACCCATGGTGTTATGTCATCGATGGAGGATCTTCTGATGGCTGGTTGGTGAGGGGCACGGATTGCGTTCCTCGGGTTCGACTGGTGTGTTACGGCTTGGGCCGACCACATGAATGTGTTAGGGTTAGGAACCAGGCATTGTTTGTATGTCTATGTGCGCCGCGTTGGTGTAAGGAGAGCGAAATTGTACTTATCTTCTGGTAATGTAGACCACTCGGTTAGGTTACAAACAGCAGCTATTGTGGACCACGTGGTTGCATACGACATTTATTGAATATGTGTTGCGTACGGCATGTATTGCAGACCACGTGGTTGCGTACATCACGTATTGCAGACCACGTGGTTGCGTACGTCACGTATTGCAGACCACGAGGTTGCGTACGGCACGCACTACAGACCACGTGGTTTGCTAGCGTGCTCCACATGTGTCAGTATTTGTCCCTTTTGTCTACCGCGGGAGAGAGCGCTACATTCATTGGTTAAAACGCCGTTACATGGTACACGTTATTGTATTGGTCCAGATGTAAAGCGGGTCGCCCCGTGGCCCAGTGGGCAGCGCGTTCGGCTATTGTGTTCTGCTGGGCCTCCTGTCGCATCTGTGCAAACGTCACAGTAAATGTCACTCTTACCCTGGGTCGGTTAGGCTATTGGTACGAGAAGCTACTCACAGTAAATGTCACTCTTACCCTGGGTCGGTTAGACTATTGGTACGAGAAGCTATTCAGAGTAAATGTCACTCTTACCCTGGGTCGGTTAGACTATTGGTACGAGAAGCTACTCACAGTAAATGTCACTCTTACCCTGGGTCGGTTAGACTATTGGTACGAGAAGCTATTCACAGTAAATGTCACTTTTACCCTGGGTCGGGTAGACTATTGATACGTGAAGCTACTCAAGTAAATGTCACTCTTACCCTGGGTCGGTTAGACTATTGGTACGTAAAGCTACTCACAGTAAACCCTGGGTCGGTTAGATTATTGGTACGTGAAGCCACTCACAGTAAATGTCACTCTTACCCTGGGTCGGTTAGACTATTGGTACATAAAGCTGCTCACAGTAAATGTCACTCTTACCCTGGGTCGGTTAGGCTATTGGTACGTAAAGCTGCTCACAGTAAATGTTCCTCTTACTCTACTTGTATGGTCTGGTTATGTAGTTATCTGTACCTGAGTGTTAACCTTTTTAACGTTAACAACGCTTTTGGTGTCAGAACGCGAGTATTCAAGTACTTTACTAATTAATTGAAGTCCCAGGTCTAAAATGGGTTATACGATCAGACACGAGTGATTTAACTGCAACCTAATACTTGAGTAATTAGTAATTAGTAACTCTTGTGTAATTAGTAATTAGTAACTCATGTGTAATGAGTAACTGCTGTACCTCATAGTCGATCATGATTTAACTAAAATATGTGATGGAGTTGAACAAATGAAATCATGCGCAGTATAGATCCCAGGTCTTCGCAATGAGTAGAGGGGTTACTCCAGAAGACAGGACTCCTCTCTACCCTGACCTTGACCCCTCTCATTGTGGCGATATGACCAGCAGAGGTTAGAGCGTCCTACTTATAGACCAACCATCTACGTTACACTTGTCCACCAGTGTATCTCCCTGTCACATACAATGTAACAGGTTTGTATGGCACGTAAGCCTCTTCAGTTGTACCTTAAGAAAACACGTCTTCGCTGGTGTACATAGAAATTAATATAATTCATCTGTTGGTCAATGGTTGTTGTATCTGTAATTAGCACGATGTGTAAGATATGATCCAGCAAATATGTTATTTGTGAAGTCATATGAAGCGTTGTTCTTATGGATGTAATTTTGCATCAAATCTAATCAATATATACGTAGTCAAACGGCAGAATTCCTAACTGAATTGAATATATATCGAGTGCAACTTCTTGTTACATTTTACTCTGATGCATTTCTTATGAGAGTTGACGAAGCAACAACCAAATGCAAACGTAATAATGTATAATGTACATGTATGATGTACATGTATAATGTACATGTATAATGTGCATGTATAATGTATAATGTATGTAACAGGGCGCCGGCCAGAAAGAAATTGAAACCACTCTGATGGGGTCGGTGCTCAGGCAAGTTTTATTCTGTAGAACAGACAACATAACAAGATAGTTCACAAAAATGCCCAGACTATAGCCAAACATTAGTATAGATAAACCCAGTACAAGAAATGCAGACAGACGCATGAAATTGACACAGGAACAATTAGAAAACAATAAAACAAAATACAACGATAAACAGTATCAAACCGACATGGTCATGTCATGGATATGGCCGACAGAGCACATGGTCTAAACTTCCTTAAAAAGTGGTAGCTGAAGGTCAAAGCATATGGAAAGTAACCAGGCAAAATACTTTAGTACCTCTAGAAGCAATATATAATTACTATAACCCCTCGAATCTAAGAGAGAACTAGCATTCAGGACCGAAATCACTAATTGACAGAAAATGACATGTGCAGACACCTCTCGTCAAAGACCGCATGGTACTGTTTATAAACAAACCCACAGTAGACAAATAGCACACGCATATAAGCTTAATTTATCTCGCCACTGCTATGCAAGAAACAATTAAATAACGGAACATACCTGTAGAAAAGACTTCAAAACGACATGCCCCGGCGACACGTTAGGTTGACGTAAGGTCCCGGAGAGGGTCCAAACCACCTTCACGTGAAGCAAATGAAGAGAGACAAGACCATCCGGCGTGCGACCCTATTTATACAAAGTTCGAATCTTCCCGCCATGCAACAGTCATAACTCGACCAGGTCAGCTTAGGTCAAGGAAACCCGTATGAACACTGATGAAGCATGGCCAGCGACGCGAAGTTTTTTTACTAAATATGAGACAACTTGAAACATCTATGGATTACCGTAACACTGGATTACATCGAGAACTCAACCTCCCAAACCACGTGTGGACACCCAAAGACCATTCCGGATGACAAAGACACAATGAACGTGGTACAAGAAATCAGAGACAATTCAGATGAATTTCCATAGGCATAGCGTGCTTGTGACTGGCCAAGTGTGTCAAGACTCAGGTCAGTGGCAGGGTCAGTGAACTTTACACCACTCACCGCATCTGTCAAACAGGCTCTGTGACATCTGCCCCTCCCAAGATAAATTGTCTCCTGACAATTTAAAACTATGAACACCTGACTATAAACTCAGATATACACCTGTATATGCTGAAATGCAGTATATCAACATTACCACATTTAGTCATTATACTTATCCACGTTTCACTATTACAAGAACAATTAAAATACAATGACAATGACAGTCACAATGTTCATAGCCATCAAAAACCAACATAAAACAATCTTAAACCTAAAATTTAACATTAGGCATTAGACTCATTTACAAATCAACCAGGTGAATACTGAGTAGCAATAACATAACCAGGTACAATTTACTATCAGCCAGCTTACTTAATGAGTTGAGTTTCAATCAACGTCAGCAAGAGCTGTGACACCAATTCATCATTTGGTCTCTCCTTTTGAAGTTTTAAACATAATTCAATCTTATCCAGTTGCATTAAGTGAGTGACATAAGTATTTTGTAACTCTTTATCTGCAATAGCTGAGGTGGATAACTGACCAATAAAGTGTGGGTCTCGATACCTCTTTGGCTTACCACAGGATCTTTTAGGACGTCGTGGTTCAATGGCCTCATCCTCACTTTCATCAGAAGGATCAGGAGGGTTTACAGACTCAATACTCTCAGTAGCAGACCCCTCATGGCCAAGTGGGAGGGAAAGAGGTAGGAGGTGATTGCGATGGAGAGTACGAGTTTTCTGAACAGATCCATTTTCCTTATAAACAGTATAAACCGGGATTTCTTGGTTAGGTTGAGTGGATACGATATACACTTCAGATTCCCACTTGTCAGCCAGTTTATGAGGACCCACGAATCCAAGGTTCTTGACTAAAACCCTGTCTCCTACTTCGATACAGGCACCACGTACTCTTAAGTCATATTGCCGCTTATGTCGCCTCCCTGCTTGTCTAGTAGCCAACTCAGCAAGGCGATACGCCTCCGCTAACCTTTCCTGAAAAGCTGAAAGCTCTCCACAGTCATCACCAGGCAGGAGATTCAGGAAAACATCGGCAGGCAACCTTGGCTTACGTCCAAATAAGAGAAAGTAGGGACTGTACCCAGTCGTATCATGGACAGTAGCATTGTATGCATGGACGAGGGAAGCTACATGACTCTTCCAATCCTGCTTTTGTGATTCATCAAGACATCGTAACATTCGAAGTAGAGTAGAATTCATGCGTTCAGTTATTCCATTACCCATGGGGTGGTAAGGTGTGGTTCTTGTATTTACAATCCCCAACTGTTGACACAATTGTCGAATTACATTCCCGTCAAAGTTTCGACCTTGATCAGACAAGATTCTACGAGGAAATCCGTAATGAACAAAAAACATTTCGAAAAGTGCTTTGGCAGTTGTTTGAGCTGATTGATTTCTCGTGGGGACAGCTTGGGCATATTTAGTGAAGTGATCGGTGATAACTAATATATTTTCATAACCACCTTTGGACGGCTCTAACTTTAAGAAATCAATACATACCAATTCCAATGGGTAGGTTGTTTCAATTGTTTTGAGAGGAGCTACCTGCGGTAGATGAGGAGACTTGGCTCTGATACATCTATCACACTGACTCATTCTCTGGCTGAGATCACTTGCCATACCAAGCCAATAGAATCGATCCCGAAAGAGTGCCAGAGTTCTTGCCTGACCCAAATGTCCTAGATCATCATGTAGGGCTTTGAATGCTACAGGGATTTGAGAGACAGGCAGCAGGAGTTGCTTAATTTCACCACACTTGGTGCTTATCCTACGGTACATGATCCCATCCACACACATTAGCCTATCCCATTGAGATGGATACTTCTTTAAGCCAGAACTAACTTTCCGTCTGACATGCTGTGAGGGCTTATCACCCTTTAGCAGTTCCCTCAACTGACACAACATTGGATCTGCCCCTTGTTCAACTTCCCAGTCAATACTACTTGTGAGGCACTCCCCACCAACGCCAGGCAACACTTGAGCAGACAAACACAGAGAGGAAGCAAAACCTTCATCAGATTCATCACTGGGTGGCCATAAACTATGCAGCATGTCCCTAGTGATTTCCTGGGTATACACAGACTTACTGGGTAATCGAGACAGTGCATCGGCATCAACATTTGATTTACCGGGCTTATACCGGATATCAAAATCAAAACCTGATAGTTCTGCAACCCAGCGATGGCCGGTAGCATCCAATTTTGCAGTGGTCAATAGGTAAGCTAACGGGTTGTGATCAGTATAAGCAGTAAACCTTTGACCATACAAATAATCGTTGAAGTGCTGAGTAATTGCCCACTTGAGGGCGAGGAACTCTAACTTGTGAGCACTGTAGTTCCTCTCAGACCCTCTCAGTGTACGGCTACCATATGCAATGGGTTGAAACTTGCCATCATTGAGTTGCCCAAGGACACAACCTAATCCTTGACGACTGGCGTCAACATGCAGTATAAATGGTTCCTGATAATTGGGGTAAGCTAGGGTAGGGGGTGTACTCAGAGCAGTCTTTAGGCAGTCAAACGCAACTTGTTGAGGTTCACCCCACTCCCAGTTGACCTCCGTCTTCTTTTTCCTTTGCTTTGACCCCAACAAAGCATAGAGAGGAGACGCAATCCTAGAGAAATCTTTCACAAATTTCCGATAAAATCCGGCAAAACCTAGAAATCTATGTACATGTTCAACATTTTCTGGCACAGGCCAATTTTGGACAGCCTCCAGTTTACTGGGATCACATTCATTACCATCAGGAGAAACAATATGGGCAAGATATTTGATTTTGGTCTGGAAAAACTCACACTTTTCAAGGTTCAGCTTCAACCCAGCTTCTTTAAGCCTAGAGAATACCTTCTCTAAGTTGAGGAGCTCTTCTTCAAATGATTCACCCCAGACAATAATGTCATCCAGATAAACAATGCAAATTTTGAACAAAAGGTCCCCCAGAATATTCTGCATTAGTCTCTGGAAGGATGACGGAGCATTTTTTAAACCGAAAGCTAGACGGTTAAATTCAAAGTGCCCCAAGGGACCTGCAGAAAAAGCAGTACGAGACTTATGCTCTTCAGCCACTCCCATCTGCCAGTAACCAGCCCTGAGGTCGAGTGTGCTAAACCATTTAGCTTCACCCAAAACATGGAGAATTTCATCCATCCTGGGGATAGGATATGCATCTGGAATGGTTCGCTGGTTTAAACGACGATAATCGATACAAAATCGAAGAGAACCATTCTTCTTTCTGACTAAAACTATATTTGAACCCCATGGACTCTGAGAGGGACGAATGACACCAATTTTTAGCATCTGGTGTAAGTGCTGCCGTACTTCTTCATACTGCGGAGGGGAAATTCTCCTAACCCGTTCCTTAATAGGAATTTCATCAGTGAGGTCTATCCGGTGCTGCTGAAGATTAGTATTACCTATATCTAGATCTGAAGTGGAGAACAAATCAGTCTAATCACTGAGGAAACGTTCAGCCTTTTGTTGCTGCTCAAATGACAAGTGAGACATATCTGGCATCCTTACACCTGCCACAGTCAGCTCTTCTGGAGTTTCTAACCTGGCAGCTTGCAATCTACCAATAGGGAATCCAGACTGCAGCTTGACTGACTTCTCGCCCAGATTGCGTAACTCTACTGTGAGCTGTTGGACTTGGCCGACCAAGCCAACCACTCCCGGGGTAACCAATACCCCCTTTGACTCTAACTCTTCACACCCTTCTACAAGTGCAATATGTGAAGCTACTGGCAAAACTATCTTTGCTGATCCACCCACAACTACAGACTCTCTCGGCCCCAGTGACACTACTCCCTGGGTTCTAACAACTCCATAAGTTCCCTTTGATCGATCAAGGTGGCGCTGTTGAAGACTCAAAGTTGACAAGGCTAGATGAACAGGGCCTGGCAAAATACATCTTTGGAGATATTTCTCCCCCACTGACTTTTTGGGGACAGACCTCAAAATATCAAGTACATTAGTGCCAATTAAAAAGGGAACTTCTGCATTATAAGCAGTATCTGGCACAACAAGTATCGGATAAGTGAGTGCATCCTTACCAGTATCTAATAAGCTAAGAGATACTTCAATAAAGCCCAGATAAGACAAGTTATCACCAGTGACACCAGTAACCTGAATTAAATCCTGAAGAGGAAACAAACACAATTCAGACAAATCTGTCCTCCAAAATGACTCAGACACTGTGGATACCATTGAACCAGTGTCCAGTAGTGCTGGAAAAGTTCCTTTTCCTGTAATGTAAATGGAACCCTGGTTTGGTTTCCCAACTAAAGATAATTCTGCTGAAACATGTGGGCACTTTTCACCTGAGGCTCCCAGCTGCCCTATACTAGGAGCCACACTCAGTTTGGGGGTTTCCTGGAAGAGCGAGACAACAGTTTTGTTTGTACAAGTTCAGGTCTGGCTTCATTATTGCAGTTAGTTGCCATATGATTTTCCTGACCACACTTATAACAGAAACCCCTGAATGCCCTGGGGGTTGTAGGTTTGACATGGGAGGAAGACTGGGATACAGGCTGAACAGCCTGTGTGACTTTCTCCTTATAGGACTGAACTTCCGTCCTCAATTGATCCAATTGACTCTGTAACTGCTGCATGAGAGTAGCCATGCTATCAGTAGACCCACTCACAGATTGAACAGGGTAACTATGGACTTTTCTTCCCTTCAACCTGGCCTTTTTCTCTTCACGCATGGTCTCCTCACGGCGAACAGCCAACAACAAGTCTGCGAAAGAGGGTGGATCCTCCATCATCTCCTCTAACTTCAAACGCTGCAGTAAAAACTCATCAGCACAACCCCGGCTAAACTGTTTTAAAAGCATGTGAGGAAGCTCATACTGTCCAATGCCTTTATGCGTTTGAACCTCACAGATTGTAAGGTAAAGACGTTGCAGATAATCTGCGGCCAACTCCTTGTCCCCTTGGATCAAACCAAAAAATTTCACAAGTAAGTCATGACCGTCTACCACCTGGCCATACACCTTCTCCAACAGATCAAATATCTCTCGTGCAGTACACAAGGCAGACTGTGCGATATGGCCTACATGATCCAGTGCCGGTCTCAACAAACTCTGAACCATGGCCCTTTTCACCTCTGCATCAGGGATATCTGGATCAAAGTTCTGAAGGGCAAGTAACCTCCATGTTGCATATTCCACTTCCCCATTCGCAGGAACTTTCTTTCCTGAGAATAACCTAAGCTTCCTCGCTTGGGGTCGGGAAGGTGTTTGAAGGGAGACAGAAGCTAGAGGACCAGGGTCTGGATTCCGGGTAACAGAAGTAGGTACGTCAGCTGAGATTTTAGTAGAAATAGGAACTTTAGTGAGGGATGACATGAATCTAACCTTCTCCTCCGGGGATAAACCCTGAAATAAAGACAACAAGTGTTGCTCAGTGCCTTCTGGGAGGTCAGCAGATCCCCCCACTGCTCCTACCATCCCTGTCTTTCTCTCAGTCTCTGGCGTGACATGAGTGTAAAGTTGTACTTTAATTCCCTTCCCTTTATATTTCTTCCCTGAAAGTTCCTGAGCATCAGAGGCCTCCTCGGGACTACCAAATGTGATGATAGCAGTCCCGGTGGCTCTCCTCTGTTCATCCACAACAAGTTCAACAGAATTTGGTTCCCCCACTGTAGCGACAAAACCCCTCATTGCAGATTCTGGAGTACCAGCAGGAAACCCCACCACCTGTACACTACTAGCCATAGTTGAGATACCTGGAAATATCCTTATCTATACAGAGAACAATGACAACAATCAGAAAATATAAAGCTGAGCATGTAACATGAATACTTACTATAATAAAAATAGATACTCTGACAAAGAGACTACCAACCAACTGTAAAGATGAAACATAAGGCGTAACTGGAATGGCTATGAACGTAACAGATACAAATTATAATGAATCATTATGTTGTACCCTAGTACAGCAGAAAAGAAATAAATCAAAAAAACGTTAAAGAAAATAAGTCACTCATGGGGGTTGGCTAAACCCTGGGGCATCAGCATGACACCTCCAGTAGCCGACCACATGGTTGTCAGGACCAGGCAGCATCCCCCTCAAACTTCCCGCCACAGGATCATCACACGTGGGTGGCCACTCCTTGAGATACTGGCTGAACTCCACCAGCAGCAAACAGCCCACTACGCAGTCGCCATGACCATGTAGTCATCCCACGCAGAATCTTCCAGCAACTGCTGTTAACAAATGTGGTTGGCTGCTCCCTAGGGTATTGACTGGACACCACTAGCAGCCCACCACATGGTCATCATGACCAGGGGGCATTCCCACACCGAATTGAAGTCTTTCTACTTGCCTTTCTGGGCCCCACGTCGGGCTCCAAATGTAACAGGGCGCCAGAAAGAAATTGAAACCACTCTGATGGGGTCGGTGCTCAGGCAAGTTTTATTCTGTAGAAAAGACAACATAACAAGATAGTTCACAAAAATGCCCAGACTATAGCCAAACATTAGTATAGATAAACCCAGTACAAGAAATGCAGACAGACGCATGAAATTGACACAGGAACAATTAGAAAGCAATAAAACAAAATACAACGATAAACAGTATCAAACCGACATGGTCATGTCATGGATATGGCCGACAGAGCACATGGTCTAAACTTCCTTAAAAAGTGGTAGCTGAAGGTCAAAGCATATGGAAAGTAACCAGGCAAAATACTTTAGTACCTCTAGAAGCAATATATAATTACTATAACCCCTCGAATCTAAGAGAGAACTAGCATTCAGGACCGAAATCACTAATTGACAGATAATTGACATGTGCAGACACCTCTCGTCAAAGACTGCATGGCACTGTTTATAAACAAACCCACAGTAGACAAATAGCACACGCATATAAGCTTAATTTATCTCGCCACTGCTATGCAAGAAACAATTAAATAACGGAACATACCTGTAGAAAAGACTTCAAAACGACATGCCCCGGCGACACGTTAGGCTGACGTAAGGTCCCGGAGAGGGTCCAAACCACCTTCACGTGAAGCAAATGAAGAGAGACAAGACCATCCGGCGTGCGACCCTATTTATACACAGTTCGAATCTTCCCGCCATGCAACAGTCATAACTCGGCCAGGTCAGCTTAGGTCAAGGAAACCCGTATGAACACTGATGAAGCATGGCCAGCGACGCGAAGTTTTTTTACTAAATATGAGACAACTTGAAACATCTATGGATTACCGTAACACTGGATTACATCGAGAACTCAACCTCCCAAACCACGTGTGGACACCCAAAGACCATTCCGGATGACAAAGACACAATGAACGTGGTACAAGAAATCAGAGACAATTCAGATGAATTTCCATAGGCATAGCGTGCTTGTGACTGGCCAAGTGTGTCAAGACTCAGGTCAGTGGCAGGGTCAGTGAACTTTGCACCACTCACCGCATCTGTCAAACAGGCTCTGTGACATGTATATGTATAATGTACATGTATAATGTACATGTATAATGTACATGGAATGGGGTTATGAATTGGAGTTATGGATTGGGGTCCTGAAATGGGATCCAGTAATGGAGTCATGGAATGGGGTCATGGGGTTGGGCCATGGGTTTGGGTCATGAAATAGGGCCTTTTAATGAAGTCATGATCATGGTAGAATGGTAGAAAAAGGTCATTGCAGGGCATGATACGAGTAGGATCACGCCCAGTGAGTTCATTCAGGTTGTGACAGTAAGATCACGTCACCTTGCGCTAAATGAGGTCAGGTCATGGGGTAACTGTAAGATCATGTCAGTGTATAACAGTAAGGTCACGTCACCTTGCGCTAAATAAGGTCAGGTCATTGTGTAGCAGTCTTGTCAGTCGAGACCAATGCTTACTCGACTGCAGCCCAGCCGGTTGTGGGTTCGAACCCCACATGTGTCTGGTGCCGTATCCCTCACCCCTCTCATTGCTCATAGGGAGTTCGTGTCTCGGAAGATGGCTGACTGTGAACATCACTTGAGCGAGTAATCCTGATTTGTTTGGCTATTTCTACTTAAAGAACCTGTTGTAAGTAGCAGTGCTTATACATTTATCTCTTGGGAATATGAGTTTAATATTGTGATGATGATACTATTCATATGGAACACAACTTGTTGCACAGACATCAGACTTTATCGATGCCCGGTATGTGCAACTCTTTGTCTTGAAGTTGTCTTCATTGTGCGTCGTATTCTATGCAAAGATATTATACTAATTCTGCAAATGTATAACAATGCATATGGCCCACTGCGGAGTGTAGATACTCTGAGAAGGAATGCACGTAGACATGAAAATACTCTCTGAATATGTCTTCAATCGGCCATCTTGGATTGTGCGTGTCTAATTCCCCTGAATACGATGAGAGGTTTAATTAAGGTAACGACTCTGTACTGTTGGGACCTCGTCTCAAGCCTGCTGCGAAACCCTTGCCATGCCAAGTACCTTGCTCTGTCAGTTTAATGATCATTACATTATCCTTGGGTTAGACAGCGTTGTGAAGCATCGCTATATATCGGTGGGGTAACCGTATTCTGTGAGTGGCGAGTCATACGTGAGCTATACTGACTGAAGCAAGGGTTCGCTCTAACATGGATTAACGCCTCCAGCCACGCTGTGCTCTCCATCAGCCGTTTGTACTTTTAGTCATCTAATATTTCTTAACAGATTGCGAGACACATCCCTATATATTATACATATACAGTGTAACCAAGGTAACGCCATTGTCCGTGTCTATATATAGATATAACTGGCACGTCGTCTATCCCAGCCGACAACCAGCGAATCTTCACTATGTATAACATTGTCAACAAGTGATGCAAACCAGCGCTACAACTCTGAAATGTACATGTATGCAGTCCCCCAGAAGAACTGAGAATCTCAAGCACTCGTCATCGCTGTCTGTGAAAAGTACATGTATGCACCCTTTGTGACGTCATAAAGGGGGTTTGAACGCGGTGAATGATAAAGTCATGTGACCTGATCGAGTGTTTGTGTTGCGTTGTCGTGACGTGTACGGTGTTGTCGCAAGGATTGGGGCGGAATCCAAGAATTTGGAATGCGTAGCTTCGTCAGGATCCATCTATATGTAAGTATGAGAATTTCGCAATTATTTTATGACTTGTATGATCACTGGGCTTAATCTGGATCTTCCTACATGTCCGGGGCCGTCTGGATAGAGAGAAGAAAATACCTTTACCGATCCTTACCATTAGCATCCTGGAATTCTTGAAGATTCGCGATTATCTGTTTGCAATTGTTGAGGATAGTTTGTGCCAACCGTACAACCGGCAAAACCGTTTCCTTATTTACCGCGATCCGCTAAAGCAGCCTCTGTCGGTTGCAGTATTCCTCTCTTAACATTGATCTGCGATTCTTTAAGATTCACTGACAACGTTTATGCGTTATTTGTACCAAAGGGGCATCAAACTTATATTTCATTTTTTATGTGTAATGTTCTGTTGCATGAAATCTGAAATCAACGGCAACATTCAACACAATACAACGATCATAACATCCCAATTCAGTAGATATATTGCTATCAATATTCAATGCATCATTTAATGTCTTACAACTGCCCACGTCTGAACACATGAATTTTTCCCTCTTCCCATCCCTCTCCCGCGTCAATGTGCCACCCCCTCCTCCGCCTTTCCCTATCCCCCGGCTCAACTCTCCGCCCCCTCCTCCCCCGCCCCAATGCCCTGCTCCCGCGCTTCAATTTCCCCTCCCACTTCCCCCGCCTCAACGCCCAACTCGCCAACTCCTCCGCCTTAAAGACCCCCACCCCCCGCTTCATTGACTCAATGCCCCTCGCCCGCCTCAATCATCCACCCCCTTCCCCTCCCACGCCTCAATACTCCGCCCCTCCCCCCTCCCTCTGTCTCCCTCCCCCGGCTCAACACTCCACCCACAAATTGCCACAATGCTCTACTCCCCGCGCCCCAACGCTCACCCCACCCCCCCGCCACAATGCTCTACCCCCCCCGCCAAAATGCTCTACTCCACACCCCCGCCACATTCCTCTACCCCCCCCCCGCCACAATGATCTACAATGCTCTACCACCCCACCAGAATCCTCTACTCACCCCCCCACAATGCTCTACTCCCCCCCGCCATAATTCCTGCTCGCCCCCAGCCACAATGCCCTACCCCCCCCCCCCACGCCACAATGCTCTACACCCCCCGCCACAATGCCCTACTCCACCCCGCCACAATGCTCTACTTGCCCCGCCACAATGTTCTACTCCACCCCGCCACAATGCTCTACTTGCCCCGCCACAATGTTCTACTCCACCCCGCCACAATGCTCTACTTGCCCTGCCACAATGTTCTACTTGCCCCGCCACAATGTACTACTCCCGCCCCCCCTCCGCCACAATGCTCTACTGGCCCCCGCCACAATGCTCTACCCCCCCCCCCCCCCACCCGCCACAATCCTCTGTGCCACGCCCTCCTCCGCCTTTCCCTATCCCCCGCCTCAACTCTTCGCCCCCTCCTCCCCCGCCCCAATGCCCTGCTCCCGCGCTTCAATTTGCCCTCCCCTTTTCCCCGCCTCAACGCCTAACTCGCCAACTCCTTCGCCTTAAAGACCCCCACCTCCCGCTTCATTGACTCAATGCCCCTCGCCCGCCTCAATCATCCACTCCCTTCCCCTCCCACGCCTCAACCCTCCACCCACCAATTGCCACAATGCTCTACTCCCCGCGCCCCAACGCTCTACTCCCCCCGCCACAATGCTCTAATCCCCCCCCCCCCGCCACAATGTTCTACTCCCCCCCGCCCCCGCCACAATGCTCTACTCCCCCCCCCACGCCACCAAGCTGTGAAATAATAAAGTTCTGTTCATATTATATGACATCTGAAATTGAATTGAATATATGTAATATTCATTTGGATATTCCATGTACAAATCATTTCAATCTGAAAATATGCCAAATTCCTTTGTACATATGTCGAATTGAATAGAGATATCACTACTTCGTGTGAGCGCGCACTGACAATAGCACTATTGCTCAAGGTTATGCTAGCGCATTAACGTTATCATTCTGACTTGCTCAGCCCCAAACTGATCAAACGCATCCAAATAGGGAACTCGTACGTCACGCGGTGGAGCCCTCTGGGGGTCTCGATGAGTGAAGTGCTGCCACCTAGTTGGGTTTCATGGAGACAGTTTATCATTAATTTGAATTTCACGACCTCAGGGGTGCGAAAGACACTTAGCGGTCCGATTGACACCTTGTGATCTGACACACACCTAAGACAGACACATGGGAGATGGCAGTCAGGTGGAGACTGGTGGGGGGGGGGGGGGGTGATAGAGATGTGGGCGTGGTATGATAGCTAAGGGGGAACCTAGCCCTAGGTGTGTGTTCACCTGTAGCATGACAAACGATGACCACAGCTAAGGGAGGACCTAGCCCTAGGTGTGTGTTAGCTGTTGTATGAATGCGCTGACCACAGCTAAGAGAGGACTTAGCCCTAGATGTGTGTTTACCTGTAGCATGACAAACGATGACCACAGCTAAGGGAGGACCTAGCCCTAGGTGTGTGTTAGCTGTTGTATGAATGCGCTGACCACAGCTAAGAGAGGACTTAGCCCTAGATGTGTGTTTACCTGTTGTACGACAAGCGGTGACCACAGCTAAGGGAGGACCTAGCCCTAGGTGTGTGTTTACCTGTTGGAGGACGTCTGGTTGACGGCAGCTGAGGTACGGCAGACAGGACCTGAGCAGACCGCTCAATTGTCGGTCACTCAGCTCAGTCTGAAAAGGCAAAGACATCGATGATCTGCCATCACAACCGTATATCACATGATGAATTTTGTATGATTGAATTTTTTGTAAATGTAGTGAAGCAAATATAATGGCGATATCCAGCTATCATTATAATTATTCCCAAAGTTATCGTATTGCAAACGCAAACTTCGAGCAGTAACTAAGCGTAAAGAAACCTCTGACCCTTAGGGACATTATATGCTCGCTAAATTAATTACTAAGTATAGGAATTAAGCTCTGACCTCGACGGCGACCTTGCCAGCGTTCTCTAGCACGGCCCTCTGCATCTTACACCAGGTGGCGCGGCTGTAGCCTGGTCCGGCCTTAAGACTGGCGAGAGAAACGCGTCACATTGCAGAGATAGGCCGCAATAATTTAGCCATTACAAGCGAATATGTAGATCTAAATTAATCCAGCGTCCACTATAAATAATGACATCAACGTGGCTTTAAAGTTCTCCACTTGACTGGTTTCGGAACGCAAGTTATTGCAGAACAAGTTGAGAAAGGTCTCCGATAAAGAATGTACTGTACAGTTACTTGAGAATGATTATGGTCACAACTATCGGTTTAGGTGTAATCACAACACTGTTGATTACTTTTGCATTCTAATTGTAATTAGCCTCTAGAGGGTAACGATATTCACCTGACGGCAGCCATTTTGTTCAAAAGTATTATTTTCATAGTACAATGCTGGCCCAATTCATTTCATTGCCCAATTCCGTACATGGTATCTGTTGGGTTTTATGCTTGTAACGCTTGACGTTTTCTCCCTGTCAGACGTCGCCGCTGTTTCATGAGGTTACTATGGGAATTTGCACCGACATGAAAATGCTGAGCACCCCTCGTTAGCATCCGATATTTGAGTGACATACTTACTGCGCGGCATATCCTTACCTTGATGGTCACTAGAGGCTCATCGTCGTCAAACCGTCTGACGAATGGCTGCCACACTTGATGTACCAAAGGGAGGAGTTCATCTGCCACACATAATACCAGGTATCGTAAATTCTACACCGGGTAAAAACAACTGCCCCCCCCCCGCCCCACCTCCCCCACCTGAATGCCACAGGTTTTAAAAGAGTTTACACAATCAGTTGATATAGGTTATTAATCAGGGATGAGACAGGTGTGAGGTAACATACAAAACTCGCAATATTATTTTGTTTGAGGAATGACCTGTCAAAAGTTCCATTGTGCCACAGGAGGTTGGCCGGGGGGCGGGGAGGTTGGGGGAGTGGGGTTGGGGGGGGACCTATTTATCACTGTTATTGTGATATTTATCACTGGTATTGGCCCCGCTGGATTGTCCAGCACACCCCTCCCCCCCCCCCCCCCCCATGCCCTAAGAAAACATTTAGGGAAATAGGCGGCAGGGGGCGCAATCGGATGTAAGATGGATGGAAATCCACGCATCGCTAGAAACAAATCATTCGAAAATTATTGTTAAATCGGATTTGCACGATTGAAAAAAATTCGTAATGAAATTAAATTAGAAAAACACAGAAAATCACACCGCTGTGCCAACGGAGAACCTAATCAACATTTCTCCCTCAACAACATTGTACTCGTAAACATTACACTGAATAGTTCTCCATCGACAAAAAACAAGGCTCTACACCAATATTCATTGCTATCAGTGTCAAACAATGGTTACCTTGGTTACCGCACAGCGCCAAGCAACATTGGCCGATGGTATCCAACACGAGGAGTCGAAGTCTGGCGTCAGGGGCCGAGGCCAAGTGGGTACACCTCTCCATTACCTGAAGTAAGAACACCCGTCATCATCAAGCCACTGTATGTAGTATAACATATATACTGACATGTGGGTACACCTCTCCATTACCTGAAGTAAGAATACCCGTCATCATCAAGCCACTGTATGTAGTATAACATATATACTGACAAGTGGGTACACCTCTCCATTACCTGGAGTAAGAATACCCGTCACCATCAAGCCACTGTATGTAGTATAACATATATACTGACATGTGGGTACACCTCTCCATTACCTGAAGTAAGAACAACCGTCATCATCAAGCCACTGTATGTAGTATAACATATATACTGACATGTGGGTACACCTCTCCATTACCTGAAGTAAGAACACCCGTCATCATCAAGCCACTGTATGTAGTATAACATATATACTGACATGTGGGTACACCTCTCCATCACCTGAAATAAGAACACCCGTCACCATCAAGCCACTGTATGTAGTATAACATATATACTGACATGTGGGTACACCTCTCCATTACCTGGAGTAAGAACACCCGTCACCATCAAGCCACTGTATGTAGGATAACATATATACTGACATGTGGGTACACCTCTCCATTACCTGAAGTAAGAACACCCGTCACCATCAAGCCACTGTATGTAGTATAACATATATACTGACATGTGGGTACACCTCTCCATTACCTGAAGTAAGAACACCCGTCATCATCAATCCACTGTATGTAGTATAACATATATACTGACATGTGGGTACACCTCTCCATTACCTGAAGTAAGAACACCCGTCACCATCAAGCCACTGTATGTAGTATAACATATATACTGACATGTGGGTACACCTCTCCATTACCTGAAGTAAGAACACCCGTCATCATCAATCCACTGTATGTAGTATAACATATATACTGACATGTGGGTACACCTCTCCATTACCTGAAGTAAGAACACCCGTCATCATCAATCCACTGTATGTAGTATAACATATATACTGACATGTGGGTACACCTCTCCATTACCTGAAGTAAGAACAACCGTCATCATCAAGCCACTGTATGTAGTATAACATATATACTGACATGTGGGTACACCTCTCCATTACCTGAAGTAAGAACACCCGTCACCATCAAGCCACTGTATGTAGTATAACATATATACTGACATGTGGGTACACCTCTCCATTACCTGAAGTAAGAACACCCGTCATCATCAAGCCACTGTATGTAGTATAACATATATACTGACATGTGGGTACACCTCCCCATTACCTGAAGTAAGAACACCCGTCATCATCAAGCTACTGTGGGTTGTATAAAGATACGAGATAAAGGGACCAAAGAATAAATTGAGCAAAAACACCTGTAAAACGTGACAGGACATTATGATATCCCACTTATAAAAATATTCTGACCGATCGCGTTATGATTATCTTGTCTAAGACTCCTCCGCAGCCGTCCCCGCGATATACCAAGGGGCCCGCAGGCTCTGTCCCCAGCGTGATTAGGCGACAGATAACGTTTGCCGCGCTTCTTTCGCAACGCCATAAAAATTTGTTTGCATCCGTCCGGGTGCGAAGTTGCATCTAATCTCGGTAGTCAATAATCATTCATTTTCGCTATGTACATTTGCATTATTGCGACGAGATAAGAAATAATCACATCCACTATCAGGTTCTAGTCGAATTAAAATTAATTAACATATAGCTAGAGATACATAGTGAATAAAGATATACATACATAACTATGCTTTTAGTTAGAATAATAGTAATCCTGATAATAGTGACAATTCAAATCCTACTAATGGCCATAAGTGAGAAATTTTATGATATTCATAACGTAATAGCCAGAGTGAAAAGACACAGAAAATAGGCGGCTATTATTTTTTTCAACAAAAAAGGATAGAAAAAAAGAGATCAGTTATAATAACCCAATAGAAATTTAGCAAATTAAACAAAACTCTAATTGCATGTTTACTAAATTCAATCAGATTTCTTTGATAAAAACCAGAGATAACACAGCACTTGGACTAAACAATAAAGTTACAATATGTAAAATTAAGTGGCTTGACATACATAGCAGTTTGGCATATGGCAATAGAGTGATTCTTTGCTTGTGATATGATTTTGACAGTATCTCCGTCACATGACGCGTTGAAATTTTCCTTTCATGTTTCTTTTACCTTCCTCCTTCACACTACCTCGCTGCCCCCACAAGCAATTCATTATTCCGGCCCTCTATTTGAAATGGAATTTGGTAAATGTGTCACGACGTGAACAAAAGGATCTCAATATTCATAAGTGATCATGTTTAATACGGCATAATATACACAAAAAATGTCATAGACAAAACGGGGGGAGGGTTAACATTAACACAGTGAGCAGAGTTTGGAAGTAAAGTCACAGTTCAGATATAATGAGTCTGGACAGCAGCGATGTGTCCGGGTGGACCACAGACTCCAGGGATGACGATGCCGTCCGGAAACAGGAGATCGGCCGTCGACCCTAAAGACGGCTGTTGGTGGCGGGCCGTCCCTAATACAAAGGGGCGTCACCAGGCCGAGCGCTGCTAGGAAACGGCAGAGTCCACAAGACAAAACGACGTAGCAGTCTAGCGCCCAATACTTTGCAGCGCTCGTGGAAGTTGTCTTGACGCCACCGGATGTTCTGTCGACGCTTCTCTCGAATAGTCTGCCACTCCGATGTGGATGCTGTATTTATACCGAGGGCCACTCCCACGATAAACGCACCATCGACCGCACTGAGCTAATCAACAGCGCCTACTGCGAACATGGCCATTACCAGAATGACTCGACCGAAACGAGTATGTCAACAATCACTGCTAAAATAGATCGAGACAGACACATTACAAGTGAAACTCGCGAAGCAGACTGATAACCGATCTCATGACAAAATGCCTAACGCTGTTTTGTAATTTTTGAGAAACAAAACCTCCATCGTCCCAATCGCCTCCCCCCCCCCCCATCCTCAATTCCCCGCCCCCCCCCCCCCGCTTACGGTCTCAATGCCCCCCAGCCTCAATGCTCCCCAGCTGCAATGACCTCTCAATGCCCCCCAGCCTCAATGCTCCCGGTTTCAATGCCCCCAGCTGCAATGACCTTTCAATGCCCCCTAGCCTCAATGCCCCCAAGCTTCAATGCCCCCCCTCCCCGCCTCAACACCCCCCAGCCTCTGCCCCCTCGCCTCAATGCTATCCCACAGCCTCAATGTCCTCCCGCCTCCGCCTCAATCCCCCAAGGCCTCAATGCCCCCCCCCCCCACCCAGCCTCAATGCCCCCTTTACCTGCATCAATGCCCCCCCAACCTCAATGCCCCCCCGGCCTCAATGCCCCCCAGCCTCAATTCCACCCCTAGTATTAATGTTCCCCTCTCCCGCCTCAATGGGCTCCCTCCCCAGTCTCAATACCCCCCCCCCCCCCCCAGCCTCAATACCCCACTCTCCCGCCTCAATGCCCCCGCCCCAGTCTAAATGCCCCCTTTACCTGCCTCAATGCCCCCACGCCTCAATGCCCCCTAGCCTCAATTCCACCCCCAGTATTAATGTCCCCCTCTCCCGCCTCAATGGGCTCCCTCCCCAGTCTCAATACCCCCCTAGCCTCTATACCCCACTCTCCCGCCTCAATGCCCCCACCCCAGTCTCAATGCCCCCGCCCCAACCTCAATACCCCCCCATCCTCAATATCCCACTCTCCCGCCTCAATGCTCTCCCTCCCCCGCCTCAATGCCCCCCCCCTCCCTCAGCCTTAAGGCCCTCCCTCCCCCGCCTCAATACCCTCTCTCCCCCGCCTCAATAGCCTCCCTCCCCCGCCTCAATACTTTCTCTCCTCCGCCTCTATGCTCCGCTCGCCGGCTTCAATGCCCCCTCCCCCGCCTCAATGCTCCATCCCATGCCTCAATGCCCACCTCCCCCGCATCAATGCCTTCCCTCTCCCGCCTCAATGCCCACCTCCTCCGCCTCAATGCCCAACTCCCCCGCCTCAATGCCTTCTCTCCCCCGCCTCAATGCCCCCTTCCCCCGCCTCAATGCTCCCTCCCCCGCCTCAATGCCCACCTCCCCCACCTCAATGCTCACCTCCCCGGCCTCAATCCCCAACTCCCCCGCCTCAAATGCCCACCCTTCCCGCCTCAATGCCTTCTCTCCCCGCCTCAATGCCCACCTCCCCCGCCTCAATACCTTCTCTCCCCCGCCTCAATGCCCCCTTCCCCCGCCTCAATGCTCCCTCCCCCGCCTCAATGCCCACCTCCCCCACCTCAATGCTCACCTCCCCCGCCTCAATGCCCACCTCCCCCGGCCTCAATGCCCAACTCCCCCGCCTCAAATGCCCACCCTTCCCGCCTCAATGCCTTCTCTCCCCCGCCTCAATGCCCACCTCCCCCGCCTCAATGCCTTCCCTCTCCCACCTCAATGCTCCCTCCCCCGCCTCAATGTTCCCTCCCCCGCCTCAATGCCTTCCCTCCCCGCCTCAATACCCACCTCCCCCGCCCCAATGCTCCCTCCCCCGCCTCAATGCCCACCTCCCCCGGCCCAATGCTCCCTCCCCTGCCTCAATGCTCCCCCCCGCCTCAATGCCCGACCAGATTCCCCCGCTCACTCTCCGAACGCCCACATCGCCTTCCGTACTGTGTCCCCAGAACAAGGTCAATGTGAAGGTCATTCATGGCGGCGATCGTTAAATGACCCTATGGTGGGATCAGTTCTCGGGGAGTCACTCGCCTCGGCCGGAAGTGCGCCAGCAGCGCCTGCGCCTGCGCCGGCAACGGAATTCACTTCCGGTTTGGCACAACAGGCATGTTACGGGTCACTGCCGCCAGGGCCCAGTCTCACGCGAGTCATTACGTCAGTGGATACAGTCGCGCGTTGCCAAGTCGATGGCAACGCTATTTTTAGATCGGCTCTCAATGACTTTGGTCCTGAATGTCACTTCCATGTTCGATAAATTACTGACTGACCAGTCTCGGCAAAGGCCTGAGTTATTGCTGTTAAGTTGTAATGTTGCCTTCTTGTGCCAAATTCTATTAACTACAGAACGCCTTTATGTCAACTACACGAGAGTTGCAAATGGCACAGTAATAACCATTTTATTCTCTGCATCCCGTCTGTTGACGGTACCCTTAATGTTCCATTAACTTGGAGTGGAGGATTTATTGTACCCTAATAAACGCTTTGTAGAAAACGCTTCTGAGTGAACGGGTTTTGGTGAGTGTTTTCTTTGTGCCCTCTTCTTATTGAGAGCTTATTAAGTAATAGCACGCTGGGAGCATTCGCCAGATTAGCCTGGTTCCCCGGCCCAACTTCGCTCGCTCGCTCACTTACAAGTATGAGTATGAGCGGCGGTACCAGCTTATCGCCAGATCGCAGCGGCATAGTCCACCAGATGGCGCCACAGTGATGCCGGGAACCTCCTTAAGGAATAGGAACGCGGTTAATGCTGTTCAACAACACCTCTATAAACAGACTTGGCTCGTGGCGGTCGGCTGACACTAGGCTGGATGACGCAGATGACTCGGTTTGTTAAAGGTCCAGGATTCTACACCAAGGAATCGCCCCACCCGCAATGCCCCCTCCTCCCTCCGTCGTCTCCATGCCTACTTTGAAGGGGCGACCAAATAAAGAAGATCAGGTATTGACGCCACGTGTGTGTCGGGGAATGCGGGTGGGAGGGGGAGGCAGTCGTGAGGAGGCCGGGGGTTGGGGGTGTGGGTGTGGGTGTGGGGTAGCCAGCTAAGACCGCTCTGTTTTTTTTACAGTTTTAGGATGACAGGAGCTGAGCTCTTATACGGGCTCCGGATGAACTCTCCCGAAGCTACACAAGCTAGTAGGAATTAATTGCACAGGTGTATCTGCGCACTTTTAGCTGGTTTCTCTGACGAGGCTGCCGCCATGTTTATACAGCTCTCAAATCATTTGCAAAGCAAGTTTTTCCAACATTTAGGTAACACATAGTCAAGAGCAAGAGCTGAAGCAAATTACAAAACCGGTTAGGCATGTTCGTCCTTCAAGAAGTGTCTCGTGTCTAAAAACGTCTGTCTCACGGGCGGATCCAAGAATTTGTCAGGGAAGGAGGAGGGCGCGGGGGGGGGGGGGGGGTCCAAACTTGCGACCCGGGGGAAGGGAGTGGGGGTCTCTGAACAAAATCGATTTGCGATCGGGAGGGGGGGGGGGGCACGCCGCCTCAAATAGCGTTCTTCCTCAAAAAGGGGGGGGGGGGGGGTCGGGGGGAGGACTGATTGATACCTACTGTATTATTATGGTTGATTGATTGACTAATTGATTTATTATATGAAAAGCTTTAATCTGTTTGAGACATGTCACGGCATTACTTCGAGGGCTATATGGGTTTATCTCAGCCCAAGTTTCCAAAATCCTGTCCGAGCCTTAAGCGAGGATAGGATAGGATAGGAAATCTGTGCTGAGATAAACACTTCTTGTGTGAGACGGAGTGTCATAGACATTTGCTCGCACGAACGGTAGTCAAGTTTGATCCTGAGCGGTGAGAAATCGAACCTTTTTGAAAGTATCCACTCAGAGTGTGCGAGATAGGTGGAAATTGAACCACGCACCGGCAGGTCGGGCTAGCCTGGCAGAGCACACTCGACAACTATCGCACTACCCAATAGACCACGGTGTGTCCCCGTATTAGCAGGGAAGCCAGGATACGTTCCAGATACCCCTGGTGACATCTATCGTCAAAAATAGACACTGGGTATATTACGGGTTACAAAACAGATTCTCGCATGTGAGTTGGGTTCAGGTGCCCCGCTTAAACGTTTCTTTGCCAAGGATAGATTGGCTCTATGGCATTGTTACTCACAGAACAAACAAACAAGATGTCTCTATAAACTTTCCTGTAAATATTACATTATATAATGGAAGCACAGCTTATATTTCACCAGATGAAGAACACTTTAACAGTCCTTATCTGTTAGGCTTCCCGTTCGACATTCCTGGTTGCTACGCAACAAGGCTCGAGCCACTCCAGTGCACTCAGATTTGCACTGACAAGACAGTGACAGCGACAGTCCATATCATCGCTTTATAACAAGTTATAATCGGCACACATCGGGTACCAAGTTATGTATTTTGTACAATATATATTCTTCAACTAGATTTTCAATATATCTAGACAAGAAAGACGCCAGAACTATCATTATTTCCGCGCTGAAGAACAGCAGCAAACCGGGAATATGGCCACTTTCCTGTTACGCACAGCGTAGTGACAGTCTTTCCATTCGCCGGTTGGCCTTTATCTCAGCTGTTTTCTCTGCTGTTATGCCTCCATCTCGTTCTTAAAATGATATCACTTGATAGTCAAGATATTTATCTGTACTAAGTGGGTTTTTGTTTTAAGCAAACACCCTGTTAACATGATAAACCGTTGAAAATTATGCAGCTGTAAGTCAGTACCCGCGTTTTACATACTACGCAGCGCAGAGCGAGCTAGAGTTCACCTGAAACACGCGCATGCCAGAATTTCCCCTGGAACGGTCTATCACATGCCACTAGGAAGTTAGAAACCGGAAGGAAATTGTATTTGACTACAATACGGAAACGCGATGAAATGATAAAAATGTAAATCTGGGTATTTTGGGCTGACACCATCACTAGCTCAAACGAGGCTGGGGCAGGGAGTAGCCTGAAGTCATGAGACATGCGCTATTAGTTTACTGAAATTCCATTAAGCAGAATATGAAATGTCAACGGGCGGGAAACCGCCATGGACAGGTCTTCAGTTCACATGTCTCATCCCTTTGGTCGGCGTTATGAGCCAAGCAGACTGTAATGGACAGATATTATATCACACTATAGGCCTGTAAAGTATGCTCCATATGCCATACGCGTGGTGGAGTTTACATATTAAGTTATCATCCTCGGCACTAAGGAGACGCCCCGGGTGTCATTGGGTTCTGGGGTGCCGCCCCCCGGAATCCATTATTGAACCGGGAATGTGTGCCTCGGATGCACTCTCCGCGCAGAGGGAGCTCCTTCCCCACATCTCTATAGCGTAAGCGGAACGCCCTCTGCCGGGAGATCGCCTCAGACGTTGTCAGAATCCGCCAGTAGACAACTTCGCTAATCATAGTCCAGATTATTCCACTCTGAGGCGCCACTGTATGTGCAATGCATTCATCGTGTGACAATGTATGTTGTATACAATTAAACCTGCAATGTTGCCATCTATATGTAACGGAAATGTTATGTAATTTGGATGTAATTTAGACATGCTCATTCATGTTTTACATGTTTTACATAACCTGGAAATATAATATTTATATCCGGAGAAAAACTCAATAAACACCAAAATATTTTCCAGGACTCCTCGCGCCAGTCAGGTTTTTTTCTCAATATGGCGTATAACTGCGAAGCCGTGTAAGGCCGCCTTGATCGGTGCTGTGGTATTGAATGGAATGGAATGTTGGTGTTTTAGGCCACTTTTGTGCACATACAGGCTAAATTGGGCCAAGGAACCTCCCGAGACGATGAAGGATGAAGGAATGAAACATGCCCCAGATTAGGTGCCCGAGCCCGGATTCGAACCCAGGACCTATTGATCTGCGGTCTAGTGCGCTAACCACTACACCAGGGAGGCGCCTCTGTGGTATTGAGCCGGTCTGCGTGTACACACGGCCGGCGCGAGAGCTCAGTGGGTTAGAGCGCTTGCATTGAGTGTTCTGGCCAAACTGGTGTTCTGGTGACAGAGGCGTGACATTCCGAAGCACGGTCGACATTCAAAATGCAGGACAAAGAGCTCGCCATCCTAGTTCACATTATTTGTAGACAGGCTGAGTTGCAGCCGTCATGTGCACACATACACCTATATATGTGACCTAACACACCACCATTTTGGTTTCAGAATGCAGAGGGTCCGGCTTAACAAGGATTTCGTCGCGGTTCATGCAGATGGGAGGGAATATATATATATGTATCAGACCGGTATTGAGAAGATTGCGGTATGTAACAGACTGAGATACCAGGTTTTAACAGCCGGCATATGTGTATAAGTATGAACAAGCTGAATATGCCTGTATTTAAAGCACCCATCAGAACTTAAATTGGTGTAAAATGTCTTACATGGGTATCAGATATGTCACATTAGTATCAAGCATCTTACGTTGGTATCAAATGTGTCATATTGGTATCAAGCATCTTACACTGGTATCAAACATCTTACACTGGTGTCACACATCTTACACTGGTATCAAACATCTTACACTGGTATCAAACATCTTACACTGGTATCAAACATCTTACACTGGTATCAAACATCTTACACTGGTATCAAACATCTTACACTGGTGTCAAACATCTTACACTGGTATCAAACATCTTACACTGGTATCAAACATCTTACACTGATATCAAACATCTTACACTGGTATCAAACATCTTACACTGGTATCAAACATCTTACACTGGTATCAAACATCTTACACTGGTATCACACATCTTACACTGGTATCAAACATCTTACACTGGTATCAAACATCTTACACTGGTATCAAACATCTTACATTGGTATCAAACATCTTACACTGGTATCAAACATCTTACACTGGTATCAAACATCTTACATTGGTATCAAACATCTTACACTGGTATCAAACATCTTACACTGGTATCAAACATCTTACACTGGCATCAAACATCTTACACTGGTATCAAACATCTTACACTGGTATCAAACATCTTACACTGGTATCAAACATCTTGCAATGGAATCACGCATCAAACGCACTAATGTGATATCAAACATTAAATTTATATCCAAACTATGAAATTGATACAAGGCATATGAAACATTTAATTTATATCAAGCACGTCCCCACAAACATTTAAATGCATATCAAACTGACAAAACTTTAAATCAGCGCTGTTATTCGGGAACTGAAATCAAAATATGAAAGTATCTGTTTTTTTCGTCAGTTTTAGCAAGTGGCTTTGTGTTTGGGACGTTTCATTGCGCTGTACTTGTATTCACAGACGACTACTCATACGATTTAAATTGTGATTCATGTTGCTCCTGTTTTTTTAATGTTTAACCGAAAGTGCGATTTGTAAAACAATCTGCAGCTAATGAAGGGATATTGATATATTGAGAATATGCAAAACACCCCAGACGCATAGGACGGCCTGAGTGAACAGTAATCTGGACGTCCCCGAAATGGACGATGGCAATGGGAGAGAGACGTGAGTGAAATGGGAACAGCAGATCATCGTTCGAGCAGCACTGTGGCATATCTTCTTGAAGGCGGATTACATTTCAGGAAGTATGGAATACGGTCTTGGAATCGTGACTGCTTTGTACATTAATGACAACATATACTCGCACTTAACACCATCACCGAGAGATGTGCTCACTGTGACAGTTTAAGTTATTGTTATCTACCTCTAGTTGCTCTGCATTTCACTTGCACCTCATATATATGATTTTAGGTTCTGGCTGATTACTTTAAAATGTAAGGGTAGCTGTGGATAATACAAGATGCTGCGCCGATACCGTTGAATTTACAACAACGGGTTCCGTTTTCATTAAAGTGTGATACGTCTTCATCAAATTGATCGGGATGATCGCAATTTATTCGTATTGATGACCGTAACTTTGATTGCTAAAGCAGGCGCGATTGCTAAGTAATTGTCAAAAACAATGAAAACAAAGAATACATATTGTGAAAGCGTGGATTTATTACCGAAACGTTATATCGAGGGATGTTAAAGCAATTAGGACCCATCATTTTGCATCTTTACATCGCATGTAAATTGATTGATGTTGGTTTGTCATGTACCATGGTGATCGCAGAAGATAAAGGCGGAAGCCGGCTGTGTATCTGTATGCTAAACGTGCTTTTCTTGTCGCTAGATATTGTGTTTAATGACGAGAAATGTGTCACATCGCCCACGTTACTGTCGCCGCGGTGAGGTACTGAGCCACATAAGTAATTGTGGCTCCCCAGCTTAGGCGACCAGTGTTACCACATCGATCTACAGACGGCATCCAACAAGGGTGTTCGGAAGCCCAGCCGCACTTCCCTACATGACATATATACAGCTATTGCCGATAAAATGTCCCTACATACAGTCATAATTGACATCTTTGTTTCAGTGTTGACAATATACAGCTGACTTGCATGGACCATGTAGGGTCAGGCTTCTGGGAACCAACATAGGCGAACATAGTAACATGACAAAGGGAAGACATTTATTTAATATGTTGAAGCCCGCTGTTGAAACAGTCCATGGACCATCCAAGTGGAATGATAAGTAATGGTAATGGCGTTTCTAAAAATTAAAACCTTACAGTTAGTGCCTATGGCCGTTGCACTCAAACATATTAAAGCAATATATTCTGTAATTTCTTTGGTATTAGCAACCTCGTCTCCATGTCAAATAAGTATATTATATCTTGATATAAAACCCGAAAGCCTGTGGGTTATCAGCAGAGAAGCAACTTTGTTCACCGGAGCAGAAGTGGATGACCGGCTTTATATCCCTGCGCAACTGTTCGCTGTTCGGTATTCTGTGTGATGTCGACCGCGGCTCGCTATCACGTCCGCGCGATATGACTGATCCCTTTGTGAGCCAGATTCCGTGATGTCAGAGCTTTGCGTGTACACAGGTTTACAATTTGATAGATGAAGTGATCACCATCAAAACACATTGCGTGGGTTCTTACATGGAAAATCGACCATATAAGGCTTAAAGTGTTGATGCCACGATTGTTGTAGCTCAACGTTAATATTTTTCATGGAAGATAAACACATAAGAATGTGTTTCAGTAGGAGTTCACAGTTTTCATTCCACGATATCACTATAAACGCGTTCGTCAAAGTGGCAAAAGTAAGGTCCGGCTGGTTGAATTCTGGGAGCTTTGTATCTGAGTGTTATTTAGAAATTCTCCAATGATGTCACAAGATTGAAATGCGAGCTTTGATGCAGTGCGTAGGCATCTGTTGTCGAGGGCGTGTATTGTTTTCATGGTTGAGTGCTTTTCGTTTAGTTCAAGCCAATGAGCAGAGAGAATCTGAGCCTCAATGTAAAAGCACATGCGTTTGTATTCCCCTTTGACGTCACTTTCTTCGCTCCCAGAATTTAAATCGGCATATGCGAAAACAAGGGGAAAAAGTATTCCCTTCCACTATTTGGGGCGTTATAACTCCTTAAAGTACTGCTATGACGTCATTCTATTGTCTAAACTGTACATTATTGTTCACGAATGTACTGTTTTAGCGAGCTGATAAATTGCGATTGACTCAAAGAGACCAAACAATTTTTCTGTTGAACAATCGTCCTTCTGTTACGAAATCGACCATCGCAGTCAATGCCAATCATGAGCAATAAGTGAGCTTGTCTGAAATAGGTCACAACCACAATGGATGATGAACTGGAAACTTGACGCCCGACGGAGAGCCCCAGCAAAAACAGATACAAATTTCTCATCAAAACAAGCATAGATCAGAAAATCCACTTTTATAAACTGAATTTGAGATCATATGTAATTCATATGTAAAATACATACCGACATTTCCTTATATCCTATAATCACACTGTCAAACACCATGGCAACATCGCTGTTCCTATTCCACATTTAAATGACCATTATCGTCTGTATAAGGACACATTATCCATGCGAAGTAGCCTTCGCGCCTAGCCCCGTTTGATGGCGTTAATGGTTACGGCAGACTGATAGGCCGTCCTTACCGCCACGGCGTAGGTCGCCATATTCAGTCTAAAAAACGGTGAGATGTCCACTTTACAAGTTGCTGGAGGTTTTGATACCAAACACTTACCTCTAATTTTTAGTTGTTTAAGTTCAGGAGCATTATCCTCAAGGAGTGTCTGACTGAAATACGTTTCATGCAACTAACACTAGCTCAACTCATTCATTTTGTTCACTAACATATTTTCCTGGCTAGCGTTGCCATCTTCTTGTGTTGTCTCGTCCCACGTGATCGCTAGATGTCGCTAGTTCCTTCCGGTCAACGCCCTCTAGCGAACTGGCTGAACATTTGTCAAAGACCTGGTTCCCGTTCTGTTTATCAACAGTGACAAGTGTCTACTCACCTGTTTTCTGTATACCTGACAGAAAAACACGTGTCACTGTTAATAAACAGAAAGAGTGTTGGAACCAGGTCTTTGGGAAATGCGCAGCCAGTTCGCCAGAGGGCGTTTACCGGAAGAAACGAGTGACATCTAGCGGTCTCGTGAGACGACACAACACAAGACAACAAAACTTGTCAGCAAAAGTTGTTAACGGACCAAATAAAAGAATTGAGTGAGTATTAGTAGCAGGAAACTTATTTCTGTCAGACACTCCTGGAATATAATGTTCTGGAACCTAAAAAAGTAAGAATTAAAGGTGAGTGTTTTGTATATAAACCTCTAGCAACTTATAAAGTAGACCTCTCACGGTGATTGGGACCAAACATGGGGACCTACGGTGTGGTGTTATGGACATAGAACAATATAAAATCCATAACAAGCCATCTGATGGGGCTACTACGCGCCTTGATGCGAAACACGACTTCATTCATGCAATCTGAAGATGAACTAAACTGACTTGTGGCTGCAGCGTCCGACGTTCTTCCATGTTAGGGCGAACCACTGTTTCAGCTTAGCTCACGCATGACTCAAGTTTACCATTGCTACAACAATACATTTCATGGGTTCTCAGATAGAATATGAACCGACTTCAGTCAGCTATTTTATTGGTTTCGGAAGCGAGAGATGCAATGTACATCTTAAAAGAACTCTTATTCACGCTTCATGGACCACGTGAGGCTCACCGACCGTACTTTAAGTCAGAGAATACCCGTGTAACAGTTCATTCTTGAAAAGATATGTACTCGGCTTGCGCCTCGTACATTCTTTTTCAAGAATGTAGTTACATGGGCATTTTCCTTACCATAATATAAGTGTGAAAACACAGAAAATTGATATGAACTTGATATGAAAGTTGTTTTGGCGTCGCACCAACTGTTTAAACTTGCATATCGAGCTTCCCGCAGAAACTAATGAGGTCAAAATACAAATAAGAATCAGTCCTTGAATCATCCAAAATTCCTTTTGTCTATATTCCACGCATGCCAGAGTGCCAAATGGAGTCTTTTAGCCTTGCTCGTGATATCAATTTATGGTAAACGTCATGAGTTTTTGTGCCTCGCGATGCTTTGGTATAAGTGTCAGTGCCGTGAGAAAGTTCTGCGGTGTCCAGGGATAGACACGTTTGCCATATTACAGCCGAAACGGCGATGTTTATTAGGTTGCTGAATTCATAGAATGAAAAAATCGAGTGAGCTTAGATTTGGCGCGAAAAGCTCGACATGCAGCTTTAAATCGGTAAGTGCGAAAAATAAGTAGAAAAAGGATTCCCTTCTACTATTTGGGGCATTATCACTGACGGAATATAAGCGAGGAAACACAGAAGAATTTAAACAGCAAAAACTAAAATCCCCCTACTTCGCCGCCGCCATCTTGGGAGGACCGTAATTTGATTTTAATATTGTGTATGGAAACATAACAATGTCCGACTACCTGTGTATAAGAACGGTCATATCATACTAGGTAGAGAGATAACTTGCTCTTTGTAGCTGCAATTAAAGCAATATATTCCGTAATGTTGTGTATTAGCAACCTCTTCTCCATGTCAAATAAGTACATTCTGTCTTGAATTTAAATTCTGAAAGCCTGTGGGCTATCCGGAGAGAAGCATTTTGGTCACCGGAACAGAAGTTGGTGGCCGGCTTTATATCCCTGCGCGCCTGTTCGCTGTTCGGTATTTTGTGTGTGATGTCGACCGCGGCTCGCTATCACGTCCGCGCGCGATATAAATAAACCGCGCAGTTTTAGGTTGAAAAGTTTGTTTTACAGACTCAAAGAGATATGAAACACATGCATCATAATTTTTTAGATACTTTTAGTATTGATTATAAAATGTAAAAAATCTAAGATGGCGCGTGTAAGTATATTACTTTAACTTCATCACACACATGTGACAAAGTCACATTATGAAATTGTCTGACCAGTTGTGACGTCATAGAATTGTCAAAATGATCTGTCTTTGATCGCCAATACCCTATCAGTGTCTCACTGATAACTTGGTTAATTTATGGATCACCAATTCCGAACAGATAATCTGCCTTTCTGATACGGCAGACAATGAGTGTAGTAATTGTACATAGTGGGTCAGTTGGCTCTCGTTTTATATTGTAATTGTTTCCTCCATCACAACTCAATACACATTACTTCTGCGTAGCATGCTAAAGCTATCGCATTGTGATATGTTATATAGGATGCCTTTTACTGGTGTTATATCTATTATGATCATGATCATTATTTTTTTTTTCATCAAAGAGACGTCACGTGGTGCCCTTTCAGACCACGTGGGTGGATGGACTCCGCCATGTTACTTTTTGGCGTCTCGTACCCACATTTCATTTACACTATAATACAGTATTCATTCGTTACCTCACACTCGCGATAATAGAAAACATCAAACATATCCGATGAGGATCTGCGCCGCTTCTGGTCGGGACGAACCATACAGTCCGTTATGGATGCATTGTTGTCATGGTAGTTTTTCGGTTATGACCAGTGACGCCACCATTTGTATGAGCGGCGCGCAATGACATTAGGTGGGGGTCACGTGTGCTCGGGGAGACAGCACGATGCTATATGACACCCATGGCGTGTCATATTAAGTCGGATCCATATGTCTATCGGTTACACATTGTCGTTGGTGGCGTATTGTTGGCTGCCTGAAGAGAGACACTATTAACCTGAAAGGCGATATTGGCTTCCCGTGGGAGGATCATGGCTGGAGCAAAGCCACGCAGTCGTGTCATCGTGGGCTGAAAGCGTACCTGCTATATGTTCGGGAGAGCCACCCCAGCGCCGCTCGTAAGCTGACAGACTGACCTGCAAATCAACAAGTCGTGGGTTCGATGGAGTCGTGGCACCTACCTCTGGGGAAGGTTTCGTCCAATAGACGACCTCGAAATCATAGTTCAGATTATTCCACTGTGAGGCGCCACTGCGTGTACAATGCATCCTGGGTATTTTTTTGGTCTTTGCAAGATGTCAAGATGGCGTCATCGCATGACAACGTATTTTGTAGACACTTAAACATGCAATATTGTCATCTACGTAACGGAAAAGTTACGTAATCTATATGTAAGTTAGACATGCTCATTCATTTTATACATGCCTTGCCAATACTCTTGAAATATGGTATTTATCTCCTTAGAAAAAAATCAAGAGAACACCAAAATATTTCCCAGAACCCTTTGCGCCAGTCACGCTTTTTCCAAGATGGCGTATAATTGCGAAGTCGTGTATCCGAGTGCATCAGCCCGGGGCGTTTCTTGCGCCTGTCCAGCTTACATGTATGCTGTGTCATGATGCCCCTGGCCAGACGCAAAATCAGCCTATGAAACCCGTATATTCGCAATCATCACCAAATGATGTCACCCCCACCCCCCTTCCCTTCTTTCCATCAATCCACCCCTTTTGGACGCCCATGATGACTGCCCCCACACCTCTTCCACCTCCCCCTGTCAGATGCTACGCTCGACCCTTATGCACCCCACCCCTATGCTACGCCCGACCCCAATGCTACGCGCGACTCTGATTGGCCCCACGCCATACTACGCCGGGTCGCAATGTAACCCTCCACCCCCACTGCCAATGCGAATTGCTATTGGAGCGTTCCGGAGCAGACGGCATGGGGTTAGGGTTGCGGGGGGCTAGGGGGGTCGTGAGGGTGGGGCTACCGGCGGTGGTGGGGGTGGGGTCGCATGGGGGTGGTGGGGCTGGGACTTTAGGGGGCTAGTGGGGTGGTGGAAGTGGGGTTACAGGGGGCGTGGGGGTGGTAGGGGTGGGGTTGCTGGGGGCGCGGGGGTGGCAGGGGTGGAGTTGCAGAGGGCTTGGGGGTGGTGGGGTGGGGTTGCAGAGGGCTTGGGGGTGCCGGGGTGGGGTTGTTGGGGGCTTGGGGGTGGTAGGGGTGGGGTTGCAGAGGGCTTGGGGGTGGTGGGGTGGGGTGGGGTTGCAGAGGGCTTGGGGGTGCTGGGGTGGGGTTGCTGGGGGCTTGGGCTGGGGTTGCAGGGAGGGCGTGGGTGGGGTTGCAGGGGACACTGCTGGGTCATTTTTCAGCGCTGAGTGATGACAACCTGTCAAAGACAAAGACAACCTGTCAACTTGACACACTGGAGAACTGTATATGATATATCGGGGCTTTGTATCTCAGTGACGTATGTTTGGGGTGAGGTGAGGTGGGACGGGGATGTTGTGGGTTGGGGTCGTGAGTCGCTTTAACCCCCGACGGACCTTAGTCCCTACTTAATAGATACATGCATGTTTCTTGCAAGACCACGTTCAGACCCCCTCCCCCCTCTGAATATATGATTAAAATCAATATCTGATTGACGTCAATCTCTGCTTCTCGTGAATCCATAGTTCACGTCAATCTATAGTTTACGTCAACCTCGGATTCACGTCAATATCTGATTCACGTCAATCCCTGATTAACGTCAATATCGGATTCACGTCAACCTCTGATTCACGTCAATCTCTGATTCACGTCAATCTCTGATTCACGTCAATCTCTGATTCATGTCAATCTCTGATTCATATGAATCTCTGATTCACGTCAATCTCTGATTCACGTCAATCTCTGATTCACGTCAATCTTTGATTCAACCAAATCTTTCATTCACGAAACTCTGATTCAACAATGAAAAAACGTTAATACCGGATTTACGCAAAAACGTCACTCACGCACAAAACTGAAAGCACGGAATTAACCATTCATGCGATCCTGACTTGACCTGACTTGACTCGCGTAACACACTTATTTACGTCAATCTCTGCTTCGCTTAATAAATAGTTGTATTGGGGTAATCCTGAAGGAATTGACGCTGGAAGTTGAATCTTTGTTTCCTTTATTAACAAGATTTGTCCGCCAATAACCTCGAACTTATATTTTTTGTTGTAACTGACTGGGCTGCAGATTACCAATATCCTGCCCCCCCGAAAGAACACTTATTCTGTGAGTAAACGCCGTGTAGCTGCAGGAGAGCCTGGCTGGTGGAAGGCGGAGGTAGAGAGAAATCTACACCCTGGCTTACACATCCTTATATATAGGTCCCTTCTGAACGCATGGCGGAGTCACGTTCACGTCTCCTGCCCTCCCTGTTTGTTGCTTGTGTGTGTGTGATGGTCGACCTACCTTTCAGGTTGGGGAATACATACAGCGCGACGGTGGCGCCGCCCGGCGAGACTCGGACGCCACAGCCTGGCGCGTGGGCGCGCAAATGTCGTCTGCTTAGCCCGGCGGGGCGGGAAAGCCAATGAAAGCCCCGCCTTTCCGCCCTCCACCTTCGCGACAACGGGACAAGCACAATTGAGATACATTTCGAATTACCACCCCCCCCCCACCCCCCATTCCCTCCTCCATATAAGTTGGTGGCACCGGGTAAGTCGGGGGCAAACCTCAAGCGTTTGGTGGGAAGTCGCGTTCAACCGGGATTACGATCCGAGCCGTGGAGGAGTTGGAAATAAGCGGTTGCACTTGTTTGTAACGGTCGCTGGGTGTTGTCTCGATGATGCTGGTCGGTGGACGGGCGGCGGAGGAGGCCCTGTCAGTGTGAGAACTCACTCGGGTTGAGTGTCGGAAGGAGTTCGAGAGACAGGAAGGAGGCAGGGAGACAGGGAGCCAGGGAGCCAGGGACACAGGGAGCCAGGCGGCCTCCACGAAATCGGAAACACCGCTACTGTAAGGTCGGATTGCAGTGTCTTGGCACAAACACTTCTTCACTAGGTAGGTGGCTATGTTTTTATTATTATTAATTATTGTGATCACAATAGGCACACATTCCTGTTAAATAACGAAAAGAGAGTTTTGTTTATACCTCGCAGGCGCTTCTGTGACACACTGACACTAATGATTCTCTGACACACTGACACAGGTGATTCTTTGACACACTGACACTAATGATTCTCTGACACACTGACACAGGTGATTCTTTGACACACTGACACTAATGATTCTCTGACACACTGACACAGGTGATTCTTTGACACACTGACACTAATGATTCTCTGACACACTGACACAGGTGATTCTTTGACACACTGACACTAATGATTCTCTGACACACTGACACAGGTGATTCTTTGACACACTGACACTAATGATTCTCTGACACACTGACACAGGTGATTCTTTGACACACTGACACTAATGATTCTCTGACACACTGACACAGGTGATTCTCTGACACACTGACACTAATGATTCTCTGACACACTGACACAGGTGATTCTTTGACACACTGACACTAATGATTATCTGACACACTGACACTAATGATTCTCTGACACACTGACACAGGTGATTCTTTGACACACTGACACTAATGATTCTCTGACACACTGACACAGGTGATTCTTTGACACACTGACACTAATGATTCTCTGACACACTGACACAGGTGATTCTTTGACACACTGACACTAATGATTCTCTGACACACTGACACAGGTGATTCTTTGACACACTGACACTAATGATTCTCTGACACACTGACACAGGTGATTCTTTGACACACTGACACTAATGATTATCTGACACACTGACACTAGTGATTCTGTAAAACACTGACCCAGGTAATTCTCTGACGCACTGACACAAGTGATTCTGTGAAACTGACACATGTGATTCTGTGACACACTGACATAGGTGATTCTGTGACACACTGACACATGTGATTCTGTGACACTGACGCAGGTGATTCTCTGACACACTGACACAAGTGATTCTGTGACACTAACACATGTGTGATTCTCGGACACACTGACATAGGTGATTCTGTGACACACTGACACAGGTGATTATGTAACACGCTGACACAGGTAATTATGTGCCACGCTGACACAGGTGACTGTGACACTCCGACCCATGTGATAGACTCTGATACAGGCCATACGTGCGACCACGGTGAATTAAAATTGTTCTGTCGGCCCTTTCGACTCAACAAATATATACTTCCCAAAGCCACGCATTTAGGCAAAAGTCCTATTAAGAACAAGAAGGCAGACATGCGATCTCAAAGCGCCGCAGATCAATGACCTAAGCTATTAACGCTAACTGTGGTGGTCGTTGGCGTGTAGAATTCCACTGATGAACGAGCTCTTCGGGACGGCTTTGAACACGGGTTGCATTCAACTTACTCTGCACGTGACATTTCACCCTATACGCGAGTTCTAAAGCATCATAAAAACACATCTATTCCGTGAAGAAGTAGAGTAGGAGGTCACGAAATGCTAATCGGTCAAGGAAAGATGTGGATTGGGCGAGGTGGCTGCTTTCAGGTAATTGTTCGAATACGGAGTCTTGAGTACGAACGAAAAGAAGACGGGAATGGGTGAGTGGATGAGTGGGTGGGGGGCTGATTGCAATGTGTTTGTAGGATGAGCGTCTGGGTGAAGAATACCAGGAAGAGATGAATACAGAGTACAGTTGGTTGTGTCACCATTGAGGTACATATAAAGGATTCGTGGCGAATGCGTACAAAAAACAAATGAAATAGTTTGCATCCAGGATATACCGATGTTTTGGCTTTCTTAATGGGAGACGTTTTATATTTCTTGCTTTTCGCTGCCGAGTTCCGCATACCGAATTACAGTAAAATGAACCCATTGAGAGTCACCCAGGCATGGAGAGCAGATTAATACTAGTGACGCATGAGTGCTTCCTTTCACCATGCAGATAGCAACATCACTTTGTTTCTACGGAATTCGTCATCTAAATGAAGATGCTGCTCATCCGCTAGTGCCATGCTGCCTTCTCGCATGGTGACTCGTCATCGACTCACTTGCTCACAGCATTTGGCCACCTACATCACAATTTATTAACTATATTCACACGTGCTGGACATACTGTTATGCCGGCATTTTCAGATTCCCGTTACAGGGCAACATACACCAGCAATGCCCAACGCTTGATGACGGAGTACCTTTTTCCACATCATTTGACCCAAAATAACCCCCATAACATGATATTTAATGCATATTACATATTTGCATTTTTTAAATAAGGTCCGAAATATATCATTTCCATTCATTTCCAGGACAAATTACTGTAAAAATTAAATACAGAAATGCGTGATATCGGTTGTGCCCCTCCCCCCTTCTCGTCCTAGGCCAAAGATACAATTCCAGTGTCGCTACCATGAACAGAGCATGTTGTGCTGCCACTGTTAAATGCTGCTTCGTGTGAAATCTACCCAGATGAAAAAAACGCCGCTTGTTATTTCATATCCGTGTAACCGATCAACGTCACTTACTTAATTTCATCACGAATATCACGTTCTGACGTAGTTAATTTAACAAAAAGCCAACGCTGCCTGGCTTTATGTGCTTTCGCTTCATTTAAGGAAATTAATCCCAGTTCGCCGCTTGTACTTCAAGGATGAGAACCCTGAGAGGGTGACATGACACATGTACCCATCTATTCCTCACCATGGCGGCATCTACAATGACACAGAGCAGAAAGGGTCTCGTGCTGAAGTAACTGATCTGTCTGAAGATGACAGAAGGCCCCTACACGTGGTCAGATGTAGATATATATTACAGATCCTAGTGTGACTTGGTTGCCAATGCCAAGGCGGACTCGCGCGGGGAGACGGTTTCGCGAGGCTCTCGTTAAGGAGGCCGTAGTGACATCAAGTGGTAAAGAGGGGGAGAGGGGGGCGGAAGGAGAAAGAAAATAGGACAGACATATTTATAGACATAAATAGATTAATAGACAGAAATGGTGACAGAGTGAAAGACAGAGAAAAAGGAAAAGATGTGAGGGTGTGAAAGCGAGTTAGACACGGAAATGGAGGGGAAAGGGTGAGAGAAAAAAGAAGGAGGGAGAGATACTTTGAGAGACCGAAGATTTAGAACCAGAGCAACAGAAACAGACACAGTCATACACAAGGCGAGAGAGGGAGATATACAGAGTTTCCGGGTGAGAAAGTGACGGTGAGGGAAGGTAGAAAGCGATAGAGGTGGTAGGTGAGAGACAGAGACAGCGGTCGATGACGCTTCCCACCCACACAGCCACACCTATCAGCCGCTGGAGCCACTCCTACACAACCCCCACCCCCACCCCTCTCCCCTTTCTCACCGTTGGATGGTCATTCACGCACGTCTTTTGTCACGACTTCCGAACGCCATTTGGAGGCCACGTCACGTGACTTCCTGCACGCGCCACATTGTTTACGTGCTTCCGCTTCCCTTAGTGTTGTGGAGTCCCGCAATGTGGCGTCACGTGACTTCCTGCACGCGCCACATTGTTTACGTGCTTCCGCTTCCCTTAGTGTTGTGGAGTCCCGCAATGTGGCGCATCTATCGCCTCATCACGCGCACTGAGACATGCTTACCGGGCGGCTTAAATAAGGGAAGGTTTCTGGGCGATCCGTGCCCTAGGGGGTGAAATGGGAGTGGGCTGGAAGGGGCGAGGAGGAGTACTGTGTCAGGTCGTGCGAGAGGTGTGCAATGCGAAGGAACATACCTGTTTGATGCACATGGTATGTGCCTTGGTTTATGTCTAAATAAGGTCTACGCACGGTGTATAATGGCGGATGCTTCTTTGTGTAGCAAGTGAGTTCCCACTGGCTTTACTCTAGAGAGATCACTCCTCTAGCCCAAGTGAGTGGCGCTAAATCGAGATAGGGACCAATGTCGTCGTTATATGTACAAAAAGAATATCATATCGATATTTCAATCGAAGAACATTTTTCGTTCTCACGCGAACCATATTATACGTGCACTACGTCACAAACTGTGGGAAATGCCCCTATATCGGTGCACTACGTCACAAACTGTGGGAAATGCCCCTACATAAGTGCACTACGTCACATCATGTGCGACATGATCCTATATGGGTGCACTACGTCACAAACTGTACGACATGTCCCTATATAAGTGCACTACGTCACAAACTGTACGACATGTCCCTTTGTGGGTGCACTACGTCACAAACTGTACGACGTGTCCCTATATGGGTGCACTACGTCACAAACTGTGTGACATGTCCCTATATACGTGCACTACGTCACAAACTGTGCGACATGTCCCTATATGGGTGCACTACGTCACAAACTGTGCGACATGTCCTTATATGGGTGCACTACGTCACAAACTGTGTGACATGTCCCTATATGGGTGCACTACGTCACAAACTGTGCGACATGTCCCTATATACGTGCACTACGTCACAAACTGTGCGACATGTCCCTATATACGTGCACTACGTCACAAACTGTGCGACATGTCCCTATATGGGTGCACTACGTCACAAACTGTACGACATGTCCCTATATGGGCGCACTACGTCACAAACTGTGCGAAATGTGCCTATATGGGTGCACTACGTCACAAACTGTGCGACATGCTCCTATATGGGTGCACTACGTCACAAACTGTACGACATGTCCTTATATGGGTGCACTACGTCACAAACTGTACGACATGTCCTTATATGGGTGCACTACGTCACAAACTGTACGACATGTCCCTATATGGGTGCACTACGTCACAAACTGTGCGACATGTCCCTATATGGGTGCACTACGTCACAAACTGTGCGACGTGTCCCTATATGGGTGCACTACGTCACAAACTGTGCGGCATGTCCCTATATGGGTGCACTACGTCACAAACTGTCCGACGTGTCCCTATATGGGTGCACTACGTCACAAACTGTACGACATGTTCCTATATGAGTGCACGACGTCACAAACTGTACGACATGTCCCTATATGGGTGCACTACGTCACAAACTGTCCGACGTGTCCCTATATGGGTGCACTACGTCACAAACTGTACGACATGTTCCTATATGAGTGCACGACGTCACAAACTGTACGACATGTCCCTATATGGGTGCACTACGTCACAAACTGTGCGACATGTCCCTATATGGGTGCACTACGTCACAAACTGTGCGACGTGTCCCTATATGGGTGCACTACGTCACAAACTGTGCGGCATGTCCCTATATGGGTGCACTACGTCACAAACTGTCCGACGTGTCCCTATATGGGTGCACTACGTCACAAACTGTACGACATGTTCCTATATGAGTGCACGACGTCACAAACTGTACGACATGTCCCTATATGGGTGCACTACGTCACAAACTGTCCGACGTGTCCCTATATGGGTGCACTACGTCACAAACTGTACGACATGTTCCTATATGAGTGCACGACGTCACAAACTGTACGACATGTTCCTATATGGGTGCACTACGTCACAAACTGTGTGACATGTCCCTATATGGGTGCACTACGTCACAAACTGTACGACATGTTCCTATATGAGTGCACGACGTCACAAACTGTACGACATGTTCCTATATGGGTGCACTACGTCACAAACTGTACGACATGTCCCTATATGGGTGCACTACGTCACAAACTCTGCGACATGTCCCTATATGGGTGCACTACGTCACAAACTCTGCGACATGTCCCTATGTGGGTGCACTACGTCACAAACTGTGCGACATGTCCTTATATGGGTGCACTACGTCACAAACTATGCGACATGTCCCTATATGGGTGCACTACGTCACAAACTGTGCGACGTGTCCCTATATGGGTGCACTACGTCACAAACTGTGCGACATGTCCCTATATGGGTGCACTACGTCACAAACTATGCGACATGTCCCTATATGGGTGCACTACGTCACAAACTGTGCGACGTGTCCCTATATGGGTGCACTACGTCACAAACTGTGCGACATGTCCCTATATGGGTGCACTACGTTACAAACTATGCGATATGTCCCTATATTAAACTGAGATATATTGTCTCTGTCTTAAAATTATCATTTTCAGTCTAAAGATAGTAATATGAAAAAACCTTGTTACATATGAACAGCTCAGGCCAGTTAGAATTGAATTGAATTGAAATCATTTATTTGATCAAATTCATACATACATACACATCACAAAATAAACTTAACATAAGATTCGAAAATGATCGGGGGACACCCATTAAGACCAAATCGGTCGCTGTCATGGGTGCCACCTTAATACTTATTCTTATACTTCTTTCTTCTCAGTAAAATATGTACAAATGGTGTTGTTTAGGAGAAATAGGGGAGAGCGGTCATATACATTATTGAAAGGTGCGATTATTATTTTTTTTTTAAAGGGGAGGGGAGAGGTTTGGTTCTTGATCATATCAAGATATGTTATGTCACTTCACAAATGTAACAATTTAGGATGGTACATACATCACAATAGTGGTCAATATAGTATTGTTTTACGTAGCGACTAAAACCGAGCAAACTGTGTGTCGTGACCTTGCTTTTGACTATTTCTGGAGTAGAATTGAGAAGATTTGGTAGACTGTTCCTAAGACATTTCCTTGCAAACTCATGCTTAATTGGATTAAAGCAGAAGGCACTTTTATTTCTGGTGTTGTAGTTATGTATGGCAGAGTGTGGGCTTAAGGACATTGACGAAAAATAGTTTGGTAGTTTATTGTTTACCAGCTTGTAATAAAATTTTAACTGTTGTAATTTATGAATATCATCTATCCTTAATGATCTAAATTCTTTGAATAACGGTTCAGTGTGTGCATTGTAAGCGCTGAGATTAAGTATTCTCATAGCATTCTTTTGCAATTTAAGTAATTGATCCCCTCTGTAACCCCAGATCAATATTCCGTAATTTAAGCTAGATAGGACGAGGGAGTTATATAGCATGGCATTAATTTTCTTTGGTACAGTATATTTTAATTTGTTCAGAATGCCTATCTTTTTGGATACATTATGGGACAAAATATGTAGGTGATCATTCCAGGAGAGGGAACAGTCTATTGTGATGCCCAATACTTTGAAGGTTTTAACACACTCTAGCCTGGTATCATTTATAATTAGTTCGGGTACACAAACTTTTTTTTGAGGTACATGGAAAATCATGAACTTCGACTTTTGAATGTTTAACGATAATTTGTTTAATTTTAACCATTCACAAATTTTTTCTAATTCGTTATTTATTACATTATTTCCATTGTTTTCTACGGAATTACTATTTAACACGCTTAGTGTGCTTGACAATGTCGTGTCGTCTGCATATATTATGGTTTTAAATATCTCGCTAGCTCTTGTAATGTCATTAATATATATTATAAACAAAAGCGGCCCAAGGATAGATCCTTGGGGAACCCCAGTGGTTATATTTAATAAAGAAGAGTTTGCATTGTCTAACTGTACAAATTGTTTACGGTTAAACAGATAACTTTCCACAAGTTTCCCAACTGTCCCAACTATGCCATAGTGCATAAGTTTATGTATTAATATTCTATGATCAAGCGTATCAAAAGCTTTGGAAAGATCTAAGTAAATATTGATTGGGATGTCTCCTTTGTCCATTTTTTCAATTGTTCTATCTACTAATTCAATTAAAGCTAGCTCAGCAGAATGATTTTCCCTAAATCCGTATTGACTACTGCTTAATAACTTATTTGAGTCAAAATGATTAAATATTTGCTCAAACATAACCCTTTCAAATACTTTTGAGATAGCTGGGAGTAGTGATATAGGGCGATAGTTATCTATTGATTGAGCATCACCTGTTTTAAATATTGGTATAACTTTTGCAATTTTTAGCTTATCCGGGAAGATGCCCGTAGTTAAGGATTGGTTTACTATTAACGCAATTGCATCACTTACTTCATTTTTAATCGATTTGAGCATTGTAACAGATATGTCGTCCACTCCACTACTATGCTTCGGTTTGAGTTTGTCTATTATCTTATCGACATCTCCTTTGTTAATTAACTTGAGTTCCATAATCGACTGACAAGGATTATTGAGATAGGCTGTAAAGGATTTAGTCTGAGGTGTTTGGATTTCTCTAGCAAGTTTAATACCAATATTTGTAAAGTACTCATTAAATTGGTTTGCTATTTGAAGTTCATTAGAGATGGATTTTCCATTTATGATAAGTTGTTGAGGTATGCCCTTTTTAAGAGCAGACTTGTTGAGGATAGACTTTATGGTTGCCCATGTGTTTCTTAGGTCTGCTTTGTATTTTTCGAATAGTACTTCGTTATGCTGTTTTTTAGCTAAGCTAATATTTTTTTTTAGGATGCGGTTGTATGTACATAGATTTGTCTTTAGTACTTTATATTCAGGTGAACTAACTGCTGTTTGTTTTAATTTTTTATATAGTTTGTCTCTGAACATTTGAGATTTAATAATGCCTTGAGTAATCCAGGCGCATTTTTTGTGTTTGTGCCTATTGAACTTTACATGTTTCACCTGGATATAATTATCTTTAATTTTGCTTACTGATTCAGCTAGAGTATCATAGTTTGTATTTGGATCTTCGTTTAAGTCGTTACTCAACATTTCCATAATATTTAATGAATTCAACTCATGTTTTATGCTGTCGATATAGTTTGGTGCATATTTTGTTATTTTGACTTTCTTCGGTGATTTTTCTTGGATCCTACTTTTCATGCATAGGAAGTACGGTAGATGGTCGGAAATTTGCTTGATGAACATTCCTGCTTCTGCTTTACTCATATTGGGTGTTAATTTGCAGATGAAATTATCAATCAGGCTTCCTCTACATTGAGAGAATCTGGTAGGAAATGTTATTTTGGGGAAGAAACCATGTGAAGAGATAGTATCAAAATTGTGACTTATTTCTGGTTTATCATTAATTTTGAGTAAGTCTATATTGAAATCTCCAGCAATTATCGCTTCAGACTGGCGACTTTCAAGTATATTTAGCACTTCTTCTATTTCATTTGTAAAAGTGCGGTAGTTTAAATTAATATCACACGGAGGTCTGTATAAGTTACCCAGTATTAATTTCTTATTATTACATGTACCAGTAATTTCAATAAACAGTCCCTCCCAAATATCTGAATGTTGTGGAAAAGAAAGTACCTTGTAGTTGTAGTTGGTTTTTAAATATATAGCCAATCCACCATGTTCACTACATCGTTTGCCTTGTGATATTAGATGATAACCTTGTAACTGTAGCAATGTGACCTCTGCGTTCTCATTAAGCCAGCTTTCCTGAATGCATATGGCACTAAATGATACACCTTCGCTGGAGAGTTTTTTAATGAATAGGTTTAACTCATCAAATTTGGCTGTCAGTGATGCTGTGTTACGGCTTAGTATAGAAAATTCCCCGTGTCACTTTTTCATTAAATCTATTAATAGCGAATCATCATAGTAGGGGGAACGTTGTATTATTTCTAGTTCACCATCATTACTATCATCTTTTACTACATTACACATAAGTTTCTCATTCAAGCAATTGCTTTCCAGTCCTCCAAATTCCTTCAGGAACTGTTCATCTAAGATTCCAGGCATTTCACCGTTAATTTAACTTCGTTATGTACTAATAATGCACATTCTTCTTGTTCACATACACCATATATTACACTAATAATATTGTTCGACCAGTACAAGAACCACTGAGGAGACAAGATGTCTCGGGAACATGTAAAAAATAGTTCGCAAGTAAAAAGTACATTGACAAGATTGTACATACTGCAGAAATATTGTCCCGAAATGTGCGCAAAATTGAATATTAATTGTGTGACGGAGCAAAAAAGAGGGCCAATTAGAGTGCGGGTGAAAAAAAGAAAAAAAAAAGAAAAAATAATACAACACACACTATACAGTAGACGCTAGCTGATAGGTTTTGAAAACAACCGAGAGGAGATGACGAGACAGGTGTTATAACATAGAACTTTGGTTCAAAACATGACGTAGTTACCAGTGTTACAGGCAGGAACATTTAACGTATTCACTCCTGTCTGGAGGACATGGCATCAATTATGTAAATAGATACTCAGACACCAAAAGATCTGTGCACCCCTTGTACTACCCGTTCACTCTTGAAAGGTACGCGGACTTAAGATTTCCATCATAAGGTTTAGTCCTAGTGAGGCGGGAAGAGTACTCATGAGTATTATCTGAGGTGTCCAACTCAAGTTTTGTGCACCTACCATAACGCCCCAATACGTCACACATGAGCAGAGTGGTACAGACCAGTGTCTTTACTCAGGCCGCTACTGGGCAGGTTCCACGGTAGATCGAGTTATATCATGTCCACGGTGTCAGCTCTATGGTTCATGAGCAGTGCTTCGGGGGTTGTCTCAAAATCTACTGGCGATCGTTAGAGGCCGCAGGATTCTGCAGCCACTTCGCTGGTAGAGAAGATATGGTGTCCCATTTATAACGTTTGCCGTCAATAATGAGCTTGTTCTGTACAATACTCGCGCGACTGCCATCCTGCCGTGCTGCCTTCATGACCGGTAGAAGCTTGCGACGTTCCAACTGCATGTATTTCGGCATGTCGTCGTTCAGGTAGATGTTGCTACCAGCCAGACATTTCTTTTTTGTCCCAGACTTTTTTGCGATCTGGGTAAAAAGCAAATCGGGCGATAATAGGTCTAGGGGTCTTTCGGGCTGTCCCTTCAACTGGAGACGATCCCAGTCGGTGACACCTTTGGAGCTTTATGTCCCCTGCGTCATAGAGAGAGAGAGCTATATATATAGAGAGTGAGAGATAGATAATGACCCCGGTCCTTGTTTAGGGATATATTAAATCAGACTGCCCGCAACTGAGTCAGACGATAGGTATATCACATTATATACCCTTTCTCCGCCCAACCCCAGACGTTCCGCGCTCTATAGCTATATATATACCAGAACAAAAGCGTTCGCACCGAACCTTTATACTATCATCGTCACTGCTTGACATCTCATTCAGCTTCACCCCTCCCCTTTCTCCCACCCCCTCCCCCTCCCCCTCTTCCCCCTTACCCTCCCTCCTGGCTCCCTCCCCCCATACCCTATTACCTGGAAACAGAGTTGTTTTGGCGGCCTACCAACCCCTGGCGAGGTCTAAAGGCCCGCGCATGACGGGCAGAGTCTTCCCGTGGTGTTCAGAAGTCGAGTGCGAAATCCGAGAATGCTTCCAAGTGGTGGCGGCAAACCATTGTGCTGTCTGTGGCCACTCATCTCGTGTCCTTCCCGTCGACGACGGATGTCTGTAGCGCCATCTAGCGCCGAGTGCCGTCCCTAATGGCCGTTTGTAATGTGACAGCTCCAGCAAACGCACAGTGCAAAAGAGAAGTATATTCATCCAAAGAAAACCCGTGGAGTATGCAATAAAAGTCATGTTGTTGTACATTGTGTGCTATGTACGTGTTCTATGTTCTATGCTCTGTGCAGTCGTAGGTATCTAGCCAAAGATACAAATGAATTGATTTTTTTAGAACAAAATGTTGATTTTTTTAGAACAAAATGTTGATTGTATTAGTTAATGTAACAAATAAAAATAAAGTGTTTTTATCAAAATTAAAAAAAAGACTGTTTTCTTCATTTCATAGATTGATATAAGTCATAATCAAGATAACAAAACAATGCATACCGCATGATCGTACACGCAAATTGGCTGCTAAAGCACATGTACTTACCAACCGAAGACGTTTCTCGTGTGTATGTGAGTTTTGTTTTAAAATAAGGATTTTTTTATCGTATTTATCGCAATTACCATAGCCAATAAATCTAATGAATACAATGTGTGGATTTCATTGACGTAAATCCCGTTTAGTTGCATAATTGTCCTTCCATGGTGACCCAACAAACATGGCGGTAATGGGCGATACCGGCAATTCCCGGCTGATACCGGCAGTACCGAAAGCAGTGTTTATACCGTTTTTCCAGAACCCAGGCCCAGGCCCAGTACTACAGGATAGTAAAGGCCCGGTACAGGCCCAGTACTACAGGATAGTAAAGGCCCGGCCCAGGCCCAGTACCACATGATAGCAAAGGCCCGGTACAGGCCCAGTACCACATGATAGTAAAGGACCGGTACAGGCCCAGTACTACATGATAGTAAAGGCCCGGTACAGGCCCAGTACTACAGGATAGTAAAGGACCGGTACAGGCCCAGTACTACAGGATAGTAAAGGCCCGGTACAGGCCCAGTACTACAGGATAGTAAAGGCCCGGTACAGGCCCAGTACTACAGGATAGTAAAGGCCCGGTACAGGCCCAGTACTACATGATAGTAAAGGCCCAGTACAGGCCCAGTACTACAGGAGAGTAAAGGCCCGGTAAAGGCCCAGTACTACAGGATAGTAAAGGCCCGGTACAGGCCCAGTACTACAGGATAGTAAAGGCCCGGTACAGGCCCAGTACTATATGATAGTAAAAGCCCGGTACAGGCCCAGTACTACAGGATAGTAAAGGACCGGTACAGGCCCAGTACTACAGGATAGTAAAGGCCCGGTACAGGCCCAGTACTACAGGATAGTAAAGGCCCGGTAAAGGCCCAGTACTACAGGATAGTAAAGGCCCGGTACAGGCCCAGTACTACAGGATAGTAAAGGCCCGGTACAGGCCCAGTACTACAGGATAGTAAAGGCCCGGTAAAGGCCCAGTACTACAGGATAGTAAAGGCCCGGTACAGGCCAAGTACTACAGGATAGTAAAGGCCCGGTAAAGGCCCAGTACTACAGGATAGTAAAGGCCCGGTACAGGCCCAGTACTACACGATAGTAAAGGACCGGTACCGTCCAAGTACTACAGGATAGTAAAGGCCCGGTACAGGCCCAGTACAACAGAATAGTAAAGGCCCGGCGTAGGGCCAGTCGCGAAACATATTATCACTCAATGCCATCAGATGGCAGCATATGAACCGTTCGTATTTTACAGCGTCACGTAGTGGGTAATTGAGCAGGTCAGCCGGAAGTAGCGACACCTATTAGAGAATAATCCATTGTTCATCCAGCAAAGGTTCCAAACATCGTCTCTAGTCCAAGTCGCGGTGGCGCATTGGTTAAGCACGCGTGGAGGCGTGCGGTATGCAGCTCGAAACCAACCAGTGACACAGACATCGGCGGCTTTGGTTGATGTGTTCCTTGTTTTTACTAATAATTGAGTAACACTAAAAAAACAAAAATTAAAACAACCAGAAATGGTGGTGGGTAGTAAAGTCAGGCCGCGGATCGCAACGGAGGGGTACGAGTAAACAGACGGGCTGGCTGACAAGCTCCCCGCACGGTGGCGCTACGCAATCTAGCTTTTACCGCTGCTGTCGGCCGGGGGCAAATTTCAAGATTCTTGAAAAAACGATCAAATGAGCTGTAATTTCTTGCAACATTATAGTCTTCAAGAATAAAACATAAAAATAACGAGCTTTGTGTATTTAATACAGCAAAAAACATCTTGTACTTTTTCGTTGTAAGTTGTGACAGTTGTGACAGAACTCTTTCTTTTCAGCACCTGATTTCATGTGTTATTAGGCTTAGGCTGGGTCCCAGCACTAATTTGTAGAAATGCGCGACGCATTTTTCTTATCGAGTTGCGCAGCGCCGCCCTGGCGAGCGAGTGTGAAAATGCTTTGATGACGTAGGCGACAACAGAGATATATAATGGAGCCCTAGCGGAGTGCGTCGAAGGCAGAGAGTGGCCGGCTGACTGCCGTGAGGAACAGGACACACGACCAGAATAGTCATACTTTATTCCTCTGACGTCTATTGCCGCACGTGGGATTTAAAAATGGAACGAATTAAAAGATGTTCTACTCATATGAGTTTCTTTGTTTAATTTAACATGCATACTGCTCTGTAAAAATGCCTAGCTACTGTACTATACCGGGCAAATTCCGAATACTGTACCGGACCAATGCCGCATACTGTACCGGGCCAATGCCGCATACTGTACCGGGCCAATTCCGAATACTGTACCGGGCCAATGCCGCATACTGTACCGGGCCAATTCCGAATACTGTACCGGGCCAATACCGCATACTGTACCGGGCCAATTCCGAATACTGTACCGGGCCAATGCCGCATACTGTACCGGGCCAATTCCGAATACTGTACCGGGCCAATACCGCATACTGTACCAGGCCAATTCCGAATACTGTACCGGGCCAATACCGCATACTGTACCGGGCCAATGATGCTCGTTTACAGGGCCAGTACTGGGCCGCCACCGGCACACATTACTGGCCCATTACAACGCCAGTGAGCAAAATGGTACTGGGCCAGTACTGTGTACCGGTAATGGGCCAATAAAATCCGATACTGGCTGAGTGTACTGGGCCAGTACCGTGCCATTACATTCATGTTTGCTGGGGAGCGCAATAATTAGGGATAATTCAAGTAAACTAGATTACCGATTTCGACATCTTTTGGATAAATGGTGTCGGACTGTGTGCACATTAACTCTGCACGAAATAGGCATGTTATCATATTTTCAAAGGACAAAAACCGACGGTGATGCCCTAATTTGTATGACGTAGTACACAAGAAAGCCACATATTCCTACACGAGCTGCACCAGTTTGTGGCGTAACGTCCCTGTGACGTAGTACACAAGAAAGCCACATATTCCTACACGAGCTGCACCAGTTTGTGGCTTAACGTCCCTGTGACGTAGTACACAAGAAAGCCACATATTCCTACACGAGCTGCACCAGTTTGTGGCTTAACGTCCCTGTGACGTAGTACACAAGAAAGCCACATATTCCTACACGAGCTGCACCAGTTTGTGGCTTAACGTCCCTGTGACGTAGTACACAAGAAAGCCACATATTCCTACACGAGCTGCACCAGTTTGTGGCGTAACGTCCCTGTTGTTTATTGGTCGGTCCTTGAATTTGTACGTACAATATGTGTTACCAGCTGTCTTGCTAAAATGCTCTATTCACACCTTTTGATAACTCAGTGGGTTAGAGCTCTCGCATTGAGCACGTGGATCGGTGGTTCGAGCCCCGCATTGGCCATATCTAGTTGGTCGCATGATCTTATGTCCTTCTCCGCCCCGGGGACATGGGTCTTCCCTTTCTTCTCCCATTGACGCGACAAGAATTGGCTGAAGCATCCTGAATATACAACGAACCGTTGAATCCTCACCGCCCCCCCCCCCCCCACTGCCCCCACCCCACCATATGCCCCGGCCGCCACGTCACGACGCCATTTCCTACCGGAAAGCCTCATTGATCCTAGTCTGGCAACATCAAATGTGCCTTGTTCCAATTGTTTCCTTAGCCCTCTATTTAATTCCTGCAAATAGCTACTACTTAAGCAGGGATGGGACAGATCGCTATATTAAGGGGGCTGGGGTGGTGACGGGAAGTTATCTCTCTGCAGCTTGCTAAAGACCCAGGGTAGATTACCGGAAGCATAAAACACGTCACCGTGACTGATAAACCGTTGTAACGGTTTTTGTGTATGTAAGTCAGCCTTATGGTCACGTGGCTACAAAGGAGGAGGGAGGGAGGGGGTGTCAACATAACGTAGGGGGGCGGGTAGGAGGGATGGGGAGGGGAGGGGAGGGAAGGAGGACAGGACAAAGATGCGCCGGAAAGAAACACTGAATTACAAGAAGGTAATAAAGAGATAATTTCGGATGTAGCAACGACCTTGATTGAGGAAGGTGAGCGGAAACCAAAATGAACTTGAGATAAATAGATGCAGAAACAAGGGTACGGGGATCAGTTAGAGCTAGAGTAGACAAAGGAGGAAACAAATTAAGACCCAAACGACTGAAGGCTTACATAAGAATGTAAAGAGACATAGGCAGACCCGTGACTCAAGGAGACCAAACAATTTTCCTGTCGAATAATCATCCTTCTGTTACGAAATCGACAATCGTAGTCAATGCCAACCATGAACAATAAGTGAGCTTGTCTGAAACAGGTCACAACCACAATGGATGATGAACAGGAAGCTTGCCGCCCGATGGAAAGCCCCAGCAAAAACCGATACAAATTTCTCATCAAAACAAGCGTAGATCACAAAATCGACTTTTATAAACTGAATTTGAGATCATATGTAATTCATATGCAAAGTACACACCGGCATTTCCTTATATCCTATAATCACATTAAAAATGATTTTCTTTCTCGTGAATTCCACGAAACACTTTTGCAGTTTGCAAAGCGTATTCTATCCATCAACAACACACTGGGTGTTACTTGTTTCAAACAACTTGTTTCGCTGCGTGTCATATCCTTTAAGTATCCAATAATTTGAACGATTGTATCATATTCCACATTCAAACGACCATTATCGTCTGTATAATGACACATAATCCATGCGAAGTAGCCTACACGCCTTGATGCGAAACACGACTTCATTCTTGCAATCTGAAGATAAACTAAACTGACTTGTGGCTGCAGCGTCCGACTCAAGTTTACCATTGCCCACCGTACTTTAAGTCAGAGAATACCCGTGTAACAGTTCATTCTTGAAAAGATATGTACTTGGCTTACGCCTCGTACATTCTTTTTCAAGAATGTACTGTTACATAGGCATTCTCCTTACCAGATCACTATAAACGCTTTCGTCAAAATAGCAAAACTGAAGTCCGGTGGGTTTATTTTTGGGGGCATTGGATCTGAGCTCCATTTGAAATTCCCCAATGATGTCACAAGATTGACATGTGAGCTTTGATGCAGTGTGTATGTATCTGTGTTGTCGTGGGCGTGTATTGTTCTCATGGTTGCGTGCTTTTTGTCGAGTTCAAGCCAACGAACAGATGGAATTGGAGTCTCACTGTATACGCACGTGCGTTTGTATTGCCCTTTGACGTCACTTTCCTCGCTCTCAGAATTTAAATCGGCATGTGCGAAAATTGGTGGAAAGGGTATTCCCTTATACTATGTGGGGCGTTATAACTGTAAGAGAGGAAACACAGAAGAATAATATAAGCAATGGTTGTTTTGGTGTGGCACCAATTGTTTGAACAAAAACGAAAACGCACCAGCTTGAAGTTTTTGAGCGACGCATAGAAAGTCTGTATATTAAAATATTGTCACATCTAGTAGAGTATATTTTGAACGTACCTTTATTTATAACATACAAAGTCGGCATTCATAGGCCATGTTTGGCGCTCTGCAAATCTATTCAGCGCTATGCAAAACATTTAAGGCGCGTGTATCGGACCACAAGTAGAAGGTGTCCAAGCCCACTGCAGCTTTAGAACGAAAGTGTGCCCTTTTAATTAAGCGCGTTATAATTATTGATATTGCTGCTACGAGGGTGAGATGGTTGGGCGATAAGGCGCTTGTCACACATAATGTGTGCTATTAGTATGAATAGCGCCTCAGGTATCGTATTCATCAACCCCAGCTTTAGCGCTGGACCCAAACGCTCTTTAAAGCTGGATAGAAACCTTTCCGGGCGTAAGTTACGACAAATGTTACTAATACGTTATTTTCTGATTCGTAGCACAGGAGTGGAATAGATGAAACCAGTAGTGCGATGGTATCATGTGAGATAGGGAGGAGGGCGGGGGTGGGGTAGGAGAGGGGGGGGGGGCGGGTTGTGTGGGCGCAAGGGTGGGGTGGGGGGGGGGGGTTGTGTGGGCGAGAGTGTAAGAGTGTAGGGGGGGGCGGGGTGTTGCGGACACCGCTCGCGTTTGTCGGTGTGTGACATAAGCATGTTTTTGATGACCTGTAAATCTGTCACGGCTGTCTATCTGGGTCATTGATCCATTCTCCCGCAGACAGGGGGCGCCCTAGCTCTTCCCCTTCATATGCGCTCAGCGTTGTAATTACCTCGTCTTAAGTCGCGAGTGATACGCGGAGACTCGCCAGGTAATGAATATTCCCCACATGAGGCCCGTCAACACTGGGAGGACGGAAGGAAGGGAGGTTATTCACGCGGTCTGGCCAGAATCAATAGGACGGACATCGTGTAGACAGCGCCCCCTACGTGCGGAATGCGCCATTGATGTGAGCCTGCGACGGGGCGGCTATAATAGTGGCGCGGTCCGGGGCGGCGTCACAAGGGGGCAGCACCGCACGACCGTCTGCTTTGCACTATTCGTAACCCGTTCTCCTTCAACCGGAAGTTGAGAGCATATGAAAGCATGGTTTTCATGATCTGTCTAGCTTGTTAATTTCTCCATGCATACTACTCTCGCCAAAAGCGTTACAAGCTCTTAATGTTATTTTTCTAAAGCCGACTTGAAAACGTTTGTTCGTTCATGTCATCACTGAAGCAAAGATTATAAGTATCAAATAGTTGGGTTTAAAAATGTATTAATCACGAAGCGATAAAAAAGATTTTTTTTTATTATGATACATTGTCGATGCATTGTTTCCATTTACAGAAGCTGTTCCAACTAATATTACAGGAAGATATTTGTACACGCAAATAAAAACCGTGGTTCGCGGTGCGCGTTTCGTTTTCTATGCAATGAAATATGCGTGACAAGTTTTACTTCCCTTGCGGTGTGGACTCGCCTATGTTATATCTATTCCCTTCATCACTGAATGCCCCCCCCCCCACTCCACCTCCCCCGCCCCCACCCAACGTCCTCAAGCCCCCTTACCGCAATAGTCTTGTTCAGCATTTAAAATAAAATCACGGCGGTGCCTGTGGAAGGCAAATTATCCGCTTTTCCCGACAGACGTCACACCGGAAATCATCCGCTGGCAAAAAAAAAACAATTGTCATTGTTAATAGTGACGATTCAATGCGCCGCAATCTGCGCCTGCCGCCTTCGAACTGAGGTTTACTGTACACCGTCAGTGTTCTAAAAGCTTAATCCACGAACTTCCGCTTAGAAAACATCTTGACTTATTTTGCGAACAATAAATTCTTCCCGCTTTAGAAATCTTGTATGAATACTTATTTCGTCCATAAAAACTGAAGGGCATTGTTTAGATGTGGCTTTGTGTGCTGTAGAAATATTGTGTCTGAGGAAAGTCTTTGTGTTTCAGGTTCGTCGCCACGATAAAGATGCACTTGATGACGTCAGACGCCGCGCTACGGCGTCAGTTTAGGCTTGGTTGCTGCCTCCTACTGCGTCTCTCTCTGGTCACACCGGAGGTAGCTGGTTCCCTGCCTATGTCCTACTCTTCATCCGGGTCGTCGGGGGACGGCTACTTCTGGCCAATAGGATGGATCTCCAGGAGGTCGTCTCTGGCGCACCCCGAGCGGATGCCCCAGCGGCGGAAAGTGGAACTATTGAACGAGCCTCGGGAGCCCGGATGTGGCGGGGAGAGAGCGGACTGGAGTGAGAGACCCCTGCGACAGGCGATCAGTCTGCGGGCGCTAGCCAGGCTCGTGTTGGACCTGCAGAACAGCAGACAGATCAACAGCAGGACCCCTTTTATCGCCCAGGCCTACCAATCTCTGCAGCAAGCCGCCAAGCTACAGGTAGGGGGCACCAGGGTATCTCGATCAGGCAGACCCATTACAGTGCTAATATTATTGTTTCTAATATGGCTAATATATTACCTTATTACTATTACTAAAACAACTACTACCATCATAACTTACTACTGCTACTACTGTCACCACTATTATTATTTAAGGTCACTAGTATTACTACTAAACAATATTAATACTATACAATAAAATGTTAGAATACCTAATATGGATAGGTGCTACCTAAAAAATGCGAGGGTATATTTATTAATTTACCTATTCCGTGGGGATACATCTGGATAATTATTCAAAATAAATCCCACTTCGGCTTGCCATAATGCATATCTTTGGCGGGATGACTTATAAAATGCGCGTGCTTGTGGCATATCATTCCGTTGCTTAGGAACTCTCATTGTGACGTCATTTTTATAACATTTTGACGTGACAACTACTTGGTATAATAGCCGCGACAAAGTCTCGAATGCAGTTTTAAAACGTTTTCTTCTTGTTAATAAATTATAGAACATACAAAACGAGAGGTCAATTGAAATCAAATCAATAGATGTCTTACAGTAATCAATCTTCGACGAAAAAAAACACGCATGCGTACAAAAGTCTTCCGCTTTCCCCAGTGGAGGTTGACTTCCGGTGGATTTAACCAGCTCATAACAGTGTGGAATTCAGATATAGATTTTCCGCTACTACTACTACAGGCACCACCTTTACTACTAGTAGTGGTGGTGACAATATTACACGTACCGCCACCGCTACTACCACTACAGGCACCACTTTTACTACTAGTAGTGGTGGTGACAATATTACACGTACCGCCACCGCTACTACCACTACAGGCACCACTTTTACTACTAGTAGTGGTGGTGACAATATTACACGTACCGCCACCGCTACTACTATTACAGGCACCACATTTACTACTAGTAGTGGTGGTGACAATATTAGACGTACCGCCACCGCTACTACTATTACAGGCACCACCTTTACTACCAGTAGTGGTGGTGACAATATTAGACGTACCGCCACCGCTACTACTATTACAGGCACCACCTTTACTACCAGTAGTGGTGGCGACAGCAGTCTACTATAACTGCTGCTGCCAATAAACTGCAGCTGGTAGTACTGCAGGGTCGGATCTAGGAATTTGCCAAGGGGGGGTTTGCTCTCTGAAAACTTCCGACCGAGGGGTGTGCTCTTTGAAAAACTTGCGACCGGGGGGGGGGGGGCAGGCTTGGGCTTCGAGAAGCCGACTTTAACAGTGTATGTTCAGTTTCCCAGGGGGGGGGGGGGCGGGGGGGTTGCTCTCTGAAGACTTGGGATTTTAACATGTATGTTCACATGTATGTTGTATGTTCTGGTTCCCAACTACAACTATACCGTCTCACCGCAGATACTATCTCCCGAAACTAGCGCGTTATTAATGATGCGCCCGTACTGCTGCAACGTTTTGCGACCTATGCGCTGGGCAAAATATTAAATGCTTTCGATTCGAGGAAAAGGTTACTTTGAAGTACTGGGAATGGGGCGTTCTCTAATGTACCTTGATGGTTGCTTTTCCTTCGTAGAGGTCAAAAACATCGATTGATGACCCCAAACCCTGGCGGCGACGTCAGTCACTAACGCGGGATGCGACGCTGGAGCGCGCGGTTGCCCGGGAAACGGCGCGGAGGGCACGGCGACAGCGACAGCGGCAGGTCAGCGAGGGGGCAGGGCAGCCCGAAATAGAGCGACCCCACGAGGCGGAGCGGCCCCAGGGGTCTGCAGAGGGAGCAGTGGAGGGCGCCGGTCAGGAGTCATGGCGACCGCTGGGGGCGGACGGGCGACCTCGCGGGGGGGATAGGCGACCTGTAGGACGGCGACGCGAGCATGTGCTTACGACGGTCGTCAGGCCGAAACCACCCCCACCCGGAAGGCCTCACCGTCCACTGTCCACCAAGCTACAGGGGATGGTGACCCTCCCGCTAGGAAGTCATCCGCGCCCCCCCGCGGGCGCCAAGCTCCGCGGAGTGATGATTCCTCCACCAGGTCATGTCGGCTACCAGACGCCGGATATGACGTCAATACCGGACGTCCCTCCTCCATCCGCTCCCCTTTATCGCCCAATCAATAGTGACCATTCGGCAAATCCTGAGCATGCGCAGAGCACCCCCGTCGTGGAGGCATCCCTGGTTGAGGACTACGGTAGGCAAGACGTCGCTGCCGTTCGGCGTCCTTACCGCGCCTCCCAACGCACCTACGACATTTCTGACGCCATCGGTCACGTGACTGGTCCGGCCAATTTAAAGTCGTCACGCGACCTCGCCAGGTCGGATATGCCTGTGACGTCGTCGAGAACGCCCCATCGTCAGTCGCCAGTCGACCCAGTGGCTGACATTATGAAACAAATGGCGGAGGTCAAAGGTCAAGATGACGCAAGCCGACACGTGACCGACGAGTCGACGAATGGGCAGTCGTCTCTCTCATCCGAAGCCCTTCAGCTCAATCTCCGGCCATTGGCCCCAGTGAGTATACAAACTGTCGGAATAATTGTATGGTATTCTGGTAATGTTACTAACCCCGCCCGGTATATCACATGGTGACCATGATCTTTATACTGACACCGCCATGTATCTATAACATGGTGGCCATGACCTTATATAGTCTCGTGACATGGCGACGACTACAAATGGGATGATTTATATATATGCTATCACCAGGCGTCGCATATTTCCCAAGACTGTATTTACATTATAAATTCTCTGCTCCTTTTTTTTTGCCTTTAGTAAATTATGAAATTCATCTTATTAGGAAAAACACATCTAAAAAATTGGTTGTTTTAATCAAGTTTACTCCGGGAGGTTTTAAGGGGCTAACAATTGTGAAATATTAGTGCCTGTTCTTTCGATAAACAACGCGAAGTCTGCATGACCCGAATGTATTACTTCCACATACATTGCCAGAACTACCGGCCGGAGCCAGAAAAACAACTCCGATGTAAATGCTGATTCACTATTCGACGAAAAATATTTCCATACAAGAAATTCAGGTACATCGTAATAGTAACACAGAGAACGATTCAGAGAGAAGAATTAAGAAAGTACGCATTTACATGACTTATATAAACAAAGTGTAGCCAAGTTAAATTTAAGAAAACATGCGGAATATGCAAATCACGACAGACGTTGGACTGTTACAACGCCCTACAATTAGAGTCCTCCCACCCAGCCATGAGTTTTGAAGGCTTCCGCCCTCCCCTCTCCCCCCTCCCCTCTCCCCCCTCCCGATCCTTGAAGCGGTCCTCCACTTTCTTTTAGGTTCTCACGCTGTAGATGTGTGACCATGATCTATGTTTCTCATTTGTTTCTTAAAATTTATGTTGCTACCCATATGAACCGCGAAAAAGACAAAATTAAATCATCACGAGGAATTTCACCTCTATTTATCATCTCCAAATTGTAGAAATTCAAACAAATCAGGTCAGGATTAAATAAAAATAAATATCAATTTAATTTCGAATAAACATATTTTATTTTGCAATTAGGAAACAGGCAATGTCTATGCAAATCCCTCTCGCTTACATGTGATTCACAAGTAACAAGCAGAAGATTAAGTCATGTTGAACATACACCTTAATGATATTCGATCAGATTAAAGGACCAGTACAGGCAGAGTGCCGGCTGACCAGTTTAGGCAGAGTGCAGGCTGGCCAGTACAGGCATAGTGTAGGCAGAATAATACAGGCATAGTGTAGGCGGACCAATACAGGCAGAGTGCCGGCTGACCAGTACAGGCAGATTGCAGACTGGGCAGTTCAGGTAGAGTGCTGGCCGACCAGCACAGGCAGAATGCAGGCTGACCAGCACAGACAGAGCCTAGGCTCACCAGTACGGAGAGAGTGTAGGCTGACCAGTACATGTCATCTCCTAAAGCGGCCAGACGTGGCAATGTAGTCATGGACTTCTTCAATTTAATTTCTACAAGACATTTAAAAAGCAAACCCATTTAAATATTGTAGGACAGCCTATGGCGTTCTGCTCGCACAATTATATCTCCGGCGCACCATATAACTGGCACGAAGCTTGTAATTTGTCACGTAGGCAAGTTGACCCGCGAGTAACGTGATCCTTTGTCACCTTGGAGCGGATCCAATCGTTGTCACATGCACTCGCTAATCACGTGACGCCGGCGCAAAATCACGCGATGGACCCACGAGATTGTGATTTCATGGACGATAACAGAGCGATAATGTTGATAACAGCAGAGGCAATAGACCCCCTGACGGCACTAGGGGGGACTCCGTGTGTGTGTGACGTACCGGGCGTTACGGATAACACGCCCTCTGTCGTCAGTCCATTGTTCCCCTTTGTCGCCCACACATTTGTCGCGTCCCCGTCCATTACTTTGGAAATACCTCGTATGCCGAAATTGATTACGCTTCGGATTTTTCGGATGCAGACTTCCCCCGCCCACATCCCCCCACCCCCACCCTTTTGACAAAGACTTCAAGCGCTCAACCAATGGAAATGGGACACACATGGCCCATAATCACAACATAGCCCATAATCTCGACATAGCCCATAATCTCGTTAGTGGCACCACCACCACTTACCCCTACCCCCCCTCTCCACCCCCGTCTGTCGACCCCACTCCCGATCCATGTACCCACCCCTCTATTGTTGCCTCCTAACCCCCACCCAGTGCCCCGGGTCCGCAATATGACGGCTACGAGGCGCCCGTGCACGCCAGCCTCCCGGGCCCGTGAAGTAGTATTATACCTTACCATCAAAATACATGGCTGGGTCTAGGGTAGGTAATGAATGCTATAAAAACCGGGCTACCTTACAGTGCCATAGGCACGTCACGTGACTACGAGATCGTGTTCGTTTCTACTTAAAGATATCTCCAGATTTTCCGGACGGTCGCTAGGTGGCGCTTAATTGCTTGCGTGACATTTATGACCTTGGTGTTACCATAACGACCAAGGTCATGAGTCTCCACTGATTAGACATCATAGGGTCGTCTTCTTTGATGTCAAATGTCCTTCGTATCCATTAGATTAATATCGGTCCGGGGGTTTGTGGAAATGTGGGAGGGGGATTGGGGTGGGAGGGGGGGGGGGGGCGTGCAGAGATAAAGGGGACAAGCTTTCGTCTTCAGGAAATTAATTGTACTCTCAACAACCTGAATGCACCCATGGGATCCTCACTAAAAGCCCAACTTGTAGGTGGTTTAGAGGGTCTTTGTCGAGGCAATGAAGGTACCGTAAAAACAGCAAATGCATAACCGATCAGGTATTTCATTCAATAATTAACATCGATGTTGTTTCAAAATATTTTCGGATTTAGAGATAGGCTTTGCCATATGTCACGAAAACATACCGTTAAGCCTGTTGATGGCTGGATTAATATCGCTTAAGTTAATCTTTGTTTTAAACAGATGCGGATGGCCAATATTGATCAACACATATTTGACTTGGCATTTATGCGGACAAAATCAATATCTGCCTTAGCAGAGATGTGGAAAGTTAAAAGCATAATTTATGTACATGAAGTAAAACGTTTATCACGAGTTAGAAAAATCATTTGGCTGCCATGATTCATTTTACATTTATATAGCAATTCCATCTTGCTCCGACGTGTTTCATATCCGTTGATACTATATTGCATTTCACAGTTATATCGTGTATGATTTGAATGAGTTTTTGCAGATTTGTCAATGATAGCTCAAGTAGTTCAATTTTTGGCCTGGAATCCGGGGATCGAATACACTTGTTCTAGATATGACCGACATCAATTCCTAAATATCTCACCCGTTCTTTAGTTCAGTGTTTGCCTCATATATGTATTTGGTTGGACTCTTCATCGACAAATTTTGTTTCGTTATAGTGTCTAGTTTCTAGCAACGATTTCGGACACAATTTCGAGCGTGTTTGTACCATAGAGTATCCTTGACAGACAAAGTTTATGGCACTATCCAGTATCCTTATTAGATCAAGTTTATATCACTATTGACTATCCTTGCCAGATAAAGTTTATATCAACTGAATACCCTTAACAGATAAAGTCTATTACGCTATTGAGTATCCTTACCAGATAACGTATATATGGCACTATTGAGTACCCTTGACAGGTAGAGTGTATTATCTTATCCTTACCAGATAAATTATATGACATTCTCAAGTATCCTTGGCAGATAAATTTAGATAAAGTTTAAAAGTGATAATACACATGGACGGTGAGGCATCATTACGCTAGTTCCCTGCTGTTTCAGGTGGCTGGTGTGGAGGTCATCGTCAGCTGTCGATCCGGGTGTTCGCAGGGAACCAGTCATCAGTCGGTGGCACTGTCTCCTGGTATGAGTACCTACAAAGCAATCTACCAGGCCGCTGTCCAATATGCAAATTCACCATATGACGTCATCGATAATCCTTTTGACGTCACGATCCACCCATCACAAGCTCACCAGTGCTACGTCGTTGAGAATATCTCCGGACACGAACGCCTTCCTCACTCCTATTGGCTGATATCTATTTATAACGCCGATGGACAGGTAATTGTAATCTATCCGTTATCTCATCCATATCTTCTCATACCAACAAATGCACTATAATAATAGTTAGTAGCTGCAATAAATGTTAAGTGTGGTATTTGATTGTTGCTTATATTAAATTCAGGACCATTGCATATAAAAGAAATTAAAGTATAACTTGTAAATACCAGGTGTTCAAAGAATTTGTAATTTATTTTCCTTGACTAAAGGTTACCCATACTGACCCCAGTTCTGTCTAACCATATGTTGTGGATGGAGAGCCTTGAACATTTCAATTGACTAATTTGACCTTGGCATTTCTTTGACCTTCAGATATACCACGGGCGATGTTTGCTGCCAAGCTCCAAACTTCCTATGAGACCAGGTTACGTCATCAGATTGGATCAGGTGATCCCTGAAACTGAGAACGAGGCATTCTAATGGGGCCCGATATATTGCCGGGGTATTATTGTCAGCTGTGTGCAGATTGCCCTACAACTGTCCAGATATTTATGGACATAAAACACAAGTGATGTTCAAGGAGTTTGTGTTACTTTTCTATGTTGATCTGTTGATTCGTTGGGAAATGAAAGACAAACGTGGGAATGAAACATATGGGAATTGCAATATAGCTACGCGTACTTATGTCGGTTCACGGAAGGTAGTATGTTACTTTTAAAAACTTACCGTAAAAAAAAATTTAAATTTTCACCGGATTCATCTTTCTATATATGCTTATTACAACGCAATAATAAAAAAAGTGTTTTCAGGCTACTTTCCCCAAAAAAGGGCGGCCCATTGAATTTTGACCTATTCATACAAAAAAATAAACAAGACGGGTAAAACATCCTGACTTTTGCCCAAGGAGTACTTTGTTATATGCCGATGAGAATAACACAATAGTATTGATTTTGGTTTTCTGGCTAGTTTTTGCAATGTGGGCTTGAACTGTCCTGCCCGTATAGGAACTCAGCATTGTCATTTCAGGGATTAAAAAAAGCCCAAACGGGTCACAAATAAATAGTACTCGCTAGGTGGCGCCACGGTGATCCCGCGTACTACCTGAATTGGTTGATTTCCTGGCCTGCAGTGCAAGTCAACCGCGTTACTTTCATCCAATCAGATGTCGTAGTCTCGATTTCGTAGCACAAAGCAGCCTTTATGTGCGCACAAGAGCAGCGTATAATTTTACTTCAGGTTATGTCGTTAAAACAAATTCCCTAAGTTCGACCCTATTTGACATAAACACACAACCACGTGGCTCGGTAAAGTCATTCACTGGCTACTTCGCTCGGAATCCAAAACGTTATAATGATTGAGCGAGAAAGTGGGATAAACTCGAAATGTCCGAATGTCCGAAAGTGACACTGCCAGAATCAAACCCTAAAAATAAAGTCTGGAGCTGCGTGGGATCCCAAGAGGCGACTGTAACACACCTGCCGACACCTCCTGCAACCATGCGGATTCCGGATGTACAGACATCTGGCGTTCCTCTGGATTAGGCCCGGTAGGTCGACAAGAAGTTGTATATATGCCAGCATGCACACGTTTTTTTCCTATGACGCCCTTTACTTTTATGAGACCCATTGTGTGACTTTTATCTTGGAAATGACTTTACCTCTTCTCCCTCCATCACCATGGGTGGAATAACAAATAAGGTCGGAATTGGTCGGGAAAAAGACGAAAAAAGCGCACTGCGATCACCCTCTCTTCTGCAAGTGGTATCGTGCAGAAGATAATACTGTTAACCGGGCTGCGTCATGGTATCGACTACAGGCACTACCTGTTCAGGAAGCCGCACCGTACGGAAGGTATCCTGTTAACCGGGCTGCGTCATAGGATTGTGTTGCAGTCACCCTCTCTTTGGGAAGCGGTACCGTACGGCAGATAATAGTGTTAACCGGGCTGCCTGATGTTATGTGTAGGACGCTTGGACGGGGGTGATCGGTGCACCCTGTTGGATACTCCGGCGATTATCACTGTGCGCAATCTTCGTACAGCAATCTTGTTTCTTCCTTCCCCTAGGCAAGAGAAACCAAATCACCCCTAGAATCGCTTACTTTTAGCTCCCCCGCCGATAAAAAGTGAGTGCGCTGATGAAAAAATTATAGGTGATTCGGTTTCTTTCGCAAAGCGACAACACTGCTCCGGTGTGTGGCGATGCTGCATGCGCAGGCGCAGGCACCGGGGCCACTTCCGTCGTTCATGCAACAATTGGTCGTTACGTTCTGTATATTACTTCTTATTTTTGCAGGCTGAGACCATATATATAAGACCAGTAATCATGAAAGCATTCCAGAAGAACGAAATGGTTCTTTCATCAGAAGCTCCTCGTCTCGCATCCGTCATGCACCCAAATGGCCTTCCATTATGCCCTGTGGCTGGCAGGGGAAACGTTTCAACGGCTCCACTTACCGGCTTGCCGGTAAAACACGCCTAGGATATCTCTCCATGAGAGAGTTCCCCCATTATGCAGGTAATCAGCCGTCTATCAGCTGTCTATCAGTTCTTGCTCAATGGCGGAAACCACAAAGGAAAACTTATTTATATATTTTTGTTTTGTAAAACAATGGCAATTGTCACCATGCAGTGTCTGTGTGGAAAGCTATTTTCCGCCCACAAATTCCGGCCATTATTATAGAGGATCCTGTTCTGTCAGGCAAGTACTATGCGGACAGTGAGGCCATTTCGTGCATTTACATGCGATTTAGAGTAGCAGCGAACATTTCTCATGGAGTGGCGCATAGAGTTTCAGACGGCGACAGCAATGCAATTTGATATTGATCAGGATCAATATGAAACACGATAACTATCACGGCGACGAAAGGAAAATTACTTCAGATGATTAACACAAAAAACACAATTTTTCTTGAGAAATAATTTAATTCACAAAGGAAAAAAATACACACGAGTCATATTTACACAACAACCAAGGTTATCAATGTACAACAAAGTGAAACGGAGTAAAAATCCCAGTCCGGAGCCGCTTGGTGCTCCTTGTCTCTACGCGTCACACGTACAGATAAACAGCAAGCCTAGTCTAACTCATATCAAAGACAGTGCTGGATATTCGTATCAAAAGGGGCATAGCATACCATAAACAAGTTGTTTTTGAGACTTATCCTGTCTGCTTTCTTAGTCAAAATTATACGATCTACCGTAGGAACTGGTTACGTCTTGTCGCGTCTTTTTCAACTCGCACGGTTTGTATACCCAATGTGTACACATCACGGGATGTGTACACTTCACAGGATGCGTGAACGTCACAGGATGTGTACATGTCACATGATGTGTACACGTCACATGATGTGTACACGTCAAAGGATGTGTACACGTCACATGATGTGTACACGTCACGGGATGCGTGAACGTCACATCATGTGTACACGTCACAGGATGCGTGAACGTCATATGGTGTGTACACGTCACGGGATGTGTACACGTCACATAATGTGTACACGTCACATGGTGTGTACACGTTACATCATGTGTACATGTCACAGGGTGTTACACGTCACATCATGTGCAAGATGTGTATTCACATGCATCAAATGCCTTTTCAAAACGCTTGCTTAATTACAAGTCGAACTGTCTAGGATTCGGATTGTCAAGTACTGGTTGCCCAGAAGTCGGATTACCTTTAGACGAGTCTGATTTTATAGGCGTCGGAGAGTCGGGGCAAAATTGCAAAGATTGCTGCTCTACTTCCAACGAGCGGAGCAGGGTAGCGCGTCATTGGTACTTCCCCGATATGTACAGCTACTTATAAGTTACTTGAGAGGCCATTCCACTGCCCTGGGTATGTGATCGTTGACATATGCTTGGTGCATCATGGCACAATTACCACATGCCGCCTAGACAGTGACTATTTCAATGGCAGTATTTTCTCGGCCTCTCACTGACGCCTTGCGCATTGCACTCTCACAGAACTGGCCACGCCTCCCCCCCCCCCCCCCCCCCTCTCACAGAACTGGCCACGTCTCCTCCCGTCTCCTCTCAGCGTTAGACGACAGGTACTTTGCAATCGACTTGCAATAAGGCTTATGGCACTCCAGAAGGGAGGTCATCAAACGGCAACTTCAAACAACACAAGGTGGGTGCGTGTGGGTGGGGTGGTGTGATCAGGGGACAGCTGAATCGGGGAAAAGCAGGCTCGAAATATTCATCAATGCTCGCAATGGCCGACCATCGAAAACGAGGCTCAGGTCGGCAGCGAGGCGCCACGTTGTCTCCCGGACAAAACGTTCACAAGGACGAGAGAGTATCCAACGTGCTGACTGCAGGTTGATCACAACGGTTAGCGGTGGCGAACTGCAGTCGCGTGTCAAAGATTCCCCCATGTAAGTTATTTAGACTTAGGAAAACTATGTCATGGGGATCTGTCTGGCGGTTCTCCGTACGACAATGCCACGCGCAGATGATGCTCGCGCGCACACTGCAGTCACGTGCAGACATTTCTCCTCGTGGTATTCGGAAGGGGGCCCCCTTTCGTACACACAACCCGCATCTCGTGAGCACGAATATTAAAAAGATGCGGTCTCGTGCAAGAAAAGCTTTGTGTCAGGTTACAGCCTCGTAAATCTTGCGCTTTCTCGTGTCGAGGCATTCAGCAGCATGCAGCCTTGGGTGGCTGGTCTCCCCTTACGGTGGTAGTGTCATGGTCTTTGGGTGAAGCCTGAGGGAGTATGACTGCAAGGAAAATAACATGTTACACGTACATAATTACGTAAATAGCTTAAAACGCAATTACAATTGATATAAAGACATATAAAGGTATCTCACTTTGTTTTTTAGCTTGTGTGTTCTGTATAGTGCGAATTATGCTGTACCAATAGAAAAAAACTAAAATTACTTCAAGAAAGAGAAACACACTGCTATGGCACACGTTAAATCAACCATTTTATGCCTAAGTAACTCATCTTTCAACGTGTAAAATAATTGCCTGAATATAATATATGTATGTAGCACGTATCTATCTATTTCCCCAGAGTGATTTCGTGGGCCTAAATATCGCACCACATGAACCACATATTAAGTGACTTACGCATAATGCATAGGAAGGGCAAGTGAAAACAACGTCACCTCTCTCCGGTTAGTTTCCTAACATTGTACCAATGTTAAGAATTATGAAACATTTTTTTTATAAAAGTTACAAAACAAATCATAAATGATGGTCTGATAAGTAACAATAACCCTTTTGCTCATTGAAAAGTGCAATGCCATTCAATACGTTGATGCGAAATTATCTTCCAAATGAAGTATTTTGTTGTGAATAGTTCAAGATTCGGTTGTCTAGATTACTTACGTTACATGGCACTATCCCCGGGTGCCTAATCCTGAAACAAACATGAAACACAACATAAAAAACATTATATGGCATTGGTATATTACATTTATATCACATGAGGCAATCCAATATAGTTCCATTCTGCCATCAGTTCAATACAATTGTTACTGTATAATTGACATGTCTTATGTGATGTATTCTTAAACCTGTCAAGTGTGAATTAAAAAAATAATAAAAATAATTAGGAATATTTATAATTGTATGCATATTATTCGGTCTATTTGCATAGGTTCAGGGTGTTCCGTATGATATATATATATACGATATATGAGCATTTTAATAGAGAACAACTTGTCTTGGGTGGTTCCCGCAATGCAAGAAGGTAACTCGCACAGGCTAAACGCGTGGTCTACCCAACGGGCATCCAGGAGATTTACCTGAGCAGATTATTCGGGGGGACAGTTTAAAGATCATCATAGTGCAATGAACAGTACGCGTAACGTAATCATGTTACTTTTGACATGGTTAGGTTGTACGCGTCTTTAAGCAAACCAGTGTTTTCCGGACCATTAATTGCATCGTTTCAATAGATCATAAAGCGATTCAGAGAGAGCCATCAGGAGAAGCCGCGGTACTCACCGATTCCTCCTCCGATGATTCCTCTTCCGAATCCTGTAAGACAAAAAGAAATTGAGAAATTGGAAAATGAGAAACAGCGTGAATAATAAAGAATAACATCTCACAGCGGCAGAACTAGGTCATAAATAGCGCATGCGTAAAGTGGACGAGGTTAGGAGCTGCCGAGGATAATTTATTTTTAAGTATTATTGTTTTAATTATAGAAACCCAAATATACGTTGATATTTGAGCATCGTGCTGCAAAGTTGCCCAATGACTACAATATGCAATGTAGTGCCTGTATTTGGAGTATCGCGGCCACAAGTATAATATGTAGCTCATGTTAACTATGAAATCCTGTTACCAATTAAATAATTTTATTTCATAGGAAACTCATCAATGTTGATAAGATATATTCATTGCATGTAATGCCGACATGAAATCTGTTACCGTTTCCTCCTCTGAAGATTCTTCTTCGGGTTCCTATGAATAGGAAGAAATCGACACATCCATGTTAAATTGCTGTTATCGACAACGGCTGCAATATATTTCAAAGTTCCGGGGGTTATACTGCACAAAGCGTATTGGGTAGTGAGTATCCATATGAGGTATGATTGTCATAAATCAATGTCAAGAATCACTGTCAGATATCAACGTCAATAATCGATGTCAAGAATTAATGTCAAGAATCAATGTCAAAAATCAATGTCAAGAATCAATGTCAAGAATCAATGTCAAGAATCAATGTTAGGTATCAATGTCAGATACCAATGTCAAGTATCAATGTCAAGTATCAATGTCAAGTACCGATGTCAAGTATCAATGTCAAGTATCAACGTCAAGTATGAATGTCGAGTACCAATGTCAAGTATCACTGTCAAGTGGCAATGTCAAGTATCAATGTCAAGTATCAATGTCAAGTATCAATGTCAAGTATCAATGCCAAGTATCAATGCTAAGTCTGAGGGGATCAAGTACTCATGTCAAGTCAATGCCAAGTCTAAGGGGATCAAGTATCAGGTTGCGCAGTATCAGCTTGTCAATTATTATGTAAATACATTTGACTAGTGCTCCGAAACTAAGAAACATCCACAATATCATATGACCTTTAATGAAGCTATAACGCTACGATACTAATGTTGCTATTACCTCTTTTTTCTTGTCATCTTTCTTTGGTTCAGGTTTCTTTGCAGCTTCTTTTGTTTCTTCCTCGCTTTCTTCTTCGCTTTCTTCTTCCGAAGATTCCTCCTCGGACGAGGACTCTTCTTTCTTTACTTCGACCTTCTTAACCTCTTTCTTCTCCACCACCTGACCAACAATTTGACAAACGAGAACAACGTTGTCAGCATTACAAATAAAGACAAAGAATAATAATAAATAAATATTATAATAGTAATAACATGAAATAAACGATCAAATTACTTAAACTATTCAGTAAACTATAAGATGACAATTGGGTGGCATTACGCATGGATTATGAAATTGAAAGAAATGATCAAATTGCAATTAATTAAATTATAAGATATGATAATTGGGTGGTAATTTTGTTACAATATATGTTTTAATATTGTTGCATGTCAGAAATGTACGGTTCATCTTTTGAACTTTGTCTTGTTGTTACCTCATTATTAAAATCAAATATGCTACCTTCTTTTCCTCTTCCTCAGATTCTTCTTCACTACTTTCCTCCTCTGAAGACTCTTCCGAAGATTCCACTTTTTTCTCTTCCTTTTTCTCCACTTTTTTCACCTATTGATGCAGGTACCAATACAACCGGCATGAAACTTTCAACAAGCTGAATGCTTTATCAAGATTTGAAGGCTTCTAATTCAATGCCTAATGTTCACTAGTTGTTATATGCCTAAAGAATATTGCATTTACCGCGATTAATAAGGAAAGCCACTGTGGTGCAGTAGCTGATGCAGCCACATGTAATAATATGTGACAATCTATTCAAGCAGCTCTAGTTATTCTCCTTATAATATTACATAGTTGACGCCAGCGCTGTTTGTTTAGTTTCCAGCGTGGAGAAAATTTACTAAATTCACTAGATTTCCAGGTACAAACGAGTGTCATTGGTTGTTAATGGTGTACATCCACCACTACAAATATTCGCCAATTATGACCTGTTGAGTGTCTTACATATGAAAATGTTTCAATGTGATTTCGTCGAGTAAACTACCCATATAGGTTAAGTCCATGTTTCAAATTACCGGCGGTTTCTCCTCTTCTTCGTCACTGCTTTCTTCCTCAGAGGACTCTTCCTCCGAAGATTTTTCTTTCTTTACCTCCTTCTTTTCTTCTTTCTTTACCTCCTTCTTTACTTCTGTCTTCTCCTCCTGCGAGGAATGCAGTAACGATTACATTGTGCCATTGCCCTAATACGCGCTCTGAGAGAAGTATTAGTTATAACGAAACATCCGCAAAATATTAAAGTCAATAAGAGTGGTTTAAGCTATGGCTTCATTTATAGGGCTATAAAGTCTCGTTCGCCTAGAGGTCCGGTTTACTCATGTTGGGGACAAAAAAAGGACGTGTTCAGAAAGAGTTTAGAATCTCTGCGCACAATGGTACTCTGACTATCTGTGACGTAGGCGTGACGTGTAGGTTAGGCAGAGAGCGCGACTGGGAACCAGACTATTTGCGCAAAACCCAGGCGTCCTAAGGATGACAAGTTATACACTTATACATATTTTCCGGGGCCAGTGATTCATGGAATAAATCAAAAACTACTTGACATGTGTTACCTTCTTTGGTGGCTCTTCTTCGTCAGATGATTCCTCTTCCGAAGATTCTTCTTCTGATGACTCTTCTTTCTTCACTTCCTGTTTAATACAATGGACATTAGAAAAAGGGGAGCAGAATCCCATATTATATTAATCTTGTGGGAAATCATGCTATTGCGCCGGCCTGTCCTGACATATGAGATTAACAAATGCAGCTCAGATGAGATGACTTAGTGGATAAGATTAATTACGCTTTGGACAATGAAAGCTGACACATTTTGTTCTGTATACAGATACCGGAAAGTGAATTAATCGGATTTAAGAATTGGGTGAAAATAACGGCCCATTAACCCAATTGTAAGCGTTCGCTGTGAGCCCTTCCTTTGCATTTATGTATTAGATTTTATTTACTGGTCTTGTTTGCTAACGTTGATACAGGTTAGTTATATATCAGACTATGTATTGGTATCAATCCCAAATAGGTGAAAACTATAAATATATGACTTTTTTAATGATACCATAGCAAAAATAAACCAATTACCTTCTTAACGTCTTTCTTTTCCACTTTCTTTTCTTCTTTCTTTTCCTCTTCGTCGCTTTCCTCCTCGGAGGATTCTTCTTCGCTAGACTCCTGGGGGGGGGGGGGGTGGGTACAAATATTTAAACAAACAGTTCATTTAAATAAGGATCCAGATGAAACTTAAGTATACATTCTCACCTGGGGCTCTCTTCGCCGCTTCATATAAATGGGAACGAAATGCGTTTTCCATTTTTTTTAGCCATATTGCTAATTAACCGTATATCGTTCACAAATTATTTATATATACAGAATAACAGGCATACAAAATTCATGTATACAAAAGTGGTAGATTGTGTACAAATTGCATCACCACATAATGTTTCTCATAACACCTCTTTCTTCGCAGCCTTTGTATCTTTCGCTGCTTCCTTCTTTGCTGCTGGTTTCTTTTCTTCTTCTTCTTCGCTGTCACTTTCCTCCTCAGAGTCTGACTCTTCTTCACTCGACGATTCCTAGTGACGGCGGCAAGGTATGTGATAACAGGCGAGAGGAGGGGGGTATCACTGATTATCATAGGGTGCAGGGTGGATCGAATTTTGTTCATCGGGCACAGGCGATCAAATGTGATAATATTACACAGGGGAATCAAAGGTCAAAACCTGGTCCTGGACGATCAGTAGATAATAGTAGGACCTTTATGGTGAGATTTTAGGTCATCACAGAAGCATTACTGCGCATAGGACAACTACGAAAATAGGTGGCTTTCATATATAGTACAGAAGAAGGAATTGCATTACACAAAGATAGCAGTCACAAATTTCAAGCTATGCTGATCGATAATTTTTTTTTTCTTTGAGTCTTTCTGGTTTAAAGTTAGCGTCGATTTTGGATCAGAGGCTGTTTTTCACTATGTATCTCCATCGAGATGAATAAGTAAACATTAGATACACCTATTTTCGTTTGACCTTATTTGACCGGAAGAGCGGGATCATTCCAAGGAGGAACTATCATAAATACGTGATAACTTTTGGCAAAAAGCCGCAATAGAGTGTTGGATCTTGTAACAGAAGTAGCCTAACGAAGGCGGCATATAGTAACACCTCTAACAAAAAACAATGACAAAATCACGTTACAAACGGACAAACTGACTACAACAAAAGTAGAACGACACACCGATGAGGAAGACAGGCTGCAGGACAAATCGCCACGTTGGCATCATATGAGGAGGGGGAGGTGGGGGGGGGGGGTGACTGGCGCAGCAATATTCACGACAGGTTAGGAATCGGACGGAAACGTGCAGGGAATCCGTAGCCTTAAATTACCTCTTTCTTCGCAGGTGTCTTTTCTTCCTTCTTCACCTCCTTCTTTTCTTCTTTCTTTTCGTCCTTCTTTACGTCTTTTTTGTCTTCTTCTTCGTCGCTTTCTTCCTCGGAGCTTTCTTCCTCCGATGAGGATTCCTTGTATTTATATAATCGAGAAAGACTACATATGTTAACGATGCGCATACAAATATGTATACTATAGATAGATAATTATATTTATATATATATATAATAGCCACGTGCTCCTGTTGAACGTCCCGCCATCTAAAGTACCTACATAACATATAGCAACAAACATGCCGGTCAATTAAATTCGTATTGCTTCATTAGGAGACACCAATTTTATAATTAAATCGCGTTTTTAATTACTGTATATATTTAGCACATTCACTCACACGTTCGGTTCGAAAAAGAAAATTTATAAAATGACAATCTTACGCTTTGTCAGTTATAAATTTGATAATCTTACGCTTTGTCAGTTATATATTGTATACCTTACCTCTTTTTTCTCCACTTTTTTCTCTTCTTTCTTTTCCGTCTTTTCCTAATGTGGATAGGACGCAATACTTATGTTAATTGACGTATGTCAGTGAGGTATTTAAAGCAGGAAGAACATTACCAGTTGCTAAAAAATTGTATTTTAATGCACGATTTAATTTTCGATATAATTGACTGACCGATTGCGGTTATGTTCAGCTTATCATAAAAGTCATTGCAGGAATGCCAATAGATTCTTATATGTTAACAGATATGCAACCAAGAACCACTAAGTCTGTACTCGTCTAGATATGATATAAAACTATTGTGATTGGCACGACTATGTACTAGTGCACGATGCTGCGCCAGAACTGCATATCAGACACAAGGAGCAACGTTGTAATCGTAATATCAAGGTACAGACGTGAACAACACATGTCTATCCCAGGCATCAACGTAGCATTCATTGAGTAGGACGCTCACGTTTCCATGATGTATTCCATCACGACAATTTATCGACTAAACGACTAAACACCGAATACTGATATAGATATATATATAGGTCTTTCCCAATGGTGACAAATCACACTAACAACCATTATATAAACATGATCTTAATATTCGGCTACATATATTTACCACGATGCTATCCATTCACAATATATATTCCAAAACTAGCATATAGACTGTGCCATTACCGGTGGCTCTTGATTACAATTTAGCTGTGCATTGTGGTACGTTCATGCGACACTACATATGTATCGCACCATTAAGTATAGGTAGGTGGTGGGGTCGGTGCGGGGTGGGGGGGGGGCTAGGAATGGGAGTCGGGCATGGTGGGAGATGGGGGTGGGGGTGTACGAGCAGTTTTAGAGAAAAGAAATGCCATTGTCCTACACATGGGGTTATAACTGAATATATCGGATCAACGGAATAGATTACGAACTTAAAGTGAGACACATCGTGTTTAGATATAATTAGGTAAAATAGTTGTTAACATTAAATGAGTCGGTACAGCGTAAAAATGCAATGAAACGATAACTGAATAACTTATTGGAATAAACCTTAAATAATAAGATGAATGCAAGATACAAAATTACACGCAGAGCGAATGAAGAATAAGACTGATATCATAAAGAATGAGGTCACAAATATTATCGTTTAGTAATAAATAATTCAATGATAAAAAAATGTGTCTATACGGTGAGTAATATGAAAGTATTGATAAATAGGGGATAGTCCTTGTGTGCGAAAAAATAAGTTAGGGACTAGGTGACGAATGGGTCATGGGTCATATTCAAAGCACATCAACATTGCATTCGCCGCGAATCCGTCGGAAGCTTTTATCGGTAAGTAGACATCCAAATACATCCATGTAGTTTCTTAATACTGGGCTACCTCCACCTTGTCCTCTTCGTCCGAACTTTCCTCTTCGGAGCTTTCCTCTTCCGAACTTTCCTCTTCCGAACTTTCCTCTTCCGAAGATTCTTCCTTCTGATTTTGTTCATTTTTGTTTCTCATCATACGACTTTTGTTGGCACGTTACGTATTATGTATAATCACATCCCCAAAATATCATAAATACACCGAGCTGCGGGTTTTACTGCAGTGGGACTTGGTAAGGACTCGGTAATGGTAACATAGGTCTAATCGAAAGCTAATATGAACTGTCAACACAAGGACTTAATTGATGCCGTGTATTCATGTACGACAGGACATGAATAGACAGCATAGAGCATGCTTGGGTATGTGCGCTGGACAGGTGGGCAGTGTTCGATGCCGGTGTCAACGAGCGATGGCTACAGCGACTATACATCGATGAACAAAATAACCAGTTAAAGTAGGTCAACCGTACTGACGCGTTTCCGGTAGCAATGAGCATCTGCTCAGATATTCAAAAGTTTGCGAAACGGATGTCCGCCGTGTTGGATTTAGGGAAAGTTAATCTACGCCATGTTGGATTCAGTAAAGTGCGTGCTGGCACACAACCGGACGCATGTGCGCTAGAATTTTTCAAGATCGAATCTAGTCAACGCTCGAAGCCGGTCTCCATTATACGATATATAATATATATACGTAACCTATTGTACGTATATATATGTATATATCTACATGTATGTATTACATGCATGTTCAATATATACAGATCTTAGAGCAATTGTTATTGTCTTGCCATATTTTATTTGACAAAAATGATGATATATGGGTTGGTTGTATGAATATCATCTCTTTTTCAGCAGTGTTGAAAAATGTATGACCTATGCTACTTACTACTTACTTATTTCTACTTACTATGCGATAATACTAAAACTATTACCTCTTTCGCTTCCTCTTTCTTTTCCTTCTTCGGCTCCTCTTTCTTCTTTTCTGGCGCTGACTTTACCACCTTGGCTTCCTCTTTCGTCACCTGGCGCAAACATCGGACAATGCGGAAATGTAAAAACTACCAAATATGACCAAGAAAAAGACAACATAAGTAGTAAATATATAAACAACCAAACCGGGCACCAAACCCAAAATTATGAAGTACAAATTAGTCAACTGTGCCATCCTGAAATCGTCAAACATTTACAGATTAAACATGATGTCTCAGAATAAGAAGAAAAACGTCAAATTATCGAACCCGAGCACTGGGATTTGTTTACAAAATGAAAGTCCTATTTATCGTGCATTATTTTCAATCTGGAACAGATACAGAGCAGAAAGAAAATATCCAGGTGTGGCATGTCCGACTGCAACTGATCGATTGCATTACATTTAATATATCAGCATGGATTCTAATCCTCTGTCGGGATATGTGTCTCTATCAACAACTTTGTCTCCTCCATCGCTATATTCTTTTTGCACAAACATCATGAATTCCTGTCTCTCTATCAGCGTCACTCGTCGTTCTATCACTAAAATGAAGACAACAGCATCTTCCCCTAACAACAAAAGTGACTCATTGCGACACTCGGCACACTTTATGCAAGCATATACTTGTACATTTTATACCTGTATTATATGCCCTGACCAAAAAGAAAGAAGAATTAATGGTCAAAGCTGTATGATGCGCATGAGAAAAATCTGCTGACCGAATTCAAGTCACCCCTGATAACGTTTATATATCAGATTGCAAGGTGTCCACACTCGGCCAGGTTATAATGCAACATGCGTGCTTGGCTTGCCCTCTGCTTACAATCATCACTGGATGTGGGCATGCCAACGCCTCTTAGACGGTGCTGTACTTCATTGATAGGTCTCTATATTCGCACAAAATGCTTTGGTGAAACACTCACAAGCAACATATATATTGACGTCATGCAGACTTGTGCCTGGGGATTGGCTCCGTTCTGTTGTGACCCACCCATTGACACGCAATGATTTTACAGTCTAATGTGCCAATGTAGATATCCATCTTTTTGCATTAAATACACAATAACACAAATATTTGCATTTCAACATCAAGAACAGTTTCTGCCAAACTCACGCTGACATTAGGGAATCTTTGATATTGCCGTCTAATTAATTTTCTGTGTTTCATATGACCAATATGTTCAATGCAGCACGCCAATAACATGAATCATGAGTTTCACTAAACCTTATTTAATATTTATTTAGCACTATACCTTAATACACATATGATCCAAATACTTAAACCACGATTAAACTTCTTTTTGCATTGTTATCGGAGTTGTTACAAAGGTTGAACAGTGGCCAAATAAGCGCATAAGTTAAAAGCACTTTACCAAATATGTTAATATTGGTAATATCATTTTTGATACTGAGAGTTGCCTTCACAATTTTACTCATTGTGCGACCCCAAACTGAGGCCAAGCGGGTGAGAGTTGTTGCTCACGGAAGTCTTGTCAGGACAATGACTCAACACGCCCCAAGGTATATTCTTAATTAAGCTATTCATTCATTAATTTAGTTCGTTAGTTAAGCCTTTTACATGTAATTAAAACTTCAGGGTTAACGTCGACATTATCAAAACTATTGACTGCGATATAGCGCCACCGATAATGTAAGAACAACACATAACATGCTCCAAATCTTATCATTACATGACAATCCGTGTGTGCTGTCCACCGTGTCACAACAATACAATGTGCTGAATGGTTATCATTCCGTGTTAATCCTATGACATTCCGTGTCTTGCCGTCCACCGTGTTACAACAATGGTGACACAATATACTGAATGGTTATCATTCCGTGTTAATCCTATGACATTCCGTGTCTTGCCGTCCACCGTGTTACAACAATGGTGACACAATATACTGAATGGTTATCATTCCGTGTTAACCCGTTGTGAGTGCGGATTATTTTCCAGGCAACCATTGTTAGGCCATGTGCCCAGATCAGATGCATGATGGGTCCGCCGGAATCCATCTGTAGACCTAGTTTATTACTTGGTATAATGTCTACCTTCTCCTCCTCCTCTTCCTCAGAACTCTCCTCTTCTGAGCTCTCTTCCTCAGAGCTCTCATCTTCCGAACTCTCTTCTTTCTATTGTTGTAGGCATTGACATTTTTCTTGCTCATATATTCAGATCTCACACAAATCCGAGATGCAACCATGGAGAAACGCTACGTGAAGTTTGCTATTATCATGTGTTATATTATTTATTTGTGTAGCTCATATGATATTCTGTGTACTTTTATATTGAAAAATATATATGAGAACACAAAAATATGAAAAATATATAATATAAAATAAAATGAATAATATACATTTCCAAAAATATGTATGTAATGCTGTAAAGCTTCAATTTGCTGGAGGCTGTGTATAAGTATATCATATGTATGCATTTCTTGTATATACACCAATCGTATAGCATTATATGCATTGTGGGTGGATCGATGGCTGATAATACAACTATGTTTGACAGGTATTCAAACGTATATAAATAACTTACATATATACAGTGCTACGACGCTACGTTTCATGTTATAACCGAACCTTTGAACAAGTTCCGCTATAAATGACACTTCAAGCATATCATGTATTGACCAAGCGGGAAATAAGACTATTCTAATGTTAATACACGCTTGAGGCATCCATGATGCCAACCGAACTGGTCCTCAACAATTTATTGCCACACGTCAAGAAGCTTCCGTGGCAGAGATACTTGCAGGGTAATCATATCTTTCAAACCGCCGTTGCGTTGTAATGCGTACAGCGGGTTGTAGGCCCCAGGATGCCGGCCGCCTGAGTACCCTACAACCGCCGTTGCGTTGTAATGCACAGCGGTTTGCAGGCCCCGAGAGGTCGGCCGCCTGAGTACCGTAGAACCGCCGTTGCGTGTTCATGCGATGTGCAGTTGCGGGCCACGAAAGGCAGGCCGCCTGAGTACCGTAGAACCGCCAATGCGTGCTACAGCGTGTCTATAAATAGCCAAACGGCCGGATCCTGGGTCCTGCACATGCACACGGCATGAACACGCAACGGCGGTTCTACCGTAGGATCTGGCCGTTTAAAGGATATAATAATACTTTTACTACCTTTTACGGCGGATCTGGCCGTTTGAAGGATATATTAATACTTTTACTACCGTTTACGGCGGATCTGGCCATTTAAAGGATATATTGATACTTTTATTACCTTTTCTTCTTTCTTCGCGGTTTTGTCATCTTTCTTGGCGGTCTTGTCATCTTTCTTTGTGGCCTTGTCATCTTCCTCCTCGTCTGAAGATTCCTCCTCCGATGATTCTTCCTCGGAACTTTCCTCCTGCGGGTAATGTAGAGGGTTAAAGTCACCATGTAATGACGCACTGGACTCAGCTAAAGTATTGAAGCGATTTTCTTCTTTCATATTTACGTTCCCGTTACTTTGAAATTGTTACCTGACTATAAGTGGTATATATATGTTGTTCACTTCTTATTTCACCAAGTTGAATAGAGACAAAACGTACCTGTAGATACATGAAGATATATGTGTGCGTTTTTTTCTAACCATAATCTTGGTTAACAATAAAGACATCACGATGGTAACATGTTGTAAACTGAATATAAGACAATTTACTATTGGACTTTGTCAACGATCATTTCCCCCGAGCCGTCGGGCGAAAATTAGCATATTTCGTTATAATACTCCAACGCGTACGTCCCCGGAATGAATCAGTTGGTGTTTCGGGCCACTATTGTTTACATATGGCTATATGAGTCTTTATTGCTCAAATTTACAGGTATCATAGCACAAAACACTAACAAGCAACGACCTTAAGCGGAGACTTATTCGCTAAGTAATAAAAAAGAGAGAAAGATATGTGATGCCAAGACCTTTCACACTGGAACCGGCGCCCGTCGATCTGAGATAACAGCAGAATGTACACTCAGAATGTATCCGATGTACAGCCCGGTTTGTGAGAAGCAAAAGATATACCGGTATAACGCTCACCTTCGCCTTGGCCTTCCCATCCTTCTTATCTTCCTTCTTTACTTCCTTCTGTTCTTCTTTCTTTACTTCCTTCTTTACTTCCTGTGCAGATAATTACACAATAGAGAATTACTTTGTTCACAACAGGTATGTGGGTAATAAACAGTCAGATCATGTCTGTTTGTTGCGTGGCTGAGGAGTGGGCTATTGTTTTTGATTCAGCAACCTGCACCAATACTCATTGGTGCAAGTGAGTTTGTTTTTATTATTATACACACATGGACGATGGACGCATTATAAATAAAACCACACACTTTGGATGTGAGTGTTGGTTTATCAAAACAGTCAGAATCTCAATTCCATACAAGAATGTTACATACATACACCCTGGGCTAATAACTGCAACATAAACCCTAGGCGAAAGAATGTTACATACACCAAGGGCTAAGGAGTTTTGCATACACCCAGAGCTAAGGAATGTTGCAAAAGCCCTGGGCTATGGATTGTTACATAAACCCTGGGCTAAGGATTGTTACATAAACCCTGGGCTGAGGATTGTTACACACCGACTGAGCTAAGGATTGTTACAAACCGACTGAGCTAAGATTGTTAAATACACGCCTGAGCTAAGGATTGTTGCACACCGACTGAGCTAAGGGTTGTTACACACCGACTGCGCTAAGGATTATTACACACCGACTGAGCTAAGGATTGTTACATACACGCCTGAGCTAAGGATTGTTGCACACCGACTGAGCTAAGGATTGTTACACACCGACTGAGCTAAGGATTGTTACATACATGCCTGAGCTAAGGATTGTTACACACCGACTGAGCTAAGGATTGTTGCACACCGACTGAGCTAAGGATTGTTACACACCAACTGAGCTAAGGATTGTTGCACACCGACTGAGCTAAGGATTGTTACACACCGACTGAGCTAAGGATTGTTACACACCGACTGAGCTAAGGATTGCTACACACCGACTAAGCTAAAGATTGTTACACACCGACTGAGCTAAGGATTGTTGCACACCGACTGAGCTAAGGATTATTACACACCAACTGAGCTAAGGATTGTTGCACACCGACTGAGCTAAGGATTGCTACACACCGACTGAGCTAAGGATTGTTACACACCAACTGAGCTAAGGATTGTTGCACACCGACTGAGCTAAGGATTGTTACACACCGACTGAGCTAAGGATTGTTACACACCGACTGAGCTAAGGATTGCTACACACCGACTAAGCTAAAGATTGTTACACACCGACTGATCTAAGGATTGTTGCACACCGACTGAGCTAAGGATTGTTGCACACCGACTGAGCTAAGGACTGTTACACACCGACTGAGCTGAGGATTGCTACACACCGACTGAGCTAAAGATTGTTACACACCGACTGATCTAAGGATTGTTACACACCGACTGAGCTAAGGATTGTTGCACACCGACTGAGCTAAGGATTGTTGCACACCGACTGAGCTAAGGATTGTTACACACCGACTGAGCTAAGGATTTTTACACACCGACTGAGCTAAGGATTGCTACACACCGACTGAGCTAAGGATTGTTACACACCGACTGAGCTAAGGATTGTTGCACACCGACTGAGCTAAGGATTGTTACACACCGACTGAGCTAAGGATTGCTACACACCGAGTGGGCTAAGGATTGTTGCACACCGACTGAGCTAAGGATTTTTACACACCCACTAAGCTAAGGATTGCTACACACCGACTAAGTTAAGCATTGTTACATATACGCCTGGAATAAGGATTGTTACACACCGACTGCGCTAAGGAATGTTACACACCGACTGAGCTAAGGATTGTTGCACACCGACTGAGCTGAGGATTTTTACACACCGACTGAGCTAAGGATTGCTACACACCGACTGAGCTAAGGATTGCTACACACCGACTAAGCTAAGCATTGTTACATACACGCCTGGAATAAGGATTGTTACACACTGACTGAGCTAAGGATTGTTACACACCGACTGAGCTTAGGATGGTTACACACCGACTGAGCTAAGGATTGTTACACACCGACTGAGCTAAGGATTGTTACATACACGCCTGGGCTAAGGATTGCTACACACCGACTGAGCTAAGGATTGTTACACACCGACTGAGCTAAGGATTTTTACACACCAACTGAGCTAAGGATTGTTACACACCGACTGAGCTAAGGATTTGTTACACACCGACTGAGCTAAGGATTGTTACATACACGCCTGGGCTAAGGATTGTTACACACCGACTGAGCTAAGGATTGTTACACACCGACTGAGCGAAGGATTGCTACACACCGACTGAGCTAAGGATTGCTGCACACCGACTGAGCTAAGGATTGTTACACACCGACTGAGCTAAGGATTGTTACACACCGACTGAGCTAAGGATTTGTTACACACCGACTGAGCTAAGGACTTTACACACCGACTGAACTAAGGATTGTTACATACACGCCTGAGCGAAGGATTGTTACATACACGCCTGAGCTAAGGATTGTTACACACCGACTGAGCTAAGGATTTGTTACACACCGACTGAGCTAAGGATTGTTACATACACGCCTGGGCTAAGGATTGTTACACACCGACTGAGCTAAGGATTGTTACACACCGGCTGAGAGAAGGATTGCTACACACCCACTGAGCTAAGAATTGTTACACACCGACTGAGCTAAGGATTGTTACACACCGACTGAGCTAAGGATTTGTTACACACCGACTGAGCTAAGGATTGTTACACACCGACTGAACTAAGAATTGTTACATACACGCCTGAGCGAAGGATTGTTACATACACGCCTGGGCTAAGGATTGTTACACACCGACTGAGCTAAGGATTGTTACACACCGACTGAGCGAAGGATTGCTACACACCGACTGAGCTAAGGATTGTTGCACACCGACTGAGCTAAGGATTGTTACACACCGACTGAGCTAAGGATTGTTACACACCGACTGAGCTAAGGATTTGTTACACACCGACTGAGCTAAGGACTTTACACACCGACTGAACTAAGGATTGTTACATACACGCCTGAGCGAAGGATTGTTACATACACGCCTGAGCTAAGGATTGTTACACACCGACTGAGCTAAGGATTTGTTACACACCGACTGAGCTAAGGATTGTTACATACACGCCTGGGCTAAGGATTGTTACACACCGACTGAGCTAAGGATTGTTACACACCGGCTGAGAGAAGGATTGCTACACACCCACTGAGCTAAGAATTGTTACACACCGACTGAGCTAAGGATTGTTACACACCGACTGAGCTAAGGATTTGTTACACACCGACTGAGCTAAGGATTGTTACACACCGACTGAACTAAGAATTGTTACATACACGCCTGAGCGAAGGATTGTTACATACACGCCTGCGCTAAGGATTGCTACACACCGACTGAGCTAGGGACTGTTGCACACCGACTTGTAATGTTACATGCACCCTTGGCTTAGGAATGTTACATACACCCTGGGATAAAGAATGTTACATACACCCTGGGATAAAGAATGTTACATGCACCTTGGGATAAGTAATGTTACATGCACCCTTCGCTTAGGAATGTTACATACACCCTGGGATAAAGAATGTTACATGCAACCTGGGATAAGTAATGTTACATGCATCCTGGGCTAATTAATGTTACATGCGCCCTGGGCTAAGGAATCCTTCAGCTTGTAGAAGTTCACTACGCGGGGTACCTTCTTCTTGTCTTTGGCGTCTTCTTCCTCTTCACTACTCTCCTCTTCACTGCTTTCTGCCTCACTACTTTCCTCCTCACTGCCCGCCTTCTATGCACAGGGTCAGACAAATTGAGGAAAGAGCGGGCGGGGTAAAACATGGTTTATATAGATTACCAGTCTTAGATTATAGGTCAATAGAGTAAATGAAAAGCGCAAACAGTTGTTAATAAATGTTAATATCGTTATCGTTGGCAATAATTAATATTATTATCGATATGGTTATCAATATTAGTATTATCGACATTATTATGAATATTAATATTATCGACATTATTATGAATATTAATATTATCGACATTATTATGAATATTAATATTATTACCGATATTATTATCAATATTAATATTATTACCGATATTATCATCAATATTAATATAATTACTATTGATATTATCACGATTGGTATTATCGCTTTATTTGTTCTATTTGGCATATCAGGAATATAGGGCGAATTGTAATATGTTGCTGATTACGAACATAGCCAAATTAAAAAGTGCTCCTTCCTCCCAATCTCGCATCCTTTTAACTAGCTATGAAGGAATCCATCTTAAACTAATATACAAACCTTTTCCTTTTTCGTGTCTTTTTTCTTAGAATCTGATTTATCTTCCTTATCGGTCTTCTTCTATGTAGCGAGCATGCAAATTAATCATAACCATAAAACATATGACCGATTCCATTATTTGGCATACACTATTTCACATAACCGAAGTGTTAATTGAATTGTAGCATTCAGAAACATGCATTTAATATCTTTGCTAGTAAGTATTCTTAAGTGACATTAATTAACATCGACAATAATGAACGTATTATCTGATGAGTTAATTCATGTGACTCAATATTGAAATATTTTGCATTGCGACAGGACTTTATCATGTTATTATTATTATTGATATTATTATTATTATTAAGACACGTAGCTGCAAGCAAAAATAGCAAGTCCATATAACAAGTAAGTGCAATATTGTTTACCATAACCCTCACGATCATAATGACGATTTTCTATGTTATATTATATTATATTATATTATATGTATTTTATGTATATATATATATATATATATAGGCTACAATATGCAGGTATATATATTCAGATACATTCAAAACCTGAACGCGAGTAGATTAATTACTTAATTATGAAATTAATTAAGTAATGATGTAATAGACATAAGGATAAAATGGAACGGATGTCAAATGAAAATCGCGATACCGGAGATATTCATCCTGGAACCTCAAAATAACAGTCGCGCAACGACACAGATGAGATAATATCAATTTGATAAGCGATGGATATCAAAAGTTGTCTTCTGTCCTCTGTCCGACGACTGAGCCTCTTGTGTTATACGAGGATTACTGGCCGGTTTAACTACCTTCTTCTCATCTTCGCTCTCCTCTTCATCGCTCTCCTCCTCGCTCTCCTCTTCGGATGATTCTCCTTTTTTCTCTGCCTTTTTCTGTTTTTAAATTGGAATACATAACTTGGCTTACTTTCATTATGCGTTAGCCGGAGCACCTCTACTGCTAAACCTGTGAGTGTGTGTGTGTACAAGAACAATATTACTGTGAAAATGGAACACTCATTGGATGGGGTGAGCGATAGGACAACTATATTATTGCAGCAATGGCGTATATATGCAACAAAGTAACTATTGTGCGCATCAATGGGGTTGGGTGTCCAATAGGACAACATAGTATATTACGGTAGCATTGGGGTATATGTAACAATGCGACTAGTGTGGGCTTGGTGTCCAAAGGAACAACTATACTATTATTGTAACAATGTGTCGCATCCAATAGCGGGGTGTCCAACATTATTATTGTAACAATGGGGTACGGGTTCATCTTAACATGAGACGCCCGATAACCATTTCATAATTCTTAGGATAACTAGAACAAAATATATAAATATAAAAATACCGGGAAATAACAGGGCAATAGATAATGCAAACATAATGACATACAATTACCGTTAATGGAAACATACAAACTTATGGAATTCAATCTTAACATATAACGACGCGCCATACTTTCATGGCGTCAACGAAATTAGAATGGATCAAAGGTTATTGCAAGTCCATGCAATAACGCTGGATACGGCTAAGTGGGATGGCGTTGACACAAACTCTGATTAACATAAAGCAGAATCCCGATACGGTTGTGTTCTGTGAGATGGGACAATGTGGCATGCTTGAACGGCTTGGATCATCCTGCATGAGAATCCGTCGATTATTTTTCGATGATGTCAAGGCATACGACACACTTTAAGGCTGTTCGACTGGCCTCTTTAGCTACCTTTTTCGTCTTTTCTTTAACCTTTTTGCTATCCTTGTCTTCCTCTTCGCTTTCCTCTTCACTCTCTTCGTTCTCCTGGTCCGATCCTTTCTTTGCCTTTTTCTGCACCATCGTAAATAAGTGGTAACCTCAATTCAATTATGTTCATTAAGTAACATGTTGCCATTACACTTAATGTTAGTAGTACAAGTGGCGAACAATTACTGAGTAAAAATTAAAAATAAACATTGAAAAGGGCAAAAAGGATTATAGTTCCGATGTATTAATGGTAATGAATAAAACATCGCAAGACAGCAGTAGTTAATTAAGTAGTCATTCAGCATTATCAAGAAGACGTGACTCCTGTAACAACCAACTTAGAGAGATGCGACGTAACGGGTAGTATGTCGTGGCACCCCGGACATGCTTCTGGATTCTCACACGATTCAAAAGTACACGAAATAGGCACAACGTACACATGCAACACCCAACATTAGTATTTCCAAAAGTATGACAAGATGTAACTATGTATGTGAATAAGTATCTACATATATGACCTGCAATTGGTGTAATTAGACTTCTGTACAAATTCCAAGTGATGCGACGAAGTATATTTGCCATGTTAAGAGCCCACAAAAGGAATTCTTATAGTAAATGTTAGGCGTGAGCCATACGTGAGCAATGCTGAAAATATGACTGGCCCTGACATGGAAGAACGGCCGGGAAAGTGCAACTAAATATAGCGTCTTTGTACTGATAGACACTGACAGATAAGGTACAGAAGCAGTCGTAGCATAGCCTATTGACATAATTTTAAAATTATTTCTGACAAGCAGTTTAGAGTGTGACAATCTTGCCGTGCTTCATATGACCAAACGATCATACACATAGCAAGTGCAAAAAGTGAAAACCAGTGTCAAATAATTATATAATGTACATTAGAAACATACATGAACAAATGGAAATGAAAGCTTTGTACTGGACAATATACTTGATGCAAACATGGCGAGCAGTTTACAGTGTGACAATCTTGATGGGCTTTATGACAAAACTATAATTTCTTTTAGCGAGAAAAGTGAAAATCAGTGAAACATACAACTAATCATGCACAGCACAAATAACAGGAACACGTCGACATGAAGCTTTGTGCTGGGCAATATACTTGATGCAAAACAATGGTTGCTCGTGATTTGCGCGTGAGATAGCGATCCGAAATGGAATGTGCACATAGCTTGTCACGTGACTTTGCGAGAGAGAGTGATATTCTGTGAAAGCGGAGATTGTCGTCTCAATGCCCAAGGACATCCATCACCTTTGTCTCGTCATTGCCATCTGCATCCTTGGTTTCATCGCTTTCTGACCCGGATCCTTTATCATCGTCTGATTCTTCCTCCTTAGATTCGCTCTTGATCTTTTTCTGTACTTTCTTCTGCGGTGTCGAATATGCGAGCGGTATTATCATTGGCGTCTTGATGGCAGCGAATATATATGTATATACATATATTATGTATGCGTCACATAACCATTTTTCAAAGATATGCGGAGAGAAAGAAAGCATGAGAAGCGTGATTAAATAGGACTAAAAGGATAGTCACCGGAGAGCATAACACATTTCAAAGGTATATTATTTGTACAGCGAGTATATTGGTGTTGTGGGGTGTTAATATGGAGATGTCACCTATACGTTGTGAAGACATTGACGTAATATGAAACGTAGAATGTCACAAAACCAGTGTTATGGGACGTCACATCGAAACAGACAGGACAGGAAGTGACGTCACAAGTCACCTTCTTCTTGGGCTTTTGCTCCTCCTCCTCGTCTGATTCCTTGTCTTCATCCTTTTCATCACCAGAGGACCTCTTGTCCTTCTTCTTCATTTTCTTAGTCTTGCATTACATTAAGAACAGATTATGTTAATAAAAGGGGAGTTCAAGAGGAAAACATTCAGTGATATTATGTAGGAACAGAGATTTGTGACATGACAAGTGTCATTATCAACAACAATACAAACAATAAACAAATCGCCCAAAAGGATAACATGCATTTCATTAACTGCTATGGTTAAAACTGGTTATGTTAGACAAGCGCATCTAGAAATATTGAGATAATAGCTGAAGACACATTTTCAAGGCAGAAAATAGATGTTGTGACATAAAAGTAATAGACGTTAACATTAGACATTACGTCAACAACATTGGTTTAATAAAATAAGAGTGTGATTATGATGTGGGCTGCCCTCTGTGCTGTGTTATATGCAACACAACCACATTTTCTTTTACATCTCAATTCACCTCTTTCTTCTTCTTAGTTTCTTCCCCACTCCCTTCCGCAGATTCTTCCTCTACTGATTCTTCATCTGATTCGTCCTCTTCAGATTCCTCATCGCTTGTTTTCTTTGGAACCTTCTTTTCTTTCTCTTGGGATTTCTTCTTTTTCTTCCGAGATTTACATAATTTGACATTGTTAGAAGTTCATCGCAACCTCAACGAGTTCGGCACAAGCGACATTTGTCCAGCAAGATTCGTGGAGATTTTCATCAATCAATAGTGATAACTAATAGCAACGACATATATTCATGGGCTAATCAAGAAAGAGAAGGAAACGCATAAATATTATGTTAATAAAAACGTTATGAAAAAAAGTAGACAATGTCAAGAAAACCTAAGGAATTAAAGGTCGGGTATCATGCATCCGCTGCATCGGCGATCAGGCGACACAAAAACCTGGGTTAAACTTGCCACAGCGAAGCAACTGTGGCAGATCCACCAAATAATGGCCAGAGCATTATAATAAATCTGTAATTAATGCATAATGTTGTCTCTGATGCAGGCGATGGCCCTGCGTCTCATTACTGTTATTGTCTGCTGAATAGGCCCTTTAGTCTTTTAGGTCTTCGTTATCGTCGTGTTATGGGCGTGTGTCCCTCGTCCACTACATAGACCGCGTCTTTTTTGCCCTCGCGTTCGTTTATTAAAATTAGACGTCTTATTGGCCTTCGCGTGTGTCTACTACACCACGTCTGTTGGGCCATCGACCGTCCTTCACTAAATAGACAACGCCTTTTGGGCTTTTGCTTTCGTCTATTACATAAACCACGTCTTTGGGCTTTTTACCCTTTGTCCACTAAATAGACAATGTCTTATGAGCCTTTGTCCCCTCGTCTACTAAATGTACCATGTATTATGGGCCGTCGACCCTCGTCTACTAAAATAGACCATGTTTTCTGGGCCTTTGCCCTTTGTCTACCAAACAGACTACGTTCTTTGGATTTGCCCTTTGTCCACTAAATATTACATAAGCACATAGGCTGGAAATGAAATGTTAATTGTTAGGAGGAAAAGAGAGGCGATATGTTATGGTATTAACTAAAACGTCATTAATACAATTTATAATCAGTTTGGCAAAATCGTAAATGTATAAATATGAATCAGGCAGGTCGCAAACATTGCTTAGTATGCTTCATGCATTATACCTTCCCCATTATAAAAGGCGAGAAGTAAGCACATTGATTAAGTTGTGACGACGCGTGGAAGGCCTTGAGTCATTGTATCGTGCATGTGGTCTCTTATATGAGTAAAATTGAGACGCCGTGACACCAACTACAGGCTTATCTGGCAACAAGTCTAGTTGATGTGACATTTCTATGTTAGTTTCAGTCTTTAGTCATGCAGTATCAAGGCTTCATTCGGGGGATGAGTTGGCATCAAACATTGAAATAAAATATAAGAATGAATATTAAACATCGATTGGGCAGTTGAAAGCTAGGAAACTATGATTTAGAACATGCGAGAAAAGATATCGGCTACGTGATGTGCTTCAATATGTCGTTGAATGGTGCCTCTGTGAGGGTGACTTTAACTGCAAGCTCTAATTACTACTGTGTATGTCACCTGCTTCTTCTCCTTCTTGGCATCAACACTCTCGTCTCCAGATTTCACTTCCTCTGATTCCTCTTCTGACGTTTCTTCGTCACTGTCCTCCTCGTCAGACATCTCCTTCGTTTTTTTCTTTTTCTCACTGGGTGTCTTCTTTTTCTAGGTTCCAGCCACTTTCTATTAAAATGTGTTTCTCGCACTGCTATCAGTCGAGTTAGACCATTACATTTGCATAAGAAAGGCTGATGGGGATAATTAAAAAGCCAGCTGCATGCGCGAATATGTAAATATTAATATCATTTAGTATGGAATTTTATTGCCACGTTAAATGTTAATATACGAGGCGAAGTCAAAGATATAAAAGGATACACAATCAGGGTTTAGGGACAGAAACACACAACATGTGCCGTAATTAACTGACGAAGAAATTGCGTTAATAGTACCTTATTATAAAGCTTAAGATAATAAAGCGTATGACAAAACAGCAGAACTGAGAGGAATAACAAATTGAATCGAAGATTGGTAAAATCGTTGCCAATTAAAATGGCAAAACGGTTCTCATTTAGGATAAGATAAACAGCAAAAACAGTATGGCGCCAAGGAATGCAATTGGGGTAAGCACGTAGGGGGGTGTGGAACGCCCTGGGGGACATAATGTAACGTATAACAGGGGAAGGCATGCACATGATCGCGATGATCAGTATGGAAAAGCACTCAGATTTTCAGTCAACGTTAATAAAAGTGGGAAATATCTTCAGGTAAGTGACAGAAGGAGAAGGCGAAGTTAGACCGACAAATCGTGGTGATAAATCCGCGGCTTTCTTCCCTAATGCGCGCGATGATGCACTGGACACAACGGTAGGCGAAACAATGATCCGGTGTATGAGGATGTGACGTCACGCTGTTTGTGGCGCAATGCTATGCGTGTGTCTACAATGAGCGAGGGAAGTGCGTCTCTACAAGGATTGTGTGACGTCACGCTGTTTGTTGCGCGATGCTATGCGTGTATCTACAATGGGTGAGGGAAGTGCGTCTCTACAAGGAGTGTGACGTCAGGCGGTTTGTTGCGCAATACTATGCGTGCATCTACAAGGGCGAGGAAAGGGCGTCTCTACAAATATTGTGTGACGTCACGCCGCCTGTTGCGCAATGCTATGTGCGTCTCTACGCGGTACTACACTCTCAGTCACCTGTTTCTTCTTGGCTTTCTCATCGCCGCTTTCCTCCTCCGATTTCTCTTCCTTTGATTCTTCCTCAGATTCTTCGTCCGAACCTTCTTCGCTGTTCTCTTCGTCGGAAGCCTTCTTAACTTTCTTTGGCTTTTTCTCTTTCTTTTTTGGCTTCGTCTTCTTCGTTTTCTAAGGTTTACATATGCGTTAAACTAAGAAGAATACATACAATTGGCCATGCTGCAGAAAGACTACTGCCATCCATGTGGGACGGCTGTTCATTAATATTAATAACAAGTTCTGCCGCCCATACAGAGATATATAAATTAATTAATAAAAAATGCAAAAGGCGCTGTATTTCCCCGAAAAAGGCACTGGTGAAAAGCTAGGATATGTACCGCAAGGGTTAAAAGGGACATCTTGGTGAATCGTAAGACCAATATAAATCATGGTCACATATCGTTTGACATATATATCCTGGTGTACGATAGGAATATTATATGTTACGTGGAACACGTTGTAAACCCTGCCTGATGTCGCAAACTCCGCTCAATTCCTCACGGGAAATCACCTCTTTCTTCTCTTTCTTTCCCTCGCCCTCCTCTTCCCCAGACTTCTCTTCTCCGGATTCTTCTCCGGACTCCTCCTCTGATTCTGTTTCTGACGCCTCTTCTGATTCTTCCTCGTCCTCATCGCCAGATTCCTTCGCTTTCTTCTTTTTCTCCTTCTTTTTGCTCTTTTCCTTCTTCTGTTTATGAATTTCATGCGGATATTATTTGCATATGACTTTTTAGCATGGCCCAACAAACGGCTGAATAATGTAATAATGTCCTATATATATTATCAGGGTACAAAGTCGACGATGCTGAAGCTTTCATCAGAAGATAAATAGGCAGTATCATTCAAGAACGAAGAAAGAATATATAGCAGATATTCAATTGTTCTAAAGTGGTTAGCCGGCATGCTGGTAACAGCTTAGTATGAGAAGATAGTGAAGTAATAATATAAATTATGAACGCTACAAGAATAGAAACCATGGTTATAATAGCAGAATCGTTGAACATGTTAGTGTCACATTATCAGAAATACTAGAATATTGGGGAAGCGTAACCTAAAGTGTATTTATAGAAAAAATAGCATATCAGGCAGGTAAACGTGCGCATTAAATAGGCGACATAGGTTAACACCAACCAACTAAACTTTTTCCCGGTGGAATAAGTTAAAAGTTAACTTATTAATTCATTATTGTTTTAATTAATGACAAACGTAAACTGAGCGCGACCAAAGGACGAGTGGAGTACTGGACTATTGTGAATACTGGACTAATGGAATGGAGTCATGCACTGTCGTAAGGAAGCGCTGGACTAGTTCCATCATGACCATTTATATAATGCCCCGTGATATGTGTACGTTTTCATCTGAACGGTTATATCGTGTTTGTATGGGGTGATGATGGTGAGATGGGGGGGGGGGGGGTGGGGGGGTAGAAACAACGCCACGCCCTAGCTACTTGGTGGGTCACCTTTTCCTTCTTCGCCTTCTTTTTCTTTGCTTCTTCTCCAGACTTCTCCTCCTCTTCCTCCGATTCTGCCTCGGATTCTTTTTCGGATGATTCTTCTTCCTCGCTGCTTTCCTCGTCCGACCCCTTCTTCACCTTCTTCGGTTTTGGTTTCGGTTTGGCCTTCTCCTTTTTCGCCTTCTTTTTCTTTGTTTCTTCTCCATTTTCTGCGCCCGATTCCTCCTCTTCCTCATCTTCGGATTCTGCCTCGGATTCTTCCTCGGAGGATTCTTCTTCGTCGCTGCCTTCCTTGTCCGACCCTTTCTTTACCTTCTTCTTCTTCGGTTTCGGTTTCGGTTTGGCCTTCTCCTTCTTCGGCTTCTTTTTCTTTGTTTCCTCTCCACTTTCTGCTCCAGACTCATCCCCTTCCTCCTCTTCTTCGGATTCTGCCTCGGATTCTTCCTCTGAGGATTCTTCTTCCTCGCTGTCTTCCTCGTCCGACCCCTTCTTTACCTTCTTCTTCTTCTTCGGTTTCGGTTTCGGTTTGGCCTTTTCCTTCTTCTTCTTTTTCTGTTTTGTTTTTAATTAAGCGCAGTTGAATGTTCATGCGTGAAATCCAAACTGTCGAGTTGCTCATCAGTGATACAAGAATGGACCAAGCAGTTATTTTTAAATAGTTAGCAGGCATGCTTTAGAATAAAAGATGGCAATATTATCAGTAATAATTTAACATCTCAGTATGAACAACATACAAGGAATGTATAGTTACAGAAATACAAGCAACAGAATCATTTGCCAACGATTATGAGTCGCTGGAGCAAATGATAAAAGGTAAATACAATGAAATTGAATCAGTAACTGAGTCGATAGGAAATGTTTGTAAAGGCACATATAGATAGAACATCGCATGTGTTTAGTAGTAATTCGTATCGTAACATAACATATGAGTAAGCATAATACCGAGTAAAATAGGTAAAGTTACATTAAATAACAAATTAGTATATAAGTATGTTGATATATAAATGGTTTTGCAATGCATGAGCGACAACAGGGTTGATCACGATGGACAGCTCAACTCCACTGAAATCCATGGAAGAAGCCAGTATCATGTCGGAGTCATTACTTACCGTGCAATAAACAGATAAGTTTTAGTCATACCTTTTCCTTGACTTTCTTTTCTTTGCCTTCTTCCTCTTCACTCTCCTCTTCACTTTCTTCTTCGCTCTCCTCTTCACTCTCCTCTTCTGATTCGTCTTCCTCGTCATCACTTCCTTCCTTCTTCTTCTATAATTAACAGGTATCAACAGTCTAGTTGCATTACAGCAATCGGCTTGTCCGTTTATGAAGAGGCGGCTATAGTGCATAGCATACATTCATGCACAGACACAACGTTATTATCATGCTACTATTCCTGCTATTGTATCTGTATTTAAATTGAAGTCAAAGATTATTAGAGAAAATACTAACTGTTTGGTCAACAAATAAAGTGCTATCTACGTTCTTTGTTCTTTTTCTCTTTATCTTAGCATAATTACAATATTAATCGCAACATTATCAAAGTAATATCTCTCGCACCTTCTTTGCCTTTTCCTTCTTTTTCGTTTTCTTTGTTTTCTTTTCACCTTCCTCTTCGTCTGATTCTTCTTCACTTTCTTCTTCTTCTGATTCTTCTTCTGATTCTTCTTCTGATTCTTCTTCTGACCCTTCTTCTCCGTCCTCTTTCTTCTTTTTCTCCTTCAGAAGGATCGTACATCAATCAGACCGTTGAGACAAGCGTTGAGGTACTAATTATATCAAGAACTATAGTTGTTCTATTTTCATCAAGTTCGAACCAAAATTCAGCTTACGTTTACTCCTTATCATGTTAAATATAGTTTATATAATGTCTAAAATTCAATTCACACGTTACATTCCGGAACAAAGTCTATCAAAGTTTTAATACCTTTTTGGGCTTCTTTTCTTTCTTTGTTTTTTTCTTCTTCTTTTTTTCGCCCTGCGCATGATGTGAAAGGTGATAAATCAACACAGGATTCACATTTCTCAACAAATACACACCACACAAAGTTCAAATAATGGTGAGGTGTCCGGTAGTGTGTGACTGCAGTTTGATGTATTGTATTAATAAAACGGCCAAAATATGAGACCAAACATGAGCCAAACATTGCTTTGTGTATTTGCAAATCGCTCCAGTTGTTCTTCACATCTTTATGACATCGGTTTCACAATGTCTTTTAGTTTAGTTCCACATGATTTATGTTACAGATCAGGATATGAATTATTGCCATATGTGTTTTTAGCTAAGTATGGGTGTACTGAAGCAATGCAATACGTTATGATGGAAAGTTCGGCCAACGAATGTTATGTCTATGAACATGTCTTCACAACCTATTTCTCACCTCTTCACCCTCCTCTTCCTCTTCCTCCTCCTCCTCCTCTTCACCCTCCTACAGCAACAACCCCCACAATAAATCGGCATATAAAAATAAAGTTATAATGCTAAATATAACATCGGCTAATAATCCAATCTGAGAGGCAAATTCTATGTTACACATAGTATGCTTCTTGCAGTACCCAATCGCATTATTTACAACGCAACCAAGGTGTATCCTGGAACAAGTATATTTATATAATTTGAAGTGAATCTTTTGTGTGAAGCCTTCCCCGTCGTCCGTTATTCGGCCAGTAATTGTCACAATGTTAAATAATATGTTTGATTATTGGAACCGGTTTTAATGACAGTGACCGCAAATGAGCATAGACAGTATTAGCGAAGAGTTCCCAGGTTATGCACTGATTAGTCTGACTTCAGGCCTTTGCTGGTATCGACTGAGCAACCCACCCCTAAATCGGTAAGCCATTGTTAAATCGAAATTGTTGGGAACACGAAATCAATCGAGAAGATACATTGTCAAATCGAAATAAGAAAAAAACATATATACTATTGACTTGGGTCATCGATAAACATACACAGGAAACATATACATATCGTTGGAAAATATAACCTGCTTAAATGACAATACGACACCACCCCCAGCCCGCTTAACGTCATCAGGGCCGCCATGCAGGCCATAGATCGGTCACTACTTACCGCCTTCTTCTTCTTCTTTTTCTTATCCTTTTTCTTGGCTGATTTGACCTCCGTTGCGGTCGATGCTGAGATTATCTGTACAGCAGACATATCCTATTAGTATAGTGGCCTCAATCATTTATCACTGTTGACTGTATCCCTTTTATTACCGACATTATCACCTGGGTTAACCACGACGGTGACAACACATCACCCATTATCGCCCAGATAAAGCACGTGGTTGACCACATATCACTCATTATGGCCTGGTTGAATCAAGTGCTCGAACACCTAGAACCCATTATCGCTTTGTTGAATCACGGGGTTGACCATCTATGACCCATTATCGCCTAGATGAACCGCGTGGTTGACCACCTATCGCCAATTATTGCCTTGTTTCCTTTCTATTTCGATTCAATTTCTATTTCCTTTCTATTTCTATTTCTGTACCGGAGTCTTTCTTTTTCACAAATACCAAATCATCTGAACATATGGTTACAACCATCACATGCCTATAATAAGCATGATCAACACTTGAACCGGAAACTGCATCTACGTCACTTGGCCCGAACATTACAGCTTTGATCGTTCACATATGTTACCTAAGCACCCCATCTTGCATCAATGTTTACTATTCCATCAGTAAAATAATAGAACCTTTAACGAATTAAGTTGCCCAGAATCTGGCTTTTAAGTTGTGGCATGTTCATTATTTGCCAGCCAGTACCGTAGATTATTGAATGCTATATTTTTTAAATGGCAAACATCATCTCTCGTGGATTTTTGCCCATGGTGTGACTGTCGCTCAACAGGATGTGACAGATATCATGAGCACTAATGGCAGAAAACGTGTGTAGGAGTGGCCGAAGGCTACACCTTGATTCACACAGCAGGACCGTAGGTCAAATAAACTTTTTATCTATATCTTTTTAAATATATAACACTCTGGCAGTTGGCTTTGGAGTGGTGAATTTCGAGCTTAATTTACGTGAAAGAAGAAGCGAAAATCATGATGTCGCCACGGGGAATCAAACTACAGACACAATGGAATAAAATAAGACATCGACGACATCCGACCCTACATTCCCGTCTCCTCCCCCTCCCCCCCCCCCCTTCCCAGGCCGCCCCACCCTCTCACTTCTTCCTCCCTCTGATGCCCGCCTGTGGTCAACAGGAGGCGCTGTGGACCGACAAGTCAGCATGAAACCATCACAGACATGACCTGTCCCTCATTATAGAAGGATACAAAACATCCACTGGATGGGATCCGTTTCAGGGGAGTCGAGTGAGATATATTGTTTGGATTAAAAAACCAAAAATCACGAAAACGGGCTACAAAACGCCAGTATTTTCGTTGTGGGTAATGGTGAGGGCTAGTTTTGTGAACGGCTGGGTGTGCTTGGGTGTTTGAGGGTCGGACGGGTGGAGTGGAAAGGTAGGGGTGTGATAGAGTGGGGCGGAATGAGCCAGTTATGATGAGAGGTAACAACTTTTATCTAAGGCTCAGGTCGGGGGCGGGATAAACAACCGCTTGCCTCCCCTCACATCACCATGGCGATGGCATCTTGATATTTGGAGGTTGTCTTCCCGTCGCGCCGCCCAGGCAGCGTATGATGACACCCACACCATACACGCGCAGGGGTGGCGGGGGGGGGGGGTCGCGGTGACTGAGCTGCGTGGGAGGGCGAGGGGAGGAGGATGAGAGGAAGGGAGGAGGGGCGGGGTACAAGGGCAGGGCGGCAGGCCACCGACGCGGCCTTTAGTGGAGGGGAGGGGCCGGGAGGAGGGGCGGGGTCCAGTGGCAGGGCGGCAGGCGGGGGAGGGGCTGGGTGCAGTGGCAGGGCGGCAGGCCACCGACACGGCCTAGAGACGGGGAGGGGACGGGAGGAGGGGCGGGGTGCAGTGGCAGGGCGGCAGGCCCGAGAAAGGCCTGGAGGTAAGGACGGGACAACAGGACAGGCGGGGTGCAGTGGCAGGGCAGCAGGCCACCGAACGACCCGAAGAGGAGGGCGGGGGGGGGAGGAGTGGCGGGGTGCAGTGGCAGGGCGGTAGGCCACCGACAAGGCCTGGAGAGGCGGGGAGGGGCGGGAGGAGGGACGGGGTGCAGTGTCAGGACGGCAGGCCACCGACACGGCCTGGAGAGGCGGGGAGGGGCGGGGTAGGGGCGAGGTGCAGTGGCAGGACGGCAGGCCACCAAACCACCCGGAGAGCGGGGGTTGGGGGCGGGGTGCAGTGGCAGGGCGGCAGGCCACCGACGCGGCCTGGAGAGGAGGGAAGGAGGCGGGGGAGGGGTGGGGTGCAGTGGCAGGGCGGCAGACGGGTGGAGGGGCGGGGTGCAGTGGCAGGGCGGCAGGCCACCGACACGGGCTGGAGAGGAGGGGAGGGGAGGGGGAGGGGCGGGGAGCAGTGGCAGGGCGGCAGCTTGTGGAGGGGCGGGGTGCAGTGGCAAGGCGGCAGGCCACCCACACGGCCTGGAGAGGAGGGGAGGGGCGGGGGAGGGGCGGAGGGCAGTGGCAGGGCGGCAGGGCGGCAGGGCGGCAGGCGGGGGAGGGGCGGGGTGCAGTGGCAGGGCGGCAGGCGGGGAGGGGCGGGGTGCAGTGGCAGGGCGGCAGGCCACCGACACGGCCTAGAGACGGGGAGGGGACGGGAGGAGGGGCGGGGTGCCGTGGCAGGGCGGCAGGCCCGAGAAAGGCCTGGAGGTAAGGACGGGACAACAGGACGGGCGGGGTGCAGTGGCAGGGCAGCAGGCCACCGAACGACCCGAAGAGGAGGGCGGGGGGGGGGGGGGAGAGGAGTGGCAGGGCGGCAGGCCACCGACACGGCCTGGAGAGGAGGAGGGGGAGGGGCGGGGCGGGGTGTAGTGGTAGGACGGCAGGCCACCGACACGGACTGGAGAGGAGGAGAGGGCGGGAGGAGGGGTGGGGACGGGGGAGAGGAGGGGTGCAGTGGCAGGACGGCAGGCCACCGGCACGGCCTGGAGAGGGGGAGGGGGAGGGGCGGGGCGGGGTGCAGTAGCAGGGCGACAGGCCACCGACACGGTCTGGAGAGGAGGAGGGGGAGGGGCGGGGCGGGGCGCAGTGGCAGGGCGGCAGGCCACCGACACGGCCTGGAAAGGAGGAGAGGGCGGGAGGAGGGGTGGGGACGGGGGAGAGGAGGGGTGCAGTGGCAGGACGGCAGGCCACCGGCACGGCCTGGAGAGGGGGAGGGGGAGGGGCGGGGCGGGGTGCAGTAGCAGGGCGACAGGCCACCGACACGGCCTGGAGAGGGGGAGGGGGAGGGGCGGGGCGGGGTGCAGTGGCAGGGCGGCAGGCCACCGACACGGCCTGGAGAGGGGGAGGGGGCGGGAGGAGGGGCGGAGTGCAGTGGCAGGGCGGCTGGCCACCGAACGGCCTGGAGAGAAGGGGAGGGGCGGGAGGAGGGGCGGGGTGCAGTGTCAGGACGGCAGGCCACCGACACGGCCTGGAGAGGAGGAGGGAGCGGGGGAGAGGCGGGGTGTAGTGTCAGGACGGCAGACTGGTGGAGGGGCGGGGTGCAGTGGCAGGGCGGCAGACCGGAGGAGGGGCGGGGTGCAGTGGCAGGGCGGCAGCCGGGTGGAGGGGCGGGGTGCAGTGGCAGGACGGCAGGCCACCGACACGGCCTGCAGAGGAGGGGAGGGGGCGGGAGGAGGGGCGGAGTGCAGTGGGAAGGACGGCAGGCCACCGACACGGCCTGGAGAGGAGGAGGGGGAGGGGCGGGGCGGGGTGTAGTGGTAGGGCGGCAGGCCACCGACACGGCCTAGAGAGGAGGAGAGGGCGGGAGGAGGGGTGGGGACGGGGGAAGGGGTGCAGTGGCAGGACGGCAGGCCACCGGCACGGCCTGGAGAGGGGGAGGGGGAGGGGCGGGGCGGGGTGCAGTAGCAGGGCGACAGGCCACCGACACGGTCTGGAGAGGAGGAGGGGGAGGGGCGGGGCGGGATGCAGTGGCACGGCGGCAGGCCACCGAACGACCGGAAGAGGAGGGCGGGGGGGGGGGGAGGAGTGGCGGGGTGCAGTGGCAGGGCGGTAGGCCACCGACAAGGCCTGGAGAGGCGGGGAGGGGGCGGGAGGAGGGGCTGGGTGCAGTGGCCGGGCGGCAGGCCACCGAAC